>OY744475.1:94589397-95189397 GCA_963556175.1 Tipula confusa
CTTCGAACTGACGGGCTTAACGATATACGAATATCTGGAGAAACGATTTGATCGTCGTCAACGCGTGATTACTAGTGCACTATATACGGTGCAAGCATTGTTATTTATGCCTCTGATGGTGTATGCACCAGCGCTGTCATTGAGTCAAGTGAGTGGTGTGAATGTACATTATGCCACACCGGTGATTTGTTTAGTGTGCGTATTTTACACAACATTTGGTGGTGTACGTGCTGTAGTTTGGGCAGATACATTACAATTCGTAACCATGATCGGAGCACTTGCGTTTATTGCTTTTTATGGCACATACATTCTAGATGGATATCAAAGTTATATTGACGCACTCAATCGGGGTGGTCGCCTCATATTTTACGAGTATATACAATTTATATAATTACACAAAATTTATAGTTACAATAATTTCTTAAATTCTAGCACAAATCTGGATCCAACAATTCGGCAATCGATATGGATGATTGTATTTGGTATGATAGCCACAGCCAATTTAGTGAATCCAGAGAGTATACAAAGATTTCAGTCGCTGCCAAAATATAGCGATGCCCGAAAAAGCTTAATTTGGGCTACCATGGGAATGATTGGCATACGATGGGTGGTTTTATATTGTGGTACGTTGATCTATGCCAAATATTCAACTTGTGATCCATACACGTTAGGACTGATCCAAAAGTTTGATCAACTATTCCCATATTATGTTATGGATATTGCACGAAATTTACCCGGTCTAGCTGGTATTTTTATTGCGGGTGTGTTTGCTGCCGGCTTATCATCTATGTCGACTACATTAAATTGTTTGGCTGGTGTTGTTTACTCTGATTTCATAAAACGATGGTGAGTGTAGCTTAGACGGTTAAAAAATTAAATTGATTAAAATTGTTGTATCGTTTGCAGTATGCCGAATGCGTCCGAAAAAACGGCCAGTAATATAATGAAATTAATCGTATTTGTGATCGGAGTGGCAAATATAGGTCTTGTATTTGTTGTCGAACAATTGGGAAGTTTAATAACGTTAGCATTTTCATTGACTGGTCTCACCATTGGTCCGATATTCGGATCATTCGTTTTGGGAATTTTCTTCCCGAAAGCTAATCGCCATGTCAGTATATTATATTTAAAGGCCTGTAGTTTTAAATAGCCAATTTAACGAGAATATTATGTTATAGGGTGTATTTTGGGGTGCTCTTACTTCAATGGCCACGCTATTTATCATCACCGGCGGGGCACAATGGTACACAATGCAGGGTAAAATTAAATTTGAAACCCAACCATTTTTCACGGATGGGTGTGAAGAACTAGGATTCACTAATTTCACAGCTTATAAAGGTTTTATTGGGTAACTATTGCTTTCGACTCGTTCAAAGGATTGTCCTCGCACATTAAAATTTTGATTTTTTAGGAACCCGAATTCAACAGTTCATGTTTATTATGATAATCCCGAAGCAAGCACAGTACCATTCATATTTCGACTGGGCTTTATGTACTACGGTTCTCTTGGCACGTTAATCGTAGTGGTTGTTGGATACATTGTAAGCGTGTGCACTGGGGGATGTGAAAATTTAGACGAACGGTTATTGACGCCAATGGTTCGGAACCATTACAAAGAACAGTTACGAAAACAAAAAGAGAATGAAGCTAATAAAATGTATAATTTAGCCACACCAGTTCTTGATACAAGTGATTGAGTTATAGAAATAAATTCAATACAGGACATATATAGAAAATTTTATTTATTTCGCAAAAATTATCACCTGACATCGGTCATATTTGATATGTATGGCCTATTTGTGGTGAGCTCGTTTAAATTTTTTAATCGTTCTTGACGTAATTTTTTCGCAATCGTCAGTACAACATCTTCCGCATTATCTAAATCTTGTTTCAATGTTCGGTTGTAGGTGTTGTGTAACCACTGTACCGCTTTTGTAGCATTCACTTGATAAGTTTCAAATACCTGTTTTGTGTGACGATATCGTGCACCGTTTGCCATATCAGTTAGCATATAAATATTTGCATGGCGCACAGCCGATGCTTGTCTCGGTGTTATATATGGTATTTCAACTTGTGGTAGTGCATTTTGTGCCCCTTCAAAAGCTAATAGTGAGCTAAGTAGTGCATTTCGACAGTCGAGTGCTAGTGATACTCGTTCTGTTGGTTTTTTAGAGGGACCAACCAACTGCCAAAATTCAGTCGCCTGCAATGATGCTTTGGCCGAGGTGCGTAATAATGTTCCAGCGGTTCTCCACTGTTCTGATACACTACCTAGCTTATCACGTACTTGTCGTGCCGTTTCCAATTCCATATCGAGTTTTTCTTCGAATTTTGATAAGTATACACCTTCACTCGTCGATGCTATAGTTAATGTAAATAGGATTAATTTACGCAATATTAAATATCCTTTCTACTTACTTATTATATTATCCTGTTCCGTATATAAATATCTTAACCGATTATAAGAATCCATCAGCATTACGGCCCGTTTTTTCGAGTGCTCTACCATTTCAGTTTTTAACTGAGTCGCCAAAATATACATAATATTTCGACTTACCTTGGCCAAAAACTCTTCATGCAACACAGCCTTATCTTTATCGAAAGCGACACCAAGTTGTATGGTCAGCTACAAATTAAAAAGTTTTTAATTTTTTTTTATATTTCCTCCACCTGCTAAAATTTCTAAAACACTACATACATGACGAACCTTGACGATCTCATCGTTCTCCTTTTCAAAGCCGGAGTCATAATCGATTATTAATTGATCAATGTCGTCCAGTCCATCGGGAAGTTTATTCGATGAATTGTTCATCTGTGCTATACTGTTGCTTAAATTATTTTGGGTGTCCATTAATTTTTTCTCGGGTAAGACACTAACTGTCATAAGCTCATCGGTTCTCATGGTTTCACTGTCCATTGTTTCGAGATGGTCAATCCAGGCTTCGACCGTAGCTAATCGTGGTCCTGGACATAACTTTTCTATTTGACATATTTCTTCATCAATTCGTTGATATGCTTGTAGAATGGTTTCATTTGGTTGCTGTGAATGTTAATAATACAATAGTTTACATTTTAGTAAGAATAATCATTAAAATGGTGAATATTTTTGTTCACAGTCCATTAACATTTTTGGTAAAAATTATTTTATTTCAACAATGTCACGTCCGAATTAGTTACGTGCCCATAGAGCTTTTAAAACACTACATTCAAAACTGTTTTACGGTACCTTCAGAGAGCGGTTAATACTGGTAAGTACCGAATTTGGGTCCAATTAAAAATTATTACGTTAAATTCCATGGTTTATAATTTATTTACGCGGCCAACTTGAAATAAAATTGTTTTGATGACTTTTGAGAAACAAAAGCAACTAAGGAGTATAAGAAATAAAAAAGCCTACTATATTCAGTGCGATACAAAATTGTACGTAGAATGGTAAAGGCGACTTCATGGCATCGAATATTAAGCTAGCATTTTAAATTCATACTGCGACGTCATAGTTGTAATTTGTATGAAAAATCAAACAAAACACGGGGTTTTTTGTATGATTAAGTTGGCCCTATGCGATTTTTTTTTTAAAGTTGAAAATATTTTAACTCGTAGGGGCGTGTTTTGTTTAAATTTAATTGATGTGGTTGGTCGAGTGCATGAATTTAATATGCTAGCATAATATTCGATGTCATGAAGTCGCCTTAACTGTTTGTTCTTCGCAGTATCGTGGACTTTATTTATAAATATTATTTGATGATTAGTTGAGTTTAGTGTGGCTTATAACTGTTTATCTTGCAATTTGTTATATAGATAAGGGTAACTAGATACTAACCAGATTTATTTTGATGAACACTCTTTAAAGTTATCTGAAATTTTAATTTTTAGATATTCTAGTTTGTCAAAAACTATATTTATTTGAGCACTGGGGAGCTTTCTATATCGCTATAATCAAGCTGGATAATAGAATCCAATATATTTTTGACCTTACATGATGAACGCCATTTTGTTTTATATTTGTAGGAGTTTAGTTATTTACTTAATAATACAATGATAGCAGTCACTAAGGTACATCAAATAAAAGCCATAAAAAACAGTAATCACCAAAATATGTTGCATGTGATAAAATTCCTCATAAATTTTTTCAAAAATATCAGTAATTTATAGGTTTTACGCAGCTTTGAAGTGCCCCAGGTAATTTGAACTTCAATTGTCAAGAAACATCGAGTTATCGCAATTTTTTACGAAATATGGCCATTTTATCTACGCAAATTTGTAGACGTTTTTACCGCGTTGTAAACAGTATCTAATGCCGCATTTGATGTTGATTTTTGTTTGGTAAGCAAATATATAAATCTACAGCAAATACTTGAACAACCTTCGTTTTGATTTAAAACCATTTAATTGTGTTTTTCATTAGTTCGAAGTGGCTATAAAAACCCATACCATGTTACATTAAAAATGATGATTATCAAAATTATTTTGATATAGGGAATGCTACACGAATTCGAAGCATTAATGTAAAACTATTAGCTAAGCTAGAAAAGATCCAAAGTTGAATAAGGATGAGCAGAATCATATTTCAGTCGTCTTAAAGAGAGCAATTGTGTTTTAGCAATTGTCTTAGCATGGCCGTGTGAACATTAGGAAAAGCAAAGGTATGATCCTAGTTCCTACCAAAGTTGTTCAAATCTATCTTTGGATGTTTGATAATTTAATAATTATAGTACACTAAAATGAAACAACTTAAACGACTTTAATTTAATGAAGTTAAGAGCTTGACTATTTATTCGAGACTGACTGACAATAGTTTACAAATACTATCATAGATATTATAGTGTTACCTAATGAAGTGAAATTTAACAATGTAATTTCAACACTTCCACTCATTATTATAATTTTAATTTACGATATTTTACTTTAAACAGTGGTTAAAAAAAAAAAATCATTCAAACCCATCAAATTGCATAAATATTTATGTCGTTTTCCAATCATTGCTTTGGTAAGTATATCGGCAACTTGCTCCTCTGTCTTTATATACTCCAGTTCAAATTCATCTTCCTGAAATTTTCACGCATGAAATGGAATTCAACGTCGATGTGTTCGATCTTTTATGAAACACTGGATTTCTAATTAATTTTATCGCGCTCTGACTGTCCATATAAAACTTGACCGTAAATGATTGATTCAGCTTTAATTCAGCAACCAGATTTTTAAGCCAAATCAATTAATTTACGGCTTGACACGCTGCCACATATTCGGATTCTGTTGTTGATGTTGAAATAGATTGTTGTCTTATTGATGCCCAGCTAATGACGCCTGAACCCAAATAAAAAACATACCCACTTGTTGACCGTCTTGTCTCAGTGTCACCAGCATAATCAGCATCACTATAACCAACAAAATCAAAATAGTCATTTTCTTTGTATAAAATACCAGTTTTTGGTGTGCATTTGATGTAGCACCTGACAACGCCAACGGCATAACTAATATCTGGTCTGGTCCCAACTGATCGATACATAAGACTTCCAACTGCTTCACGATATGGAAAAGTTGTATTTCTTTTTTCTTCGGCAAAATCACCCATTTTTTGATTGTGATCTGCTGGTGTACATACAGCTTTACATTTAATCATATTGAACCGATTTAAGATTTTTTTAATATATGCTTCCTGATGAATATGAATTGAACCTTGTGACGATCGTTCAATTTGAAACCCCAAGAAACATTTTGCATCAAAATCTTTTACCTCAAAATATTCTTTTAAATATGAAATCACCAAATTTATTTCATTGATGTCATTTGATATTATCAGTCTATCATCAACATAGATAGCAATGTTAACACTTTTATTATTTGTAATCCTTACAAATACAAACTGATCTGATTCACATACTTTAAAATCAAAATCACAGATAAAAGATGAAAATTTTTGATTCCAGCATCTTGAAGCCTGTTTAAGACCGTATAAACTCTTGACCAACTTACATACACGTCCACTATTATCTTCTTAACCAACAGGTTGATGCATGTACACATCCTCTTTTAAATCACCATACAAAAATGCTGCCTTTATATCAAACTGTCTCATTTGTATATTATTCATTGCTGCAATGGATAAAATTGTGCGAACTGATGTAAATTTTACGACGGGACTAAATGTTTCCTCTTAGTCAACACCATACTGCTGTGTGAAACCTCGTATCACTAGACGAGCTTTAAAACGATCGACCGAACAAATTGTATTATATTTTACTTTGAGTACCCAACGATTGTCAATTACCTTTTGATTTTTCGGTAATTTAATTAATTTCCAGGTATCATTTTTAACTAAAGAATTAAATTCGTCATCCATTGCATGTTTTTATTCTTTACACTCATTTGAAGACATAGCTTCATTTATGTATTTGGTTCAATGACAGCAGCCATTGAACAAGTTTCAATTAAACGTTCTGGTGCTTTTACTTCTTGACGTAACTTATAACGTTGATTTGTTCCACATCCAGCATTATCATTCAAAGAATTTCCTTCTTTATGATTTTAACGACTGGACCATTATCTGTCTTCATGACACTATCATCAATGTCTTTCATAACACAAACTTTCGATTCCAATTCATTGAACCGAACATCAAAACTAATAAATATTTTGTGATACGCGTCCACTGTATTTAACTGAATCAAATAACTGATAATTGTTGATGGTGTATTCGTATCCAACTAAATGTACCTTTACTGCCTTTGTATCCCACTTTTTACGTCGTTGCTTCATTATATTAACGAAACATTCAGTAGTATTGTGACTTAATATTTCTATTTTCTAAAGCTTTCCTTACAAACATCTGTGTTCTTGTATCCTATAACTTGTCTCTCACTGGAATTCTACTTCTCAGCCTTCTACCCATTAATATCTCTCCCGATGATAAATCTATATTCGTAATTGTCGTATTTCTAAACTCCAGTAACGATGCTTTCCAATCCTTATGTTTCTTTATCGTATTTTTAGCTATCTGTATTGCTCGTTCAGACATACCATTTGACTGTGGATATCTCGGAGAAGATGTAACCAATTTAAAGTTCCAATCTTGAGAGAATTTTCTAAATTCGTCACTTGCAAATGGCATATTATCACAAACCAATACTTTTGGAATGCCATGCGTACTAAAATTGGTTTTTAGTGCTCCAATCACTATGACGTTTTATTAGTTAACATTATAATATCCATCCATTTACTAAAATAATCTACAACCACTAAAAATATCACACTGCCTAATTGACCTATATCACATCCTACACGTTCAAAGGAATTTAAAGGAATTTCATGTGGTTTCAATGGTTCCCTTACATTTGATCTTCGATACTTCTCACATATATAGTTGACAAGACAAAACGATATTGGCTATCGCATGGTTTATATTCGACCAGAACAGCAATGACTTTGCTCGTTCTCTTGTTTTGTAATTCCTACATGACCTTCGTGTAGAGAATCCAAGATCTCTTTCCTTAGTGACCTTGTTACTATTATACGATCATTACAAAAAATTATATCATTTTCGATATATATAGATAATTTTTTTCTTTGTAATACACCCTACCCGGTTCCTCAATCCTATCTTGACTCTTTGGCCAACCATCCCTAATAAATTCTTTCAGTTTACTTAAGACGGGGTCTTTGTTTGTTTCAGTAACAAATAATTCTTGTTTTTCCTTGCTCACGTTATCCGTATGTACAACTTCCGTTAGATCAATTTCACTATCCTTTATTCTAGGATTCGAGCGAGATAATAAGTTTGCATTTATCAATAGTTTACCAGGCACATAAGACACACAAAACTTATACATTATTAATTATTTTTACGGCATGCGATGCCGTAATCGGCTTTTTAAGACTAAACTTATACCCATAAACACAATTACGAAACTTTTTGCACCCAAACACTATTGCTACCAGTTCCTTCTCTATTTGAGCGTAATTTTGTTCTGCCGTTGAAAGATATCGGGATGTAGACGCTATTGGTCGGCCTTCCTGTAACAGTACTGCACCTAACCCATTTTTATATGCATCTGTCTGCACTATTACTGGTTTCGTTTTAACAATATTCCTAATACTGGACTTGACTTAAATTAATTTTTTCTAAATCCCTCGATTATGATTGATCCCCTTCTTTAATAACTCATGTAATTAATCATTCTCAATATCGATTGTAATTCTTTGCGACTTTTAGGAATATCAATTTTCTCAATTGCCAAAACTCTATCTGGATCCACAGAAACCCCTTCTTTTGAAAATATATGGCCTTAATACTTCATTCTTTCCGCTTTATACTGAATTTTTTCATTGTTAAACCTAACATTTAATTCACAAGTCCTTTCCATTACTTTTTCTAAACTACGATCATGGTCTTCTTCCGTTTCCGTTATTACACAAATATCATCAATATACACAAATACGCCTGGTATTCCACCAAAATTTTGCATATTTAACTTTTGGAAGTATTGCGGAGCCATCGACAATCCAAATGGAAGAAGAGTAAATTTATAAACCCCGAAAATTGTACTGAAACTGCATAAAAAACTAGATTTTTCATCTAATTCTACTTGATAGAACCCTTGTTCCATATTTAATGTCGTAAAAAACTTTTTCCCAGCCAGATGCGACCTAAATTCTTCCAGTGATGGAAATTCTTTCACTGATATTGCATTCGACTTGATTTTTATACTACATTCATTTGGCATACATCCTATGCCTGTAAATATATCCTGATTTTTCTTTACGAAATCATTTTTGCTAACATGACTAATAACATTTACTGTTTCAACTTTGACTAAACCTAACAACTTCACTGTTGTCAGCCCTAAAATTGAGCGAGCTCCTTTACTTGGTACTATTATAAATATTTGCATTATTGTTTAGTCTCTAAAACTAATTATCAACTCCACTTTACCAATTGGTTTAATCTTAGATCCAAAACATTCCAGAGTAATATCTGTTCCTTCATTTGCAATTTTGACCCACGATTGATTCTACTAAACACATTATTTGGTAAAATATTAATGTCGGCTCCTGTATCAATCTTACATTTAATCATGCAATTCTCTACTTGAACCTCTTCTATCCATTCCCTAGAATCTTTTGTTTCAATTTGCCCTACATAATGGCTATCCCTTTCCATTTGTTCTTTAATTTTTTTCTCTACTTTCACATTATCACACTTTTTCTTATAACAACATTGAGCAAAATGACCAATCTTATCACAATTATGACATTTTGCCTTATGTGCTGGGCAATTTTGTTAGCATGTTTTCTATTACACTTTATTCTTATAACTAATACAATGCTTCACCCTATAAACCATACAATGCACGTCTATTATATAACAAGATCAAATATATTTTAAGAGCGAAAAAGGCTCCAGGATATGATTTAATTACAAATTGTAAAAACCATTCCCGATTTCACTACTTTCTGTCATTTCAAAATTATTTCAAAAATTACAGCTCAAAAGGCTTAAACTAATAATAGAATATTAAATTTGATTCCATCACATCAATTTGAATTTAGGGAAAATCATTCTATGATAGACCAAGTTCATAAAGTAACAATCATAATATGTAGAAGATGCATATAAAAATAAGCATCAAGGGCTTGAATACAAATAGCAGCAACATTTACCTTAGAAATTCTATCCTGATTCTTAAATCTTATATCGCCCGCTGCTCGCCATTTCCGTAAATATAAAAAAAATTTAAAAAATATCAGCAATATAAAAATATCATACCATAAGGTAGTGTTTTGGGTCATAAGATATACATCCTGTACGCCAAAGATTTCCCTAATAAATAAGGCACAAGCACAGCAATATTTGCAGATGATTATCCTTGCAAAGAAATGGTGTATTACTCTCTATGAAGGAAAAACAATTCACGTAAATCTCACAAACCAGAAAGTTAACTAGACTCCAGTAGAACTTAATTCAAGGCCGGTTCCATATTCAAATTCAGCTAAATACTTCGGCATGACCCTTATGAATTAAATATCAAATTTAATATAAAATACGAATGTATTGGTTTATGTGTAAAAATTCCGAGCTTACGATTTATACTAAATTGCTATTATATTAGCAAATTATAAAACTAGTATGGATCCATAATAGTTGTTTTAGAAGAGGGCCATCTTCCAAACATTTGCAATATATGTATGTTTTTGTAGGTGGCTAAAATATTTAATTTAAAACTGTCAAGTCAGTACAAACGGGCGTTTTTAATGAAACAATCAGACTCATCTTTCATTTTAATTATTTTAATGAGTTATCTTACCACTCCTTTTTCATTTGAACATAACTTTTGATCATCATTATCCACTTTTTCAGTATTTGAATTAGTTTGACGATATTCTAAAACAAACTCAATTAATGGTAAAAAATTATTTTGACATTTTCCCTAAAACCAAATTAGGTGAGAAATTTTCATTATTTCCCATAAAACCAGTTTGTTCGGATTTATTATACGTTTTATAAAACAAAAAACCAGGGGTGGGATGTTGTAACATCACAATTTTCGATATTCGATAAATTATCACTTTTGGTATGTTGTACCACTTTGGACAAGCGAAAACTTCGATGTTTCATCACTCATCAAAAATCTGAGTGATACATATGTTAAGACTTCAAGGAAAACAAATATTAATACAATTTAATTAAAATTTATTAATAATAATTTTCAAAAATTAAGAATAAGCTTGTTTATTTATTTATAATATTATAAAAACATATAATATTATTATAAAACAAAGTAAAATTCTGATATGAATTTTGTATATCATATATAGGGTGACACCTAATCATAAATATTTGTCCCTTAGCATACGACACTAAAAATATATTTTGATGTTTTGATGATGACGGAACTTTTTATTAACAAAAAAACAAACAAAATAACTTCACCAATATTGCTTCAATTATTTATCATACTATTTATGAAAAAAATGTTCATTTATTTATTTAATAAGAATAATAATATTAAAATGTCTCAAAAACAGCTGTCATTTCAAGTAAAAAAAAGTGTTGCAATATACAATTATCGATTATCTGTCGAAAATGATACAACATACCGACTTTCATCACTAGTGATGTGATCATCACTTTCGATAGTATCGATAGTGATGTTACAACATCCCACCCGATCTACATAGAAAACGGATGTTATTCACTTTAACTATGAAGAGTTCCGTAATTTTTGTTTTATTACTTTTTATTTTTGGACAAAAAGAACTCGTCGTAAATAAACAATATTGGAGAAAATTGCAATAAAATAAAATAAAATAAAATAAAATAAAATAAAATAAAATAAAATAAAATAAAATAAAATAAAATAAAATAAAATAAAATAAAATAAAATAAAATAAAATAAAATAAAATAAAATAAAATAAAATAAAATAAAATAAAATAAAATAAAATAAAATAAAATAAAATAAAATAAAATAAAATAAAATAAAATAAAATAAAATAAAATAAAATAAAATAAAATAAAATAAAATAAAATAAAATAAAATAAAATAAAATAAAATAAAATAAAATAAAATAAAATAAAATAAAATAAAATAAAATAAAATAAAATAAAATAAAGATTTAAATAAAATCTTTTTTTTTTGATCTTTTTCACTGGCCGAAAATCTTACAAAAAAAGATAAATCTTACGATCTGGCAGCACTGATTGGGAGTTAAACATTGAAAATGCCAGCGAAGAAATACAAAATCCAGCAAACAAACAAATTCAGCGAATATCTCATAAAGGCGGACATAGGTCGTTTATTCGATATTACTAATATAGAAGATCTGAAAGGCAGAAAGTTACAACTGGGCAGTTGTACTTAATTATTACATAGAAATATAATAAACTGTATTATATACAGTTATATAATACAGTTTATTAACTGTAACAGTTTATAACTGTATTATATACAGTTATAACTGTATTATATACACATTATATATACAGTTTATATATAATAAACTGTATTATATAATAAACTGTATTATAGTAAACTGATTAACCATTGGGTTACTGTCCGTTTGCTTTGTGACCAATTGATGATTACTGCCTACAAATTTGGCAGCCGGTCGATAAGTTCTCTCATCTTGGATGACCCAAAACTGTCCCTTAGAAATTAACACAAGGTCAATAAGAGTCAATAATATTGATACAAAGATTTAATTTTATATTACAGATTGAAATTCTCCTGTTACAGATAAAAATTTGTCCGGTTAGTCGGTTGTAACATGTTTTTGCTGAACGAGTACAATAAATTGTTAAATGTTCCGTTGAAAAAGTAATATTAACATTTTTTTGTTAAAATGTCAATTAATTAAGGTTGTGGTCATGGATCTGTATAATTATAAATAAATACATTTATACTAATTACTATACAATTGCTTAGAGGTAGACACATTTCTAGAAAAATTACCATACCGTGACTTGTGTATCAATATGTGCTATTAATTACTATAGCCTAGTCGAGAAAACCACCCTTCAAATATGATAGACATTTAAATTTTTTACTCAAAATGTTTTACAATAATTATAGTGAGATTATAGGGAATTGATAAGCTTATTAGAGTTGCCACGCTAAACTTTTCACAAATCATTATTTTACAATACTATTCTTAAAAGTTAAAAGATAGTCTATACGTTTAACAAAAAACATCTAGAATGAAATGACTGAACAGCTTGTTGCATTTCGTGGAACAGTATGACGAAACAGAATAAATAGACTTGATAGAAGTGATTTCTAGGAATGATTGTCAAACAACGACTACGTCATTAAAGTAAATCGGGACTATATAAAAAAATGACTTCCAAAACCACCATAACATTATCCCAGTTTCAAGAATAGCAAGAGTAGATATTATCATCAAGACATGAAGCCATAGTTTTTGGATTGAAAATGCAAACAGCAACAATTAAAAAATAAAGTAATAGATTACAAAAAGACCGTGAAAATATAAATCGGAAGAGGTTACTCCCAATATAATCCCAGGACAGTGTTTATAGCAGACGACAGTAGATCGCTGACAGAAAGAGAGGCTTTCATCGAGCTCGGAAAAAGTTATATGGGATTATTGTTCTGGATCACTCAGCTTGTAGTCACATTAAACGTGAACAGAATTTGTCTATGCATGCTTCCAAGTTTCATACTTATAAGGTACTAACAATTAATATTAAAACTTGTTGCTTTATGATACGTAATACGTCCGCTATATTTTGATTTGTTTGCTTCATATAAAATACTGGATTGCCATTTAACAAAGTTTCTTCCTTAACGCTTTTACATTTATAGGGTCAAACACGAGATCTAAATCAATGAAAGGAAGGTGTAGTAGAGAAGGAAAGTTTAGAAGGTTGATTTATTGTAATCCTTTTAACTAAAGCCGAAGTACATGCTATGTTTTCCCGCAGTTTTCTTTGATTTTGGATTTGGAAAATTCTCATGAGAAAAACGGAAGTATTCATAAAAAGTAAGAGTTTGGTCATAGGATTCGTTATGTTGAAATAAATTAAGCCATTTTATACAGTCAATGATGCTAGGTATTAAAGTATCGATGGGCATCATTCGGTTAATACCAGCTTGTACTTTAACAGAATGGTACAGCATATTCCGCAATTAATGAGAAACAATGAAAGAATTCTAGTTGGAGTCCATTCAGTATACGTCAATGGAAAATTTTACATGAATTCTTTTGGCAGTACACCGCTCAAATTCTGTAAATGTGATGTGACTGACATTTTTTGTTTCGTTTTCCGACGCGAAAACAAACAAAGCTTATGCAAACGCTCAATGACTGCCCTTGGGATTTTTTTATTGTCATAGCGAATACAACCTGTTCAGGAAACTGCATGCGTTTAAAGTCGAATGACACGTCGGTTGGAATCATTAAGATGCGGGTTTCAAAAGGCTTTTTCCTTTGTACTTTCCTTTAATAATTGTTGCTCTTCAATAACGTTGTTCGTCTGTTTCTTCACTACCAGCCGGACGTGCTATTATAAAGACTTGATATGATAAAGGCTTGTTAGGTTGATTGATTTTGTAACATTGTGATTATCAATTCGACTTTCAATTGTAGATTGTGAAACGGTTATCCTTGTAATTCAAGATATTTAAAAAATTCGGTTGGATAGTTGACAACATCATTTTGGCTATTAACGAAATCCACCGATTTATACGTCATCAATTTATACGACACCAAACATTATTTTTGTAATTTGAGCAATATTTGGGAACACGTTTTGGATAAGTTTGTAATCGACTGGAAATATCAATAGAGATTTTGCCATTCTCAACTTCTATAGAAATTGTTTTGAAAATGCTTCTCCAGGTTGTTCGTTCTGCAACTCGATACGCATGTTTAAATTTTAGTTGAGTGGTTTGACGTGTTTCTACAAAATGGACGACTTTAAACATTCAGTAAGTTCGTCGGCTGACGTTAACTGTTGAATCACTGGCAATGTTTGACGAAAATTACTTGCCAATAGAATCATCGCATCACTAAACCGCACTGTTCTTCGAAAGGTTGCACAGTAGAATTCCAGTGGTTTGCACATTAAGCGGGACAACTTGAGTGCTGCATTAGCTATTCGACCGTATTCCAGAAACGTAGCTGTAATTCCAGATGAAGCAAGCACAAGTGAAATTTCGTGAGTAAATCAGCTCCATCAGGACCATCCAAGACGAAAACCCTTAAAGTCCATTGTTCACTATTTTTGTAAGAGTTGTCGTACGCAAATTGTTATTAGAGGTAATACCTTATTCATCATCAACAGTGGTTGATATCATCAACCACTCATCACCATTCTATCACCACCATTCTTTATTGTGAATTTCTTCGCTCAGTTGCAAATCTGCGGATTTGATGTTCTAAGAGGTTCTATAGTAAGCATATGATGCAACAATACATCTTTGTATTTGGTCCACAAATCAATGCGTTTCTATTGGATGTATATGTTAAGATAGTAATTGCAAACGGTGACAGGCTTCTCTATAAGTGCCACATAATTCGCTGTAACAATTTAACAGCTATAGATATTGGATTTATGTTGAGTTCACGAACTATAACTAATAGCAAAAGGGATTTCTATGTTTCTGTCGTTGACATTTCTTAACGATTGATCCCAAGTACAATATTTTTGCATTTCGGAGTACAGCAGTGTTTGGACGAAGATATCATTCTGACACATTTCAAAAAACTGATCAACGATGGTGATTAATCGGCTCATTGTAATGTGTTCTCCCCAATGAAGTAATTTCTTTAACCATTTTCCAGATGTACGACCAAGTGAAGAACAGTATTGGATGTCTTTCGATATTAAGTAAATTTACCGTTGAAATTCTTCGCACTAACTCTAATCACAGCCATGTCACTTCCTTTGGTCACTTATTGCAGTTATATTTGATAGATTTTACGGTTTGACAAGATTGTTTATGTGCGCTTTGAATGCTTTCGAGCGTAACGGCGAATACGGGACAATCCAACGATACTCAACTTCAATGTTGAGCAATGTCAGCTAATTGTACTAGGTAAGTCATCATTTAGTAAAGCAATATTCCAAGTAAAGGAATCCTGATCTAAACCACTGTTTTTATATATTAGGGCATCATCAGCAAAAATGTGGACTGAGCAATGGTGAATGTCATTATTGTTCATAAAAAATAGTAAAGGACTCATCACTAAATTTTGAGGTATGCCTGAAGTAACAGAACAGCAATCAGACAAAGCGTTTCCAGAAAAACTGCTTGAGAAGGATAAAAAACTATATACGTTAATGGCAACAGAAATTGTAAATATAAGCAAGGTGGTTTACTCAAAGATGAAGTTGTGAGCTTCTTATTATTTATATTACGCCTAATGTCATTACGAACTGACTATAAACTATTGCTATTTAAATTAGAGCGAATTTGGATTTTGAATCATTATCTCAAAAGCCTTAGAGACAGAACTTAGTGGATCATCTTGGAAAGGCCCAAGATTATATATGGTGTTAGAAGTGGGATTCAACACAACATCCTCAAATCATTTTGAGGGTATTTTCATCGACTAAAACTGGAAGGTCATCGAGCATCATCGTGCTTAGAATTTCGTGCATCATTTTTTTGGATTTTTTTTTTATTTGCTGAACATATTGGGAAGTATAAAACGATGCCACATGCACAATTAATCTCAATTTTTTATTTTTAGTTTTTGTTATTTGTTTTTGACATGACTGTCATGACTTATGTCTATAAAAGTATAAAGCAAAAAAAAAAAAAAAAACACAAAACATTGAGACAGCGGTTGTGTCAAAATCAAAAATGTGAAAACAAAACAAAAAATAAAATGAAAAAACAGATTACAGACGGAAAAAAATAACATCGGTATTTTGGGTGAATTCGGAAAACGTTTTAAGATTCTAAACAGAAAGAATTATACCAGTGAAAAATCTGTTTCTAGGAACGGCCAAATAGAAAAATCCAAATTATTAAATGAAAATGGTTAAATTATTGAAAATTTATTATTTTAATAATTAAAAATGATATTTTTTTATAATTTTTCATCAATTAAAATAAAAAATGTGAATTTATCCAGCTGTAAATTGAAAATCTGTTTTTAGAAAAACGTCGGTATTTTTGTCATGCAGCAAAATATTATGCTATTTATGTGAGTATGCTGATATTAAAGATAAAACGGTTTGTGTGTTAAATACTTTGTATTGTGGTAACGATACTCAAGGTCGTGTATATAACTGATGCTACGATTTTAAAACATGAAACCATGCAGAAGGTTTTGATTAATAAATTAGAACAAATTAAGGTATTTGTGGACAGCAAATTAACGAATTCAACTTCAACATATGCAAAGGAACGCTTAGAAGCTTTGGAATTGGCATTTGAACAATTTAATATAACACAATCAGCCTTGGAACAGTTGGTAGAAGAAACGACGAATGCAGAGGCACGCGCTAAATTCGTATTAAATTCGAAGAGACGTATTATGAATTACAACCCGCTATACTCAAACATATATCAGGTATCTCGCCAGCTCCGATTATAAAAAAGACGCTCAATCAACAGTTAGTCAGGGTACCATACACAGCAACCGCGATCCTTTCGAACAAATCAATATTTGCTTGCGTTTTTTGTCAAATACCGGGGCACCGAATCATTCCGTGTAAAAGATTTCTTCGTTTATCGATTCCAAACCGACGTCAGGAGGTCAATAAATTTCGGATCTGTGTCAATTGTTTAAGGAAGGATCATCAAATAAACAACCGTACATCGCCATTTCATTGCAACAAGCCCAATTGTTCAATTCATCATCGCTTATTAGTGCATCCATCTAGATGTCGCTCAGCCACAGCCCAATTCAAATCAGTTAAATAAGCCAAGCAATATAGAGATCAATAATCAATATGCAGAGGTCTGTGATAGCACCAACCAAAATGAGGTAAGGAAAAATACAGTATTTTACTCAACAATTAAAGAACATCAAAATAATTGTTTTGGATCATTTGAGAATGCCAATTATCGCCATAGCACATCTCGATAGTAGCTCTCAACTCAGCCTTATGACCCAGAAATTGGCAGCTCGTCTTGGTCTAAGACGTAAAATTATCAACACAGCTATAACTGGCATCGGGGCTTCTTCATTATCATGCCACTCTATGTTAACCAGAACAATTCAATCACCAATTAATGCGTACACGGCCCAAATTGACGTTCATCTATTGCCAACGATAGCGGGATTACAACCTAAAACTGGTGTAAACACATGTCAATGGACAATTCCGCAAGACATCAGGCTAGCCGATCCAGAATTTTTAACCCCACAACATATATATTTGTTAATCTCTATAGGCAGTAGGCCAAATCTAGCTGGGTTCAGGCACGCCTATCTTACAAAAAACCCTACTAGGCTAGGTTGTATAGTTGGCAAAACCGCAAATTGTTTGTCGTCACCACGAAACAAATAAATATCCAGCGAGGTCCAAGGAAGAAAAGTATGTTGAGAATCATTTTAAAGAACACTATCAACGCACTGCCTCAGGTAAATTTATTGTAAAACTTCCATTGTCTCAACTCTTAAAAATTAGGATATTTTTTGACGCCTCGGTGAATACCGATTCTGGAAGAGCATTGAACGACATTCTTATGGTGGGGTCTGTATTGCAACAAGATTTATTCTCCATTTTGACTAGGTTTAGAACCTATGCGTACGTGTTCAGTGCAGATAACTGCAAAATGTATCGTCATATAATAGTTACTGACGATGATGCTCAACTATAACTTATATTCTGGAGAAATCTCCATCAGAAACTCTAAAAATGTGTAGATTGCTCACATTAACCTTTGGTACGGCAAGTGCTTCGTACTTAACAACCAGATGTGTTCAGAAATTAGCTAAAATTCATCAGGAGCAGTACCCGTTAACATCGCAAATCATAAAGCGTGATGTATACGTCGATGATATACTGACTGGCAAAAACAAGTTGGAGGAGGCTAAAACTATAAAGGCCCCAATTACGGAAATTCTAAGCACGATGGGAGTGGAACTCTGGAAGTGGTGTACCAATTCACAAGACATCTGGGATGGCACTCCTCAAGCGCATCGCGAAAAAATACTCCAACTTGAAAATGGCGATTTCCTCAAGACACTTGGAATGTTTTGGCAGCCATCATCGGACGTTTTTTGTTTTAACGTCCGGATTAAAGACAATGGAGGACTGGCAAGATTTTCAACTTGTTAATCAACTCACTGTTTTAAACAATATACAAGTTACTCGGCAAATTACATTAGCAGCAAGCTAGGTTGTTTACGAGGTGCACGGTTTTGCCGACGCCAGCGAACATGCATTTGGAGCTGCTGTATAATTAAGGAGTCAAAGTGGAGGTTAAGTTAACGTTCAATTAAACGGCGCAAAGTCTCGTGTGGCACCTCTCATTAAAACGATTATTCTGCATTTAGAACTTTGTGCGGCTTTACTGTTATCTGAGCCGGTAAGAGAAGTTATCCCAACCTTAAATATCTATTAGAATTGAAACAGAGTTCATCAGGGTTTTCAGGGCCGCCATTTTTGCAATCCTCACCCGACCAATGGTCTGAGTCAAATTTTCCTGTGCTGGACAAAGTTCCGGAACGTCGTAAAATTAAAGCCGCTTTGGTATGTGCATCTACGGGAGAGGTAGTGGACGTTTTGCAAAGGTTCCTATCGCGAGATATTCTCTCCTTACAAAGAATCATGGCTTATGCACATCGTTTTATTTGCAACTTGCGGGCACTTGGCAAAATCAAGCCATCTGATCTTAATGGCCTGAATTTAATAATAAAGACAAGTCAGGGTACTGCGGTTTCAGAAACCAGCTCGTATCACTAAGGGCCAGAAAACCACTCAGTCCTAAGGACCCATTAATTTCTTTGTCTCCTTTCCTAGATAGTAGCGGAATCCTTCGGGTTAAACATTCATCTCTATCATATTCGACTAAATAGCCGATTTTATTGCCATCCAAACATCCAATTACCTTGTCAATGCTTTCTTAAGTTCTTAAAAGGCTTTTTCACGCAAGCATTTTTGGCAGCTGCACAGTAAGAGTACTGGCCGATTAGTGGACGAAGGCTAGCAAAAGGGGTGTACCACAATTGTATCATCTATTTCCAATATCGAGCCATAAAGTGACAGCAGAAGATGGGGTACTTTCCAACAGAACGTGTTACAAGTGCTCCATACCGTTTGACTAAGTTGGAGTCGACTTCGCGGGTCTGTTCCTTATACACTACAAAATATGAGGTAAGGGCCCAACAACGGGATATTTAGCCATATTTGTATGTCTGGCAATAATATAGCAGTTCATTTGGAACTTATATCAGACCTCTCTTCCAACGCATTTATTGGCGCTCTAAAATGATTTATTTCAACAGAGGTATTTGCAAAAATATTTTTTGTGATAAAGGTACGAATTTTGTAGGTGCCAATTCTTCACTATATACACGACTTGTACCAGTTATTTAAAACTTGACATTTCAACGACGAGATTGGCCCCACATTTCGGCGGGTTTTACGAAGCAGCCGTAAAATCTGCCAAACACCATTTAAGTCGGATAATGGGAAGTTCATCGTTGACATAGGAAGAAATGAATACAGCATTTAAGCAAGTGGAGGCTGTATTAAATTCGCAACCATTAACCTCGCTATCATCGGATCCAAATGCTCTCGATGCACTTACTCCTGATCATTTCCTGGTCGGATGACCTCTCACGGCAATCTTAGAGCCAAACAGTTAGAATGAAAAGGTGGCATATTTATAACGATGGCGCCATGTTCAGCAATTGCATCAACACTTCTGGTCGCGCTGGATTAATGAGTATACCTTTTAGGAATGCAAAATCGAAGAAAATGGTCATCATCATCGCGAAACATTACTGTCGAGGAACTCGTTCTCATCAAGGAAAACAATTCATCTTCCGAAGTTGGTAGGATCATCTTGGAAAGGCCCAAGATTATACAATATTCTTAGAATTCTACTACAACATCGTTGGCTTGTTATAGTTTGCGACTAAACCAAATTGAAGTGGATGTTCATAATCTTGGACACGAGGTTTCATAGGAAAATAACCTTATACTTCAACTGAGAAGGTCTGATAAACGAGAATGGTAAAACATAATATCAAAATCATGTTAGCAGTATCCTGATGGACACCAATCACCATTCTGATGTTGTGAATTCTCTATATGGTATTGAAAACTTCGCTTGTCAGTGCCACCCAGTCGTTACTAGATAATTGTTTTGATGAAGAGTGCAGCTTATGTTCGAGCAACAGAATAAAGCCTATAGTGAAGCGCAAATTCGTTTCACTATCGCATGGAACAACAAAATGGTTCTTGATGAAAAAAACGGGAATGTGGAAGGCTGAAGTCTTAAAAGTAGAACAAATTAGCAATGAGCGCAGTCCACGGACATACCTATACAGACTTATGTTCAACATGTGTCAAATACTATATAGATGAAAGTTTGCAGACATACAGACTAATAAGATGTGTAAGAGGAGCCATTCTACGAAGAATTCACTCTGCGTGCATTAATTGCGATATCTTGATATTCGGGCGTAACACTTTGTGGAACTGACATTTCGAATTTAAATGATTAGTTTGCCAAACCGAAGTTATTGCTGATGAATAAAATTGGCCATTTAATGCAAATTACAAGTTACTGTCTTACACATCATAATATTGGAACGAATCACTTTCCTGGAACAGGGTGACTACTTAGGAGGATTTCGTTCAAATCAGCCACTGATCAAGTTATTGGCCCACTTATGCGATTCTCGGTATCCGTTGCGACTAGCTGATCAAATAAATCAGTCCAAAATAATAAAAAAAGCCACTGGTTTTAGAGACTAAGATGAAATGCATTTAATTAGTGATGACCACATATTTCCTATACCTCGGATCCTTTGTCACGCTTTGTTTGTCTTACCTCCACTCTTAAAGTCTAAATACCTTGCAAATGTGGACAAGCAAAATTTGCACACTTTGATCAGCCCCGTTGTCATATATGGGTGTGAGTGTTAAACTTTGACGGATGATTATGAAACATTGCTGTTGACATTTGAGAGAAGAGTCATGCGCTTGATATTAACAGAGTCCTAAAAGCAAAGATGACGACACTTAACAAGTTCTATTGAACCACGAGATCAGAAATTTAATGAAAATCCATGGAATCGCTCATGAAGTAAAAGGACAGGCAGGCTCAACGGTCGCTAACGGTGACGATGTCCCCTCGGGGTGGAAAACGACTTAATATTTCGAATAACTATTTTTGTTCCTCGCTTAATAGAGTGTCAACTATTTTAGCATATTGCCACAACATAATTCAAAGTATGTCACAAGAATTCGCGTCGTGTTTTGTATCTACAAAATATTAATAAATTTATATTGTTGTCAGTTCCGTCTAATTTACTTTATTGACACATCATAAATAAAAATAAAAAATATTTTTAAAATTATATAGATTTTCTAGTCATCCATCATCACTGCAATAATGTTTGCACTAAATATGTAAACAGACAATAACAACAAAAAAATGTCCATCGTTTGCATGCGATGTGTTGATGAGTCACTCATTTTTTTTAAAAACCACCTTCACACTTTACTCACTCCACAAAATTTCCCTAATTATTTATCGATACCCACCCGATTAATCGTAGACTGTTGTGGTATTTTTGCGGTGTAATCATCAATTGCAGTCATATTACTACCGCCCATGTGACGAGTCTGGTTAGTATCATGGCGCATGGTTGCAGAATTATTTGGCGATGATGATCGTGATGATGATGAGGTACAACCCATATTTCACATGATTTTAAAAATTTTTTAAAAATTTTTATTGTCAACACTCAACACCAAAACCAAACTATTAAAACTATCACTTTTAAATTATAAAAAAAATCTTGTGATTAGCAAAAAGTGAATAAATTATTAAATGATAAAATTGAAATTGTGGCTACGATTCAAAATTCATTTCAAGACTGAATATATGAAATAATATTTTGAAAATATATAAAATGGAAATGGTCAATTTTCCTTTACTTGTACAGGTATTTTGTTGGGTAGTTTTTCATTTTTTTGTTTTTTTTTTATTCATATGTTACATTAAATATTAATGGTCAGTTACAGTTGGAAGTAGAAAATATAGTATTTAATTGGTGGGTAAATATGTATGATTGGAAAATGAAAATAAAATGTACTACTTAATGGGAAAATCTTTGCTTTGATTTGTAATTTATATACATATAGTGATTTCGATCGACAATTGATGACTTATTTGTAACTTCTTTGAACAGGTGTCATCTCGTTCGTAACGATAATAAATATTTTCAATTTCTCATTCAACATTTCTAACGTAAATTTTTGCAAGCATTGTCTTGTTACAATGTAGAAGAGTTACATATATTTGGAGTGCTGTAACAGTATTCGAAGTCAATGAAAATTATTGCTTTACAATATTTGAAAATTTAAAAAAAAATATGTTCCAATATTCAATTTCATAACTTAAACTGATATCAAAAGCTTTTGCATAGTTTAAAGTCGTAACAATCGAAAAACTATTATTGAGCTTTCAATAATAGCTTTTACGTGTTTTATTGCACAATTTCTGAATATTCATAATTTTGTGGGCTAATCCCTTGCCTGATTAATAAGCTAGAAAATTATTTTTGCAAATGTGCAGATATTAAGCAACAGTATTTTTGCTAATACCGAGAGCTTTTGATTAAGAAATCACTCATCAAAATCGGACTCCATTTACGTATTTTATTGCACAATTTCTGAATATTCATAATTTTGTGGGCTAACCCCTTGCCTGATTTATGAGCTAGAAAATTATTTTTGCTAATGTGCAGATATTAAGCAACAGTATTTTTGCTGATATTGAGAGCTTTTGATTAAGGTATCACTCATCAAAATTGGACCCCATTTACGTGTTTTATTGCACAATTTCTGAATATTCATAATTTTGTGGGCTAACCCCTTGCCTGATTTATGAGCTAGAAAATTATTTTTGCTAATGTGCGAATATTAAGCAACAGTATTTTTGCTGATATCGAGAGCTTTTGATTAAGGTATCACTCATCAAAATCGGGCCCCATTTACGTGTTTTATTGCACAATTTCTGAATATTCATAATTTTGTGGGCTAACCCCTTGCCTGATTTATGAGCTAGAAAATTATTTTTGCTAATGTGCGGATATTAAGCAACAGTATTTTTGCTGATATCGAGAGCTTTTGATTAAGGTATCACTCATCAAAATCAGACCCCATTTACGTGTTTTATTGAATCAATTTCTGAATATTCATAATTTTGTGGGCTAACCCCTTGCCTGATTTATGAGCTAGAAAATTATTTTTGCTAATGTGCGAATATTAAGCAACAGTATTTTTGCTGATATCGAGAGCTTTTGATTAAGGTATCACTCATCAAAATCTGGCCCCATTTACGTGTTTTATTGCACAATTTCTGAATATTCATAATTTTGTGGGCTAACCCCTTGCCTGATTTATGAGCTAGAAAATTATTTTTGCTAATGTGCGAATATTAAGCAACAGTATTTTTGCTGATATCGAGAGCTTTTGATTAAGGTATCACTCATCAAAATCAGACCCCATTTACGTGTTTTATTGAATCAATTTCTGAATATTCATAATTTTGTGGGCTAACCCCTTGCCTGATTTATGAGCTAGAAAATTATTTTTGCTAATGTGCAGATATTAAGCAACAGTATTTTTGCTGATATTGAGAGCTTTTGATTAAGGTATCACTCATCAAAATTGGACCCCATTTACGTGTTTTATTGCACAATTTCTGAATATTCATAATTTTGTGGGCTAACCCCTTGCCTGATTTATGAGCTAGAAAATTATTTTTGCTAATGTGCGAATATTAAGCAACAGTATTTTTGCTGATATCGAGAGCTTTTGATTAAGGTATCACTCATCAAAATCGGGCCCCATTTACGTGTTTTATTGCACAATTTCTGAATATTCATAATTTTGTGGGCTAACCCCTTGCCTGATTTATGAGCTAGAAAATTATTTTTGCTAATGTGCGGATATTAAGCAACAGTATTTTTGCTGATATCGAGAGCTTTTGATTAAGGTATCACTCATCAAAATCAGACCCCATTTACGTGTTTTATTGAATCAATTTCTGAATATTCATAATTTTGTGGGCTAACCCCTTGCCTGATTTATGAGCTAGAAAATTATTTTTGCTAATGTGCAGATATTAAGCAACAGTATTTTTGCTGATATCGAGATCATGATTTTGATTAAGGTATCACTCATCAAAATCGGACCCCATTTACGTGTTTTATTGCACAATTTCTGAATATTCTTAATTTTATGGGCTAACCCCTTGCCTGATTAACAAGCAAGAAAATTATTTTTGCAAATTTGCAGATATTAAACAACAGTAATTTTGCTGATATCGAGAGCTTTTGATTAAGGTATCACTCATCAAAATCGGACCTCTTTTACGTGTTTTATTGCACAATTTCTGAATATTCATAATTTCGTGGGCTAACCCCTTGCCTGATTTAGAAGCAAGAAAATTATTTTTGCAAATTTGCAGATATTAAACAACAGTAATTTTGCTGATACCGAGAGCTTTTGATTAAGGTATCACTCATCAAAATCGGACCCCATTTACATATTTTATTGCACAATTTCTGAATATTCATAATTTTGTGGGCTAACCCCTTGCCTGATTTATGAGCAAGAAAATTATTTTTTCAAATTTGCAGATATTAAACAACAGTATTTTTGCTGATATCGAGAGCTTTTGATTAAGGTATCACTCATCAAAATCGGACCCCATTTACGTGTTTTATTGCACATTTTCTGAATATTCATAATTTTGTGGGCAAACCCCTTGCCTGATTTTATTCCGATTTGTTAATTGGGACAACTATTTTATGGTTGAGTTATACAAATACTTACATTAAATCGCAATTGTCAGACAAAGTCATATGGAAGTAGTGGACTACTTCCATATGACTTTGTGTGACAATTGTTGAGCCAAATGAATTGGGGCGGATATTTTTCAATTGGCTCATTAAATTTTCATGGTTTCTGCTTTCTAATTCAATGCAGTGACAATACTCACAGATACTAAATTACAAACCATTTTGACCTCCTCCCTTCAAAGTAAATTTTTGTTACTACAATTATTATTATTTTTATTGATTTTTCAATTTATTTACTAACAAAATTACAAAGTACATACATAAAAAACATTTTGAACAAATTACTTCCAAAGCGCGTGTGTTATCATTATGGGAAAATCATATATGCTAGGGTGGGGTGTTTGACTTTAGTATGGGGGCGATGGAAATATGAATTTTTGTATCATTGACATTACATTCGCTTTAATTTATAGTTTTAATAGTATTGCTGTGCTGTATAACACATCGGTCGATTTGTCCATAGCGGCTGAACCGACAAGATGGCCCATTCTAAAAATCCAAAACTGCATAAATTTTGTGTATTCAAAAATCCAGTGCCATAAAAAACTCGTGCACTTGGTTTCTCCACCATTAGTGGTTCATCGATTTCGTTGGTGCTTCCATTGTCATTGGTCGGCGGCCGGCTATAATAATAATAAGTTGCAAGCGATGTGGTATTCATTTGTACGGTTGCTGTATGTGGTGTATACGATTCTAGATTCGCAATCGGTCGATTATTATTATTCCATTGACGTTTTTCAGCTTTGCCTAAATACCGGTTTGGACATTCTTCTTGCATCACTTCGAGTAAAAATCCTTTAACGGGTCGCGAATTATCGGCCGATGTTCGAAATCGTATTATTTTCTCGTTACTTCCCCATTGCGATTCGTACACGAGTCCCGTTCGACAGCCACATATACGATTTCCATCGATTTCAATGAAATTATTAACGCATTGATTTGTTTGATCGATCACCAGGAAGAATTTAAAACGAATTGTTAGGCGACATACATTCGGGCTACTTTTATTAATGATGAAGATACATTCGCCGTTGGGTTGGGCGTTTGTTGGAAATCCTGGACTTGTTAAATAAAAACGATTTTGATTGAATGTCGTGCGACAACAGTTGACTGGTAGTTGGGGTGTGACGGTTTGTCTTGGTGCTGGACGTTGTCTGTAGTGGATTGGAATAATAATTGGTGGATCACTTGGTGTTGGCTCTGTCCAAATGGGTGGTACAACCGGTGGGTATGGTGTAGTATAGATTGGATTTTGTGGAAATATTGGCGGTTGCGGGCCCGGTGGAGGTATATTTGGATATTGTGGATTACATGGCCACTGTTGGTTCCAATATGGTGGCCTAAATGTTGGTGTGGTTGGGTACGTTGGATATGTTGGATACGTTGGATATTGAGGACGATTATTATTGTTATCACAACAATTATTTCCCGGATAAAAATTATTGTTGGTGTTCGGATAATTTGGATAACCAGTTTGTGGTGGTAAATAAAAATTTCCTGGTGGATAATAATGACTTGATGGCTGCACGGTTAAAGTTTTCACATCAAACCCATTATTATTATTGGTGACTTCAGGTGGTATAAGATCCAAATCTAATGGCGGTTCAGTCGTCTCTACCGCAAATGTTTCAGCCACAATATTTATATCGTTCGTATCATCCGTTGTCGTCTCTAAATTGTATACCGGGAAGTTTGTCGGTGATATTTCATTGACTGCGACACACGGTAATCGCGTTACAATAATTTTAAAACCTAAATCTTGATTTTGACCGTCGGTCACAAACTTAATATTTAGAATTCCATCAATCGTTTTGTACGTTTTTAAACCAATAGCACTACCACAAATTATATCGCGATCTTCTTGATTATCAAGATCCGTGAAGATTATATCAAGTCGATCGTTTACACAATCCGGTGACGTTTCCAACGAAAAGTCCATAAAATTCACGTTAAACTCATTTTCGCACGTGTACGGCGATTTAATCACATAATCACAATTAAGATTAGCCGAATATCGACCCGGATAGTTAGGCGATACTAAAGTCGTTTGTATTGTACGATGTTCACTATAGCACAGTTGACACGTTACACGATTTACGTAAAATATTAACGCGACTAAAACTAATTTTGTGTATGACATTTTAAACTGTCTGCACCTTAAGACTTGAACCAAACTTAAAGATATCGTAACAAAAAATTTTACTTTTATAGTTTAGGTAAAGTCAATAAAGGTATATAGAGTTAAAGTCAGTGATGGGCACATTATACAAAAGTATACAACGTCACTATATATAAACTATAGGTACACAAAATCAAATAAAGGATTTCCGGTGTGAGAATTTACAACAAAAAAAAAAAAAAAAAAACGAAACCGATTCCGATATGCATAAAATGGTGTAAATATTTACAGATTTGTGGGTGTGTGCTCATCAAAACCATTTTGCAATCGATCTCGTCTTAAAAATAAAACCACCGGATGTACGAGTGTTTACTTTAAAATTATATCTATATTTTGTCTCTATATTACAGTGAATTATAGTTTACTCATCATATTAGTCTTACGATCTAATTTTGCGTAAATCACCCCAGCTGGTTTATCGACCGGCAAAAACACATCTTCATTATCACCTTGCACAACTTTTGGAAATTTAGACAAATCGACGGTGAAATAATGTTTATTCGGCATTTCCATATCGATCGACGATATATTTGGTATCGAATTTAAAACTTCTCGTTCCGTTAAGTACAACGTGTGTTGAACACTCGGCGACATTTTACCCATTTCTGGTTCACCAGCAAAATTATTTAAAATTATTTGTTTAATGGCCGACCACACTTTATCGTAGTCGACATCGTCAATCGACGAATATTGCCACGACGAGCTAACAATTGTGCTAAATATACGATCTTTCATATCGGGTAGTGAACGATATTCATCGTCGATAAAATTAACGAACGACGATTGTGTCGTTTTTAATACACGAAGTTCTTTTATGCCACTTATCACGGTTGGAATTGAATCTAAAATTACAACAAAAAAAATCAATAATCCGAATATAGTGGCGAAATTCCGAAATTAATTTTTACCTTGATTTCGATCTTTGGTCACGTTACAATACCGCAAAGCCGTCGGTGTCATAATAAATCCATGATTATGCAATTTTTTAAAAGGTCCTTCGCCATAACCAATTCGCTCCCATGGAAATTCTTCAATTTGTACCGAAACCGCTTTGACGTGATTATATTGTTCGAGGAAATGATTACACAGCACAATTCCAAAATCTTCGGGCGATCTAATCCCATATTTTTTGGCCAGCAGATAGACCGTATTTTTTTGTGAATCGGTCGCAACAATATCAGAATTATCACCTAAAAAATAAAATAAACAAATTACGAATCGAATGATAAGAATATGTGCATGACCCCGTGTGTGGCTTGATGCCATATGCATATAATTGCACGCATATACAATTTTCGTTGGATACTAGATCAAACTAGATTTGCAATTTATTTTTACTACTTTCCATTCAACCTGTGCGCGGTTATCAGTAATTACTTTACATTAATCACAAAGATGCATGTGTTCCCTTATCTTAGATGTTTTGAAAAAAAAAAAAAAAAAAAAAAAAAAAAACTCATCTCAGCATTGCGACGAATGATTGTGTAAATTATTTCTCGTCGATGTCACAATAACTGCGCGCTTCTTCTGGGAATGATAGAATGAACATTTTCCGTTATGATGCTGTTTTGTCATGTCCTATTAACATCGGAGTAAATAGTACACTAAGTACAAGCCTTTTATGCATCCTTTTTTCGATGTTTGGAAGTGAACTAAAAGTTGTCCTTCCATCCATAGAACTATTTTATCTGATGATGAGAAGACTCAATGTCATGGATCACCCTTCATTGTCATTTGCTGTAATAAATTGTTCTTAATGTTACAATTTCTCTAGAGTTAAATCTAGAGACATCTATGAAGTAACATTAGTATTAACAAAATTGAGCAATTAAAAAATAAATGAATAGCGTAATGACATCTCGAAAAAGTAGAACGAAATAATAGAAAATACCTAAGCGGCATACAGCCGTGAGTTGAGTTGCATTTTAAACGTAAAAGAATAATAATTAGTGTCATAGTCCGCACCACTGGCAAGCGGCTTATCTATTGCCTGAACTATTGTGATTAAAAGTAAACAGTGTTGAAGTGGAACACTGTTGTGAAATTTATTGACAATCCAGTGATACGAATCGGCAATGGGCAAAAATGTAACAATTGGTGACAGCGCTGGGATTGTGGATATTTAAAATGATAATGGACAAGTTCACGACTAAGAATGGAAGAGGTTGTCAAAGCAGATAACTAGAGAATTGTCAAGACCGAAAATCCAAAGAAGGATAACATGAGCATGGTGATTACGGCATAATTTAAAGCACAAATTGTGGTGATCACAAGCGAATACTCTACAGAATGAAGCTAAAAGTCCGATATCAAAAGAATGGAAAATCGCCACAAGAATATGCAAATTCTAACATGGCTCTAGACTACAAGACTACAATGAGAGAATTAAAATCCATGCATTCATTGACGGTGTACGGGATATCGAAACCAGAAGAGCAGTGGTGTTGTCTTCAAAAGCAACGTTCACTGATAACGTTGCCAGCGCATTAGTCAACGAGACGGCATATAGTATCATCAAGCCGGCAATCAAGATACGAACAATTGAGATAGATGAACCAGTGATTAAAAGAGACATCGCACCCAGTCGTTTATGAAATTCAAAGATGTCAACCGAAAGATAAAGGCTGTGACAAAACGTGCGGTCCATATCTTAAGAGATTGTGTAGAATGGCGAAGGAATGAAGTGTGAATACCATCGCTAATGTAGCGTAGCCCCCGAGAAGAAGTTGAGAGATTCGCAAAGAAACAGGGGCAGGTAACGATCGAGTCCAAGAATAACCGTGCGCAGCAACATAATATAATAAATAGGTGCTAGCCAGCTCTTTCGTCTGACGAGAAGAATGGAAGGCGGTTCTGGATCACAAAGGTTGTGGGCTATGATAGCAACCGATGAAGGGTACAAAGGAGAGCAATTATGCGAAAGTCCTAGTACAACCAGATAGAGACTTAAGAGTTCCTATACTAGAGCTTAATTAAACAGATCTGACAAAAACCATCAAGAAGGGGACTATCTTCGCAAAATGTGAGGACATATCATACAATAGTGAACAAACCATGGAAGAACGGCAGCAGAAAACGGTTGCAGATCTGACGCAGAAATATACAGAACACCTAACGCCGAAACCAAAACATATCAGTTTAGCACGAATATTCTCGACCCTTTATTTGTAGGCGGATATTGGCAGGTCAAAGTCGCTGATGAGAATAACGAAAAGACAGCGTTCAGTGTAGACTATGGGTTATGGCAATTTAATGTCATGCCCCTTGGCTTATGTAACGCGCGTGCGACTTTCGAACTGTTGATGGAATGTGCATTGATGGGATTGCAGTGAAAGACTTGCTTATAGTGCACCTGGATGACATTATAGTAATGAAAATAGAGAAATTTGGAGGAAGTGTTCGTGAGGATTCAATCAGCCGGGGTAGAGCTAAGTCCAAAGTAGTGTACATTGTTCCGCGACGAGGTCCAATATTTAGAGCACAAAGTAACAACACATATAGAATGCATGCGATTGAGGAAAAGATTTCAGCAGTAAAGGACTGCCCATACCACAGAATCTACACGAATTAAGGAGTTTTATTAGACTTTAAATATTCTCGGTGATTCGTACCAGGATTTGCTGATGTAGCCAGGATTTTGCATGAGCTAACTAGAAAATTCAAAATAGTTGAGTGAACCAAAATTAGGAAAGCGCATTCAAGAAATTGAAAAGTTACCGGTCGTATAGCGATGGTTAAGACGTTGGCTAAAACACAACGCGGTCGCGATTTTTATCGCCGGCGCTGAGCTTACACAGTGACAAATTGTGTATAAAATTGTTCGTTGGGCTGACCACCTATCTGAAGGCTGATACAACTATCACCAACTGGAAACATATGGTCTGACAGATCCTGTAAAATATCTCAGTGAAAGGTCAATTTTGGCCTGTAATGTTGTTTATTTTTTATTCCGAGAGTTCTATTAAGGGGTGAAGGTGGAATAGGGACAACTAAGTTTGCTACGGAGTTTATAATTTATTCATCGCATCACGATGTTGTATTAAAAATAGCGGCGTTTATTATACCAAGGAATACGACTGCACTTAACGGGTATGATATACCGAAAGCAGATTTGATGTTGCTATGAAAGATTTGAATTTGGCCGATCCAGGTTTCGATAGGCCTGGCAAAATTGGCATACTTCTAAAACTACCAGAAGAAAACCAGATGACCGTGATTGTGAAGAATTATTTCATACAAATACCAAATTGGCAGAGGATAACAGGTTCATAGTGAAGTAACCTTTAAAGCAACCAGAAGATGTGATTGGACCTTCATATAATGCTGATTTTAATGACTCAAGTCAATGGATAAAAAGTTTCAACGTAACAAATAATTCGAGCAATCATGTAAAGCATTCATGAGAGAGAAGTTTTTATCAAGCCTATATTGATGTAATCTATTGGTTCATGGAGAATTCATTGGACAATTTTAGCATTTTGCATATTGAAACAGTTTTCCGTATGACTACGTCCAATGCTTGTTTATATGCGGACCTTATTTTTCTTCTTGAGGAGTATTCAAAGCTTTTTCGCAGTTTACGGAACTAAACCCTTCTGATTTCTTTGGAAATTATTTGTGGACTTGTCTGACACCTGAGCAGTTTCGACAAATTTAATCTTCTCCGTTGCAGGACTTGGCCATTTGCCCAAATGTATTGCATTTGAAGTAATGTATCGTGTTTAAGTACTGAGTGCTTTTGGCGATACATCATTTTTAACCCATAGAGGGTTTCTTTAGTATTTCCAATATTTCTACCCAGTCCTGCAGGCGACCTTTTAGGGCCAAGTACTTCGAGGTACATTGCAATCCTAACATCTCTGATAGAACTGAGGCCCTTGTAAAGTCCATTTTGCTCAGCAATACTGATTTTGCTTAACAATTTGGGTTTAGCCTCAAGGGCATTAACACTAGCTGTATGCATTGTCACGCTGTCGCTTTCCGGTTCATACTTTCTATGCATGGCTGCTTCCACCCCACAGATACTTGAGATGAAGATTTCTTTAACCCCATTCCACTAGTCAATCTACTTTTAACTGCTCCTCCCAACCTCGTATAAGTACACGCAGATGCATATTTGTGAATACAAATTTTTGAAAAACAATGACACACAAATTATCACAATTATGCTATGATAATTTTTGACAAATGCCAAAACTTTCTATTATAAAAATCAAACTCATCGCGTAGCACACTTGGATATACAATAGAACATATAAAAATCACTAGCTGGTTTTGCAATAGTACCAAACAAAAACCATTTAAGAAAAATTTAAACTTTTTTGTTGCTATGACAATTTCTATGAACAATGCACACGACTAAATGTAATTTAATTTTCATAGTTTTTTATACGTAACAAAACATTTATTTCAAAACAAAGAAGGCGAGGAAAATTTCTTAATCAACTATATATTATAATTTTCGGACAACGTAATAAAAATTGCCAATGTAGCGGAATATTTTTTCAAATAAATGTCAAACATTTTATTCACAAATATTTATCATTGGTTTCGGACACAGTCTTAGTATAATCTAATTTTCAATTTGCATTGTTTTGATGTTTACATGTTAGTTGAAATTTATGAGATATTTATAAATTCTTATTTACATTTTAAATTTTGTTTGACAAGAATGTTTTATTATTTTGGACCCGTCTCTAAAATGTTATCTGTGTGCGCACCTGGGTATAACCATCTCTTAATTACGAAATTAGCAACGTATTTAGATAAACACTGGCCAGACGTTATTTGATATACATTTTTCAAATTGAATTCAACATTTTTATACACCGCTGCTTCTTAATTTAATCGTCTCATGGTAGTAAACCTATGATATTTACCATTAATTGGCTGATATCTCTAAAGAAAGTTATTGCCATCTGTATTTCAATCAAGGCCTCCTATAAATATAGGAGGCTTTGATTGCAATTGTTTCAATACATTTCATTGAAAAACTGTATTTCAGACGTAAAATTAATTTTCTATATCATCCCTCTAGCGATTTAAATAGTTTAATCCTTAGGTGGGTTCGTAGCCAATATTTAATTTAAACATGTTTTTAATCCTACTAAATATTTGACGAAACCACTGCAAGATTTCAAAATACTAATTTAGAACTAGCGCACATTAAGTCATAAACGTTACTGATAGCAAGAAAAATAGAAAAAAACTGGGAAAATATCTTCTTAAAAGTATCAAAATATAAATTTAGAGATTAGTTAAAAGTTATATTTTAAGATATGCTGTCTTGAATACATTATAACGTGTTATTGTCACTATATAACATAAGCATAATAAGCCGGCCACGGCACGTGAAGGTAACAAGTTTAATGTAAAAAAAACTGATAGCTTTGATAGAGAGAGAGAGAGATAATCACTGCTTTCTGCAGTACAATAATGTTTTATAGTCAAGTGGTGCTATATAATCCTCATTAGCTGTTCAAATATAATGCTAACATCAACGTGGAAGATTGTACGTCTCCAGAAACTGCTGTATATTTACAAAGGATTTGACTATGACATATATGACGATTACCACAGGCGAGAATCCTCAACTTAGATACCATGAACTAACTAGAAGCTATAAAAGTAACATTTGCTTGCATCACCAATGTATATGATCGCTCGAATGCATGTTTGCAATTGAACAAAAACGGGGCACAGACGGTAATTCAACCCTTTAGTTAACCCCGGTATAAAAATTTACATATAATAAACAAGTCATTTGGTCAATCACCGCGTAATAATACAACTTCAACCGGCCGGATTCTCACATTAACAACTCTATGTCGTTTTTTTTGTTCACGAAATTCCTGGATATGGTTAATAGTAGAGCAAATTGGGGTTCTGCTGTTGGGCTGTGTTTTAGTGACAATTTTAAAGTTAAGGTAATACATTAATCACTCGTTTGACCTTTTTTGGCCTTTTTTGGCAATTACACGAGGTATTGGTCATAAAACGGCCATTAGCCCATTAATAGATTTTGTTTTTAGGGAATGGCCGGTGTGCTGTGGCCGGTGGTAAATATGTTGGCTTAAACACACTACGGTCTTGAGAGTGACCCCACCGCTAACTACAAGTTCAGTGGCTGTGATCAAATATGGTCTGAAAGATCTTCTGAAAATGCCTACAAGATTTTCAACGAGAGGTTACTAAGCTTGCAAGGCAGGCATACGGTAAATGGTTGTTTGAAATGAATTGACGGTGGATGTTTTTAATGCTGAATGAGAGTTCATTTAAACCTCCATTTAAGAACCACAGCATAAAAAACCATAAATGAAGTGTTGGCAGCGGCACTGGAATATGAAACGGTTAGAACAAGTTTATAGGAAAAAGGCTAAGACCAACTTAAGTCCGAATCAAAGGTAGACGCTGTCCTAGTTCTCGTTCGCTATGGTTTAGAGTCCAAAAATCTGAGGGAAACCAAGGGAAACCAAGGACAAATACTTTAGGGAATGCGACAGATAAACGACCAGCGAGATACCGAGAGGGACAGTTTGGTCGCTCCTTTTCTAAAAAATAGGAAAACTAAGTTATACTAAGTTAATCAGAAAAAGATCCCAAGATCACTGTCTTATGAGCCCAGATTGGGCAAATAAATACTGGAACTTCAAAATCTGTAGTACGTCCTGGCATGTCACCTTAAGAGCAAGCTGAGTGTTTCGTTATGCTACTTGAAAACGGCTTCTACTTTAAGACATAGATGAGGCATGTTACACAACAACGCAGATAAAATGTCAAGAAAACCTGGCGTAGATTTATGCAGGTACTGTGTTTAACAAGAAAAGAAAAATTGCTCTGCAACAGTAGCCTGAATTAGGGTGAATGTGGAGGAGTGGTGGGCAACGGATCATCTTAGAAAGGAGCAGGAATAAGATGACTCTATTACACGAATAATCAAACGGAAAGCTGAAGGTAGCAAACCCTCAGTGCCAAGACATTGCACTTGAAAGTTCAATCGTTAAAAGTTATGGGAGGCAATGCTGGTCATTAAGCTTACACGATTGTGCTTCCAGTGAAGCAAATACCAGAAGTTCTGCACGAAATGCAGAAAGGAAAATCCAAAGCACACTTGGAAATTAATAAAATAATGAAAAAAATTAGAAATCGGTTTTATGGAGTCAACTATCGAAAGGACGTGGACTATTGGTGTAAAGCATGGTACACATGTTTGGCTATTAAAAACCCATAGACTAGAAGAAGAGGGAGAATGCAGCAATACAAAGCTGTCATTACTAACTTACTTTTTCTTTCCCTATACCACAAAAAAAAAAAATACTATTTATCGACCGCTTAGGTATTAGTAACCGGGTCGAGTTAGTCATAACTAACATTCCTTCCACTACTTCCGTTTTGTTATATGTAACACTAGTGTACGGTAGTGCCCGACATTCCTGAAGTTCCTGGTTCGTCTTTGGCCGAATATTTTAATCAATCAATTTCCACAAATTATTTAGTCGCTAAATTTTTGGACAGTAGTTAGTCTTGCCAAATTTGCGAAAATTTTTAAATTGCTCAATCTCATAAACCGCTATCTCAAACAAAGAGATAAACCCTTCGGTAAAAGTTAATGTTCCACTCAAGAGTCCAAGGCTAGAGACGATCAAACGCTGCACAGGATCAGGCAGTTCGAACGGAGTTCCTGAAGGGAAGCATGAAAAATCTCAAACTGAAAGTAAAATGGACGGACATAAGTATAGTACCGTTTTCCAGTTATGCTATACGAAACTAAGAGGCAAAGTGATGGAAAATGGAGAAAAAAATTAATTGACATGTTGGTGTTTGTCTAGGTCGCAAAGAAATATATATATATATATATATATATATATATATATATATATATATATATATATATATATATACAGGGTGGCTGAGACCAAATGTTACTGACTTCATTCTGCTGTTATTTGTATAGTTGTCATTTTCGCGCGTCAATTTTTTGACAAATTGAAGTTTGGTTAGTTGTTTACATATGGTCAACAAATAATTGTTCTAAATTAATATCTTAATAAAAAAATCGTAATGGAATTCAAACGTAATAGTGTAATTGCACTGTATTTGGGTGGAAATTTACAAACAGCAATAGTTCGTCAGCTCCAGCATTTGAATGTGAATAAAATGTTTGTGTATCGAACCATAACTCGATACAACGAAACTTTTTAGGACCGTCTCGCATCGCTAAATGCAACAGGACGGTCCTAAAAAGACAGCAACATCAAAAGAAATGATACGAAAGGTGAAGAAACGAATCCAACGAAACCCTCTTCAAAGTGCCAATCAATTAGCCGCACGTCTACATGTTTCATGATACAGCATTCAAACCATATTGAAAAATGAACTATACTTAGGGCTTCAAGTTAGAAAAAGATAGAAAAAGTTCAAGATCTTACGGAGGCACAAAAAAAGTTAGGCTTGAAAGAACACGAGCATTGAACGCCTTGGCCGAACGTGATGAGATTGTCTTTTCTGATGAGAAAATTTTCACCATTCAACAGTTTGTGAATAAACAAAATGATCGTGTTTGATTAGAGCACCGTCATACAAAGCTCGAGCGACACAGCAATTTTTACAAAATTGCGTTCCGCGGCTGATTTCGTCGAAAGAATGGCCACCATATTCACCAGATTGAATCCCATGGATTTCTCCATGGTCCATTTTGGAGAGTAAGGTGTCCACTAAAAAATACGAAAGTGTTGATGCATTGAAGTCAGCTCTTGTTCGAGAATGGAATAAAATTCCGCAAGCCCACGTTCGGTCAGCATGCAATGCTTTCTATGGAAGACTGAATCAAATAATCAGAGCCAAAGGCTCTGATTATTTGATTCAGTCTTATATTTCTGCAGTTGTCAACTACAGACTGCAGAAATATGAGAGTAATACACACTGGCAATACAGATAGTGCAAACCCGTTCTCTTGAGGTTAATTCCGAGCTCTTGTAAATCGGAAGGGACACTTTGTGCCGTTACAATCTTTTTGAGGATATTTGATTAAATGACAAAGCAAAATACATGATAAATGGGAATTAGTGGCGCTTTAAGTCAAATCCTCAAGTTAGTTAGTTATTAAGTAAAATTTCGGTAAACATTTTCAATAAACATCAAAATCGAATTTACCCAGATAACTGCATTACACAATACATAATTGCACTGATAATGCATTTTAACCTCATTCAATATCAACTATAAAAACAAGACATATATTTTTTCAATTTTCTATCATACTTATCATGTTTTGAGTTAGAGTTCCACATTTCAATCAACTTATCAACAAGCCAGTCTTTTAAGTTCATCGTCTAATCTATTCTATTTTCTTATTTGAACAAAAAAAAAAAAAAAAAAAAATTGGAAAAATAGAATTAGAAAATTCGCATAATATTGATTGATTGATTATTACTAATACTAACAATAATAATAATCATAAAGACTTGGTTGTGTGTCATCTCATATATTATATGTATATAAGACTCGTATTCGTATCATGTCATGGCTTTTTATTAAAGATATGGAACTCTTATCAAACGAAAATATTTTTGTTTTCTTTATTTCCCTTTGCCATGCCTAACAATATTACGATCGTAGCCGCATAACAAATTTGTAATTTTTCTATTTTTATTTGCTTAAGTCATAGATGCGCATACAGTGTGCGCATATATATAGAAATTGTACATGTTTGGCCCAAATACTTAAGCTTTTCGCCATTTGCAAGGTATATTGAAGTTAGCAGTGAAGTGAAGTCATACAGAGCACGCGGTTGCTAGTGGCATGACGTGCTTTTGTATTTTCTTCCTCACAATTATCATGAGTGGCAAGAATTCTGAGGTATAGGAAAAAACTTGATCAGCGACTGAGCGATTTGGTTGAAATCCTCCTTGGCAGTCTTGTACAATTTCAGGATTTAGGGACGGATTGATGGCGCTTTCATTGGAATTGAGAACAGCTATCATAAGAATAATCAGACGGAAGGCTCGTTAACATTTCAAAAACTAGAATAGGCCAAAATCAATATTGTAAAAGTTTCGCAATCCACAACCTTCCCTTATAATATTAGAAAATTAAGGAAAAGAGGTACGGTGGGAGGTATAAACAAATTTTTACATCCATTTCTAGACAAGAATGGAACTATATGGATCGGCTGTCATTTGTAGCACTCAATTCTTCATTATAACAAAACTTTATGATACTACCATCTAAATGCCATCTCTTGATCCTCGAATGGGCGCATAAAAGCATTGTGAATGGAGATATGGAATTTGCGGCATCAAATAAATATTTGTAGGCCATCTATCACCATTCGTACGATATTTAAAACAACTTGTTGTTTCAAGGAATACAGTAGAATTTCATACCATTAGTACCTCTAGGGACTCACTGCAACGACGAAGCAGATGATAAGTAAATTCCTACAATTTGTGAGCCGACAGATAATACCCCCGTGAAAGTTTCATAAACGGAAAACTCCTGAAACAGCTTATAAGGTCACTCGAAGTCGTTACGAGCTGGGGCAGTCGATAAATAATTGTGTCTATTTCTTTCACATCTCCATCTAAAGGAGATTTGACGCGGTTTAAAAGAGCAACAATTCCAAAGATTTGATCGAATTACAAAGTTAAAACCCGTCAGCGATGTGCAGACCGCAGCAACGCAAAAAATGCAGAATGTCTAGGATGTCCAGCCAGGAATCTGTGAAAGAAAATGTAACTCGAGAAGGGAAAGGACACCTATAGCAGATAATAATACAGTGACGACTTAAGAGAAAAACCAACAACCCATTCGAATGGTGAAACATGAATTAGGTCATGCCTCCAATACAAAACAACCTGTATAGTACCGAGTATAATAAGCTTGGTATCGGTCTCCCAATTTTCCAAAGAATCAAAGTTGACCCAAGCAAATCGATCCATCACCGTCACTACATGCAACAACTGGGGTATGCACATTGATAATATTGTCACAGGAGATCTTCTTTCCCATGAAATAGGATCTGGTAATTCAGTACATCTTGCCTAGTTAGTGGCAAGAAAATCAAGGGGTGATTTAACAACATAAATCAAGAGACTAAGTTGTTAACTCGTAGTAAGTTAAGCCCATGTATAACATGGGAAGTGGAGGACTATTGACAAATCAATCCTTGATTCTTGACAACTAGCACTGGTGGTCATTATTTTATTTTTGTAATTGGCCCTGGTGATAAAATGCCTTAAAGATACGCTTATTATTTCCGTTGCCGCTAGAACCAGAGATGGCCACTATATTTAAACATCTAATGGCAAAAAGAGCAAAAATAACCAATACCAAAGCCACAATCGCGATAAAAATACCTCTAGTTCAATCATGGGACTATCAGCTTTACTAGGATTTATAAAATTTCTCGTTCTAGTATCCAAATACTTTGCTGACAATTTCATCCAGTTCCAGGAAACGGAAGAGAAAATGTAGTATAGTTGCGCAAAATGAGTTAAAGCAATTAAAATTAATGAAAAGGACAACCAAGCTTGTTATTGAATATATGGCTACATTGGAAGTGGTCTCAAGGGATGACAGTAATGACAGCGGTTAATATTTATTTTACACAATATTTTACGAATTATTACCAAATTCTCAGCTAGCGACTTGTGTATACTAATGCCATCTATACACATATTATATTAACTAACTCGTTATACTTTCAATTATTTGTTGTTGACTTAACGAGAAGTGCTTAAGTTATATACACATTAGTTAGCCCCATTATTGAATTTAACTCGTTTGTCTTAAGTAATGCTTCAAAATCTCATTTTAATCGCATAAAACGCAATAGACCCAGAAACAAACAATCGACAAATTTAGCCGCGATTTAAAGCTTTCTCTATTTCAACAATGATTTTAACAGAGAACCACTGCTCCCTCACTCATCCTAAAAATTGTCAATTATGTTTTAATCTTTCGCCATTTATGTAGAGAGAATATAAATCTTACTTTCAGTGATATACATAGGCAACCAACAAGTGATTCTAAATAGTATGTAAAAGATATAGGGCCAACTATGGCCTTTACAGATTGGACAGTGACAGTGTGACAGAAACTTTTGAGGCATCATCACCAGCGCTCAGCTTTATGCCTTTTAGCTATTAATTCAAAAAGCTTTTTGAATACCAAAAAAGTTTCAATTGTGCATACTAGTCAGAATAATTCGGTAGTAAATGTGACCCTAATAACCCAAACAGTCCACTGTCCACTCCTTTCGAAGTCTCTCATCGGGCGAGTCCTCGGGTGGCGGATAGAAGTTCCTAACCGCTTTCCCAGTGGGTAGGTAGGAAATTAAATGCCATTTGCGAATCAAAGCTGCTATTAAGCGTCTGTTCATGAGGAGATGTGGTTTCAAATAGTGTATGTTCCTCATATTAGATGCAACTGAAACAAAACTTGGTAGTAGTTATAAAATACTAAGGATAGGCACCCCAATAAAATGGGATTTGGCACCAGTAACAACGGCCGCAATGTTCAAGCAGAAGGAAACTTGACTGCCGAAACAATAATTGTAAAAGGTTCATTTAGTTCAGATATTCAGTTTCGAAATAAAGAGAATGGTTCAGTTGATCCAACTATCCTCTAATGAGGTGGAAAAGGAATCCGATAAGAAATTGGGTTACCCTGAAGTGGCTCTGAAAGAGAATAGTGCCAGACGTCAGCTAATACAGACACTGCTAAAAGGAAGAGAGTTTCACCGCCACAGACTGGACATCAGTTGGGAAAAAAGAAACACATTACCACAAATGCGAGTACTCTGACATATCTAGAACTGGTCTTAGAACAAGAAAGATATGTGAAGAAAGAATTGGAAGATAAACCAGACTGGTAAAGAGTAGCCCAAAAAGGTAGAAAAGAAATGGGGGGAAAAAGTTATTCATATTACCTAAACTACGTAGAAAGACCTTTAACTGGAAATGGAAAGCATTGGAAACCACGTGCAAATAGCTAAGGTATTGCCTCTATAAAAACGATAAAAGTTTCTTATCTGGTGACACAAATGGCAGTGGTAAGCCTTGGAAGACCAAATAGAAGCGACCATCATAGCCAAATGCCTTAAATATGGTTACCAAGCTCAGCAATAAAGGAGTTTAAGAGAAAGGTCCAAACTATGTAGGAAATGCGGAATATTAGCGATGCTGAATCAAGATTAATAAGACGTAAGGTCGATTGTATTCATATCTATAGCTGCTCTGCTTATCCTAAGCCAACCATAGACAAATTCAAAGTCATTCTGGATCGTTTGATTAGTAACTTAGGCCATCATAGCCGTTTTTTGACTGTGGACAATCAATTGATTGTGATGCTTGGGCCGTTGGCTCTACCGAAAACTGTACTGGAAACATTTTTGTTACTTCCATTGTTATGCTAAAGTTTGATCATCTCCACTTGAATAGTGAGTGTCTCCCTACTAAAGTAGTTGGGAAGTAAGTGATCATCTATACAAAGAAGGCGATCACCAAGCCATTTTGTGCGTCTTGCAAATGGAAAACAACTAAGGAATGTTTCGAGAGAAAAATAAACGGAAATTTAGTGGCTGGAATTGACGTGCTAGATGATTTCAAGAATTGTGTGAAGAGTTAGACCGGAATCATTGGGGCAAGTTCATAAAGGATAATTATGACAATAATCAATGGTACGTACAATGCGTGTCCATCGTGCCATGAATTATTGGAAAATGTTGTTTCGTTATTTCCAAAACAGCCTGGTTATGTGAGAAGCCTTGATCCAAGAGGCGAGGTAGAAGTAATCCCACCAGTGTTAATAGAGGAGATTCTAAGCAACAAAGCATTCGGTGGTTTTAATCTGCTTGTTGGGCACAACTGGTAAAATATTGAGAGCGGATCATATACAAAAAACTGCTGGAGGCCATTTAATACTCAGGAGACATTTTTGAAAATCAATATGGATTCCATAAGGTTTGGTCTACTATTGACGTGATTAAGCTCGTGGTAGATACAGTGCGAGAGGCAATTGTATGTGTCAGATGGAAGGAAGGTCCTAAAATTTCCTAAAAAATTTTGTGCAGTAGTCACAAAGGTGACTAGGTGGTAGTGCATATTGAGACTATCATAAAACTGCAGGAGTAATATAAATGTCATTGCTAGCTCTTACGTAAAAGGGAAACCATCTACTAAGTACCTGGAAGTGATAACCGATGCTAGACTTATCATTTAAATCCTATTAATGCCATGTAGAGCACGCGTGTTATTTTTAATGTTTGCGTTTAGAGAATTAAAAAAATCAACGGAAGGTTGCCCTGTACTGAGATTTTTTTAAGATCTTTTTGACCATATTATTACATTTGGTGATCGTTTTATAGTGATCAGCCCAAATAACGGTTTCCGGCGGGGATCGAACTCAAGACCGCGGTATGTTGAAGCTAACAACATAACCATTCCTATACGACCGGTGACGAAGGCGATGAAGATCTGACCTTTATAGACCTATAGGGCGTTAACTTGGCACCAGAAAATATTACTGATTGTTTCAATCTGGCAAGAACACGAATAATTAAAAATGATAGCAGGTTGAACTAAGCCGGCTTCGTCAAGTAATACTTATCTGTAGTTCCATGAGGCTAAATGGCAAAGGAAATTGGGCTTACCGATTCTTCGATAAGAATTCGAAAATCTTCCAAGATTACTCTGTGGTCTATTGCAAGGTCTTTTGAATATTCCCTCCATATTACCATTTGCTATTGTAATGATGATCCATAGTTGTGGACTTAATAATGTGTAGTGTGCCAAATTTAATGACCACAATTACCAATTCTTTAGAGGAATTATTGTTAATAATAGTTAAAAAGTTTGCCAAGCCACTCGTTTGATTGGTCTCTATTGGTTGTTACTGGTGCATCACGTACAAAACTAAAACATATCACTCTGTAGCAGCAAACAATAACATCATTGGTAAGTTTTATGAGTAGAAAAGGACCAATATGACAGATATAAGGCACTCCAGACGTAACACGAAAATACCGCAAAAAACAAACGGAAATCTACACGAACTGCTTGTTACGTCCACCGTAAGAATATCAACCATGAACGCACCTGGGTTCATATTATTTGTTATTGTAAATTATTGTTAATTAAATAGTGCCATCTATGAAAGAGTGGTGGAAGATAAGTAGTATAAAACACACTCATCCGTAGTTCCATTATTGAACGCACGGATTTGTGTGAGCAAAAAAAAAAGACAAAATGAAATCAGTTAATAAAAGACGATCAAACGAGTCGGAATTGTAATAAAGAAAAAAGATTTTCAATTCGGTAAGGGCGGAATCACTGAGATATTGATAATGTAAGTTCTCTAACTTGGCAATGAGAATGGCGTTATCATTTTTTCGAAGGCTTTGGCAAAATTAGTAAACGATCGTCGATCAGGAAAAAACCCATGCTGAGCTGGAGAAACGATAGGTCTGATGTGAAAATACATGTCATTATGAACCATTGAATCAAAAACTGTTGCTAGGACGGACAAAAGTGTGATCCCACGGTAATTCGCTACACCAATTCTTCTTCCTGACTTAAAACTGGGATAAATAACTGAAATCTTTCAGGAATTCGGAAAAACATTACTCTGCAGACTATTGAACCACGTTTATCGTAAACTTGAAGTTTTAAATTTGATCAAATGTTCGTTTTTCAAGGCATCACAAAAACTGATATCTGAACACTTTATGCCACTGAGACCAACAATTAAATTGACGAAAAAAAATGTTCACTTTTATCTTAATATTCACTAATTACAATTCTTAATTCTATTTACCATAAATGTAATCCTTTTTACTGAAAAGCTGAAGTCTCGTACTAACTTCAAACTCTTTAACCGTATGTACTGGACCATTTCGTGCAACATGCAATATTTTCACTTTATCTTTGCCATAACCATAATTTGTAATTTTATGATCGAATCGATCGTTTAAATCACTATCGACTAAATTATTAGAATCGCTCTGATCGTCGATCGATCGTAACTTTTGTTTTAACATTTTAACTAAATTTACAACACTTTAATTTTTAACGAGATGTAACTCGTCTCAATTTCACCACAGAACTGATGAGATGTGTAACAGAGATTGATTATTATATGTGCGCGCGAGATAATTTATTTACAGTTTTTGTACTGATTACAGTGAAATTCTCATATGGAATCGCACGATTTACACTCGTCTTGCTTATAATGTCATTTATGGGGTGCGCACGAACTGCAATATTGTATTAAGATATGGCAATTTTATTATCTTATAAATATAGGCTTAAGTAATGTGGTTCATGTTTAATTATATTGTTTAGTTTTGTTATCGCAATATAAGAATAGATTTTATTTTTACTATATGTCTTTATGATCATGCAAGATGAGACTGGTTAAAGAACTTCTCTATATATGTTGACGATAAATTAGTGGTTAAAACTGGTTAGCTATTTGATTTGAATTAACAACATCAACAGAAGTAAAAAACAAATGAATTATATGATCCATCTTAATGGAATTTTATGACATTGGCTGCTTATATCTGGAGTGTGTTCGTTGTGAGCACAATGATAACCTGCATACGCTTCACAATAATATCAAACGTCTACTTTGGAATCAACGCTCGATCATTTTTTTTTTTTTTTTTGTTTTATTTTATTTAATTTTTGTAGTAGCAAGCTTTCGAAATTATTGTACATAAAACAAAATGCAATTATCAAAATTCTATCATTTACGAAATCCAATTTTGGGCCAAATTCAAAATTACGATTTTGTCAATGCTCAAAAATTAATCGTAATATTTTCGAAATTTTTATTTATTTTACGAAGTAAATTCAAAATTATGTCGATTGCAACATCGAGTCCCGAGTCGACCGTGTCCGATTTGCAATTACATTTAAATTCACGTCTCGCCGAAGTGAATATATTACGCCAATTGAATAACGACAACGAATCGAAAATTAGCCGTCTATCCGAACGATTGAACGGTTTAGAAATGGAGATCGACATAAAACAGCGTGAAAACGTTTTACTACAATCGACCGTCGATGAATTAACGAAACAGTTGAAAGTTCATGAAAAATTATTTCCCGATTTTGTGTCAAAAAAATCAATGCAATCGATCGAGAGTGACCGAAATCCCGATAATAAATTGGCAACGATTATCAAACGAAAATATTCGGAATGTGAATTGTTAAAACTTGAATTGGAAACGTCCGAAATGACGTTACACGCTAAACTTAAGCAAATCGAAAATTTACATATACGGGAACAAGAGTATATCACTCAAATTAAGCAGCTGTCCGATAAAATCGAACAAATAAATACGACAAAAAATGAAATGGAGGTGGCTCACGAGAATGTGAAAAATATATATTTGAATGATTTGAAAACATTGTCGGAACGAAATGTTATGCTACAAAATGAGATGGTCGAATTGCAGCGTATTAATAACGAGTCTAAAGTGCGTATCAGCCAATTGACGAATGCCGTAAGTTCAACGGATCGACGTAATTTTGATCGGCATGCATTTGCCGACTCCATATCGAACACCCAGCTATTGGAAGAGAACGGCTTATTGAAGCAAAAAATTCGTGCCCTATCGTCACGTTTACAAATAGCGGTTAAATCGTACGAAATACTTAAAAATACACAACTTATTACAACGTCGGCCGTCGTTCCCGATGTTGTGGCCAAAATTCAAACAAAATTTGTCGACGTCGAACAAAACGCGGTTGTTAGTAGTAGTGGCGAACATAAAGATAACAATGGATGTCGCATGTTGCACAAAAGTAAATTAAAAATGGAAGAAAGTGCCGAAAGTTTTTCAAAATCGGAAGAATCTCGGCCACCATGCATCCAATCATTGGACCAAATCAAAGAAACCGACGAGTGCGAGGAAATTATCGAAAAACAAGATGCACCATCGTGTTCGGAAAAAGAAACGAACGAATCGGATGCAACCAAACCGAAATCTATGAAAACCGTACTCCGCGATATCCTACAAAAGAAATTAGACAGCCAACATCAAAATGTGATTAACGATGAGATAAAACAAGATGCGGTCGCTTCGGCCGTTAAAAATCTAACGAGTGAAGTACATCGCAAAGAAAATACAGCATTCAATTCGATTATTAAATCAAAAAATACGATTACCGTACCAGTTCCGATACCAAAATTTAAAGATTTAATTGCGTCATACGAAACGATTAAGGGTGGCAACACCAAACAATTGACAAAACATCATCAACGTGAGATTAAGCAAAGTAATACGAAACCGAGTGAATCGACGCCAGTCAAAGACACGCGAATTAAATTCGAACATGAGTTGGAAGCGACTGAAAAATTTGTAAACAGTCTAAAAGAGAAATTCGACAATGATAAAAAATCGATGGAAAGTCGAATTCCGGTATTGATTCGAGATAAAAAATTGCCAAAGGATAGTGATGCGGATCAAATTAATTGATTCGGAGTGGATCAATAAAATTCGGTACAGCCTAGATTTATTTTAAGTATATTTCATTTTAACATTTTTTTTTTACTTTTTAACAATTTTAAATTTATACATTAGTTTTACAAGAGATTCTTTATATTTTTTCAAATACCTGCTGCCCAGTACTCTCTCTCTCAATATTCAAGATTACTTAATTTTTTTTTTGTTAATTCCTAAAATTAATAAAAAATTTACCATAAAATACATTTCGTGTCATATACGTGACATAACATTTTTTTGTAGCATGACCAAAAAAATAAATTTCTTTAATAATTAAGATATGTTTTATTAATTTAATTAAAATTAATTAATTTTATAACGGTTATTATTTTTATATATATATATATTTGTTTAACAGGGATGGATTAAGAGCGCGAGATAGAGGTATAGAGAAAGGATGTTCGGTGGTTTAAGAAGGATGAAACCTTTTTTTTTATACAATTTTTGGTCGTCTGTTAATTATAATCTAAAGATTTTGTAGGTTAATTGAAGATTCAAAAAAATCCTGTTCTCATTGTTAAGGATCTTTTAGCATTCCAGTTCAAATATTCAATAAAAATATAAAACAGTAAGGTGTGTGTGTGTATATATATATTTTTTTTTATAAAGGCACCTTTATGAATTGAATCTAACATTCGTATATTTTAAGGGATCTGAGTAAGGTAAAAAGGTTATGTGGGTGATTTATAGTTATTTATAGATATCTTCAATTAACCATGTCGTGTATGCAGTACGGTCTATAGAACACGACAGCATTAATTCGGTAAAAATGTTTTGATTTTTTTTGGCTTTTATAGGTTGTGACCCCTCAAACTAAAGGTAACTGGAAGATAAGTATTCCAGTGCAATGATTTTAAGTGATTTTTTAAATCATACATTCTTTTACAGAACTAGAAGTGTTCTATAGATCATACTGTATATTGTGTTAAGGATTAGATATTAGATGATTACATAATTAGATATTAAAAAGCATTTATTAATTAAAATTATAAAATAATAATTAAAATATATAAAAAATATTTTTAGTATATTTAATTTATTTGTTAATTAATTTTATAATATTAATATTAATTTTTAACTTTTAAATGAAATTTAATATGAATATAAACGTTCACGGCGTAATTCGTTATCCAAATCGGCGAGTTGCTGTAAAAAACCATCGTTCGGACGAATTTCACGATGTAATCGTACCAAACGTAACGCTTCGGATGCTGTCATTTTTTTGGCAATCATTAAATATGCAATGGCACATGTCGCTGATCGTGACACACCCATTAAACAATGTACTAATACTTTACCGCCACTGTTTAATCCGTTCTCGATAAATTTCGAGGCTATGTAAAAGTAACGTGAAATGTCTGTGGTTGATTGGTCCATGAGCGGGAATCCCATATATCTAAAATTATGACCACCTCTTAAAATGGATTTATCATGTTTTGAAAAATAAATTATTTTTGATTAATTTTTGAAAAAAAAATTTTGAATTTAATTATTTTTGGGAAGTAAGTGTGTGTGTGTTAGTGTGTTTAACAGAACATTGATAGCCAAAACATAGATAGAGGTTAGTAATTTACCAGAAAGAAGAGCATATTTGACATCGAATTTGCTTTGGCAGTTTATGGCAAATTTCTTGATTAATGGTTTCTCATTAAGCTTGAAAATCCTTGAACAAGGCTGACCAATTCGGACGAACTTGCTGTGCTTTTATTTCATGGACGACAAGAATTTTCTTCAAATGTCAGTAAATGGTGCAATGAATACAGAAATTTCATGGTATCAATCCTCTTTTGTCCAATAACTTTTGGATTTTTCAAACAAGAAAGTAACGGTACTAAGTCAGTATAAATCCGACTTTCAAACACATGAATTTTGGAAATCTCGAGAAGCGGTGGAATCTCTAGTGCAAAACTAGTGTTAGAGACGAAGAATCCAATAGTCACACCTGTTCAACATTCAAGTAATAAAACAACCGGTAGCGAGAAATGAGCCGCAGCGCAATGAGAGACGCTATAAACGCTATGGTAAGAGAAGCCAGTAATATAATGGAAAAGGAGCCACAAATCATCGAGTTTATGAACATTAAACTTGAGGTAATTACTTCCAAGAAAGCAGAAATCGAAAAATTGTATGAATAAATTTACATTGCGCGAATACAAATTCCTACATTCGACGGTTTGCAATATGATTTTCCGGCTTCTATAGGCATCTTACTAGGAGCAGAAGTCTACGCAGCTATGTCAATTCGATTTAATAAAATCCGATGGACAGTGTGATACAATTTACCGACAATTTACCATTAAGCGGGATCCAAATTGACCGTTCAACGAAAATTATACCTGCTTACTTTGTGCTTCAAAACAAAGAGCCAAACAACGTTCTGAAGAACATCTAATCAAATTACATCAAAAGGATCAATTACAACTTAGCAAGTGGCCGAACAGGAACCTAAACTTGTTGCAGTAAATAAAATTGGATTACCAGATAGAAAAGTAGTCACGCGGCTACTGACCGCCAAAACCAAAATAGCACCTACCCGAATAAAGTTAAGACTTTACCACGTTTGGAACTACGCAGATCTTTTCTTTTGTCACGTTTGATTAACCAAGTGGCCAAAACTTCTTGAAAGAGAAATTCAAACACATAACCCAGCCTACCATGCATCCAGTGAGATTTCACTATCAAAATTAAGTTTTGTAGAACAACGGTATGGACGGAAAACTAAGCAGATGTTCGACTCGAGTGTTGAGCTTAAAAGGACCACAAACGTTCTTCATGTTCTCACTAAGGACACTACCTTTGACAACACCATAATCAAGCTCATCAACCGTAAATCAGATTATTTGAAACCACTTCGAGTAACTGCTTATCTCCTCCGGTTCATATCTAAGATCAGTGAAAAAGGCCAACGTGTGTCAATGAAATACAAGCATTAGAACTCTGGACAGCATTAACCATAATCGTAAGAGAAGTTCAAGGTTTTTGCTTTGCAAGTAGGTTATCAGCTTTAAGGGATCAACAATCACGTAGAAATGCATTGTCTGTTTTCGATTCCAAAGTAAATCGATAGAACAACTCATGAGTGATCTGTTTAGAAGTCATGTCACCCCGTCGCGGCATTTACACGATTACACCAGTCCAATAAACTTACGGATGTCAAAAGGCAGAGGAAATAACTCATTCCGCTGAGGTCTGTGAGATCACAAAGGATACGAGCTTAAACTGAGCCAGGCTAGGACAGGTGCAGAGATAGTGTAGAATAGTTTCCTCCCCCTCTTCATCCATTCAACCACGACAGTAATCATGAGAGAGAACACCAAGTCTAATAGCATGCTTACCAATGAGACAGTGTCCAGTGATGACACCCACAATTTTACCAATACTACATCGCTTCATAGATATTAGTTGGCCTGACTAAGTCGAGTATAGGCCAAATCTGACGTGTAATGACGCATGCGTTATGCTTTGACCACCTTTCATTTGTGATTTTATATGCTTCTTCCTTAAGAAGTAGCTTACACGTAGAAAGTGGTTTCCCAATGTCAGCCTTACTTGATAATATGCGACAGGAAGTACCCAGTCTAGCGAGTCAATCGGCTTAAGATGGATGTTGAACTGTTCAGCTATCTCGTTAATAGATTACAGACAGTTTCGGGCTACTTTCAGCGTAAGAAAGCCTGATTGTAGGACCTTAATTGCAGCCTGACTATCCTTAAAAATACCAATAACCCTTACAGATATTACACTATATTTCATCCAATCTATGGCCTCCTTAATTGCAATGAGCTCTGCCTGAAAAACACTACAATGATTAGGTAGGCGAAAAGGGAGTTTTAGATTTAATTCCTCGCAGAAAACCCCACATTTATCCTCGAGCCATCCGTTAAAAAATTAATCGCATCGGGCTTCATAACTGCTTTACTCGCCTAGTCCTCTCTGTAGGGAATATCAGTTATAAATTTAGCTTCGAGGTAGGATGATGGGATGGTATAGTTGATTGATTTGGGATTTCGTTTATTACTTAGAATAGATGAGTGCCCCTTAGTATTGTAGGTCCACAGTGAAATTGACATGAGCCTAGTAGCTGTACAAGTAGGCATTTGATTTTCTAAAATATCAATAGGTATGAGATGAAAGAGAATCCCCAGTGCTTGAGTGGAAGTACTCCTAAGTGCACCACTAATACAAAGGGTGGCATTTTTTGAATTTTCATCAAAAACTTTTGGTTAGCCTCAGTACTTAGAGCAGGCCACCAAACAGAGACTCCGTACATTAGAACAGGTCTAACTACAGAGGTGTAAAGCGAAGAGAACGTTACGGGAATTAAGTCTCCATCCTTTCCCAATGGTATTTTTACAGGAGTATAGCGCTACAGTAGCTTTCTTTAGTCTTTCCAAAATATTAGGCTTTCATTTCAGTTTATTGTCCAGAATAAGACCTAAGAATTTTACTTTTGCAGTGGTTTTTAAACCAACTCCGTTAATAATGGGTCAAAAAAGGGAAGTTTATACTTCCCGGAAAAAGTGCCAATTCAGTTTTAAGTAGATTAACACTTAGACAGCACCTATTGGTCCATTTGGCAAAAATACCAAGCAACACTGGCGGTGTTGCAGCAAATTCATCTTACAGTGATTCCGGTTGGTTCGTAGCTTCCCTTCGATCTCTCAATTAGGTCACAGATCCAAAACTTCAACTATAATTACAGGTTTTCAGTTGATTGATGCAATTAAACGGAAGGCATATTATCGTTCTCTGCGAATTATTATACCATTTACTAATGTTTGCAGTTCGTCGCCTGGTTTCCTTACGTTTCTTAATTATTTTCGGAGGCTTTTCTTTATCGTCCGCAAACCTCCTTCTACCAACTCATTGATTTGAGACTTGTGTGTCGAACTCTTTAACGGTGGTATGCCATGACATTGACGAAACTATATATTTACTCCGATGATCTAATTGGAGGATCGTTATCTGTTAGTAGCTCTATCGTAAAAACCAAATATTGTTTGAACTTCTATCCACTTTGGTGTTGAGTCATTTACTATAGTAAAAAAGTTCTTCCTCCAAAATGAAAAAAGTTTGAGTCTTTAAAATCAGATGTGTTTGCGTTTTGATATTTCAGGCAAACTTCACACGTTTTGACAAACTTCCCGATTTCTTCTTCCATATACTACTTTCTCATGACAAATTGGTAAATGGCATTAATTGATGGAAAATATACATCACTGTTAAATTATTTGTCTTTTGAGGTAATTGCGATTAAGCATAAGGGACTTCAAGATCTTGTCAATTCCTAAATATTGTATAATGGTATCTAGACAATATAATAATGGCCTATCGCCGAAATCGTTTAGCAGCAGTAATTAGAATGTCTTTTTTCTATCAAACAATGACAATAAAGGCTGATGGTCTGTCACTAGGACAAACGAGTGAACAAATAAAAACTTATGGAACTTCTCACCCCGAAAATAATTGGTAACATCTTCTTATCGAGCTGCGAGTAGTTTTTTTCGGCTATGGCATGTACCTCAAGCATGAGGTACACCTCATTGCTTGAGTCATAATGGCCTAAAATTTGTTCTCAACAATGGTGAGCTCAATAAGTAGTGGCGTCAGTTTTGCGCCATCATCGACATGATCTGTAAAAATTTATCAAGCTCAAAAACGCCTTAAGCTGCTCGACGTTGCGTAGATACTCTTGTTGACCTGCACTAGCTATCAGAATATTATCGAGATAGCAAACAGTTTTTGGCTACGTCTGAAGAATTCTATCCATCATTTGCTGAAATATGGTAGGAGCACATGAGCTACCATAAGTGAGCCACGTATAACTCCAAATCATTGATGAGTGTTGGATATGCTGGAATATCGTCGAGATTTGGAAGGGATAATGAGGAAAATCAACTCACTTATTTACTTTTACTCCGGTAAATCCGGATACTTTTATCCTTCTTTCAGACGATCGCAATGTGGTTAGCCCATTCGCTGTGTTGTACAGGAATTAACACATCAGTTCAACCTTCTTTCTTAGTTCTACCTCCACCTTTAGTTTCAAGGCGTATGACAACGAATACAGCTTTCTGGCTTAAGTAAAACAGTAGTTACTATAACATGTTTCATGGAAGAAGGCTTACTTGGAAATACAGAGAGATATTTTCGCTTTAGACCTAGCATGTTACCCTGCACGAAAAACAGACATTTCAAATCAACATTCTTTTCTCATGAAAATATCTAAATAATGAAAGAGGTATTGCTCATGTTTTGATTTCTAAGAGAAGGTCTTGGATCATCCATGTGAAATTCTATTGGTCAGCTGAATATTTGGAGGCAGCGATCATCAATTGGATCTGTAAAGACGAAAAAGAAACCTTTCCTCTATGGCTAGTTGCATTAATTTCGGGATATTCATATTCGGAGCAAACCTATGACTCAACCAATCAGAATAGTTCATGGTTTGCTTTGCGATGTTTTAGAGTACCGGAAAAATTTGTGCGTTTATGTGAAATGACAGTAATGCAGTCACAATGCTGTATCAACTCTTGCTCTTGCACTCCGACTTTTTAATCTCGTGTTAGAATTTATCTTCCGCAAAAGCGAAACACCTCTAGACAAGATTTTATACCATCAGTCCTACCAGGCCCTTGCATATGCCGATGGAATTTTTTGGAGGTAGAAGAGAGGATTTCTGCTATTAATAAAGATGGTAATTTGCAATATGAAACTTTCGAAGGGTATAATGAATTACTGTCTGGCTTTACTGTATGAATTTACATACCATTTAAAAATACCCATTTCAGGGTAAGTCACTTGGTGATGAACCTTCACGTTTGATATGACATACGTTCATAACGGAAACGACTAGTTCTAAGCCTTAAATAAGCTAAAAGAAAGATACGATCAATAATATTTCCAAAACGTCCGCTCAGAATTTAGGAAGCACATAAAATGTCTCAGCTGAAGTCGTACGAGCTTTACAAGGCTGGGAAAATGTAGCCAATGATCGCGATCTTTGGTTGCTGTATATTTTGCTTAAAAAGTTGGATGATGTAAATTTATAAATAATCGCACCGATGCTCTTGAATATCAATGCAATGCTGATCAGGACCCAAAGTATCGTGAAATAACCAGCAAGCTGTTTCCGATGGAAAGGAGGTTAAAAGATTTTCAATAATTTTCGGGATGAGACGCGAATTTCTATGGACATTTATCGTGCCGATGTAAATCAACTTATCATCGGGGCGGATTTTAAATTGCTTGATAGACAGCACGACCAAATTATTAGCAAAAGGTACACCTTCACAGGAAAAATCGGAAGAAATTACGACCGACTTTTGACGTCACAGATACAATAGAAGATTTACTTCGAAAATATAAAGACATCACAGTGATACATGATCATAAAAGTCCATCAAAAGTAAATATCACACATCATGTGATGACTGGATGACCTGTCGTAACATAGTTACGACAGGTCATCCAGTACTTGCACGGCCTCGCCGACTCGCACCGAACAAATTGGAAATCGTCCGTCACGAATTCGAATATTTGCTAAAAATGGGAATTTGCCGGCCATCAAAAAGTAACTGGGCATCTCCACTGCATCTTGTGAAAAGGCAAATGAAGAATGGCGCCCATGTGGTGATTACCGCTGAATGAATGCAATTACCATCCAAGATCGTTACCCGATTCCGTCCATTCAGGATTTTCCAAACATATTACAATGGGTGTACAATATTTTCTTCCATCGATCTTCAACGGGGCTTATTAGCTCATCCGGCTAGCAACGAAAATTTGGCCTTGTTCACAGATGCAACAAACAAAGTGGTTGGCGCGGTCCAAAAGCAAACAGTCAACGGGAGTGATTTCTAACCATTGGGATTTTATTCAAAAAAATTACCTGATACTAAGTAAATGGGTCACAATTACGACAGGGGATTGACTACGATTTACCAAGCCGTAAAATATTTCCTACATTTGTTAGAAGGAAGACAGTTTTGTATTTATACAGACCATAAACCACTGATCTGTCAACACCGCGACAAATCAGACAACTTGATTATATCGGGTAATTTTACCCCGACAACCGTCACATTGCTAGTTCAGAGGATAAAGTCGCTGATTTGTTGCCCAGGATAAGTTCGGTACATTTAACGGGCGAAGTAAATTTTGCAGACATGGTAGCGGCGCAGCATCAAGATCCGGAGTTGCAGTCAATATTGAACGGTAAAACAAATCCCCGATTTTAAATTATATGCATCCAAATTCCCGATTTGAACACATCGACATCGACATTATTGATGCCACCTTCAGCTGGGAATATATACTGTTTGATGCTCTTTGGTAGGTTCACTAGATGGCCCACTGCAATTCCGATGGAAGATATTACAGCTGAATCTGTCGCTTAACCTCTTATCTCAGGATGGATTCAACATTTCAGAGTCCCAGTAAAAATTACTTCGGAATCACCAGTGTTCAGTGAACTGAACGAAATTTTAGGCGTTAAATGTTTGAGAACTACGCCATATCATCCGCAGGCCACCGGGATAATTGAACGTTGGCACAGGACTTTAAAAATTGACATTAAATGTCATCAAAATGACGACTTGGTGCCATTAATTTTGTTGGGACTACGAGTCGTGTCACAAAGACGATTCATCTCCGGCGGGACTGATACTAGGTCAAAACCTACGGATTCCAGAAGAATATTTCTGCTCAACGAAAAACACTGTTCGGTCGACCACAACCACTCATCACGACAATGCAAAAGTTTTTATACAAAAGGAGCTTTCAAACTCCTCGCACGTATTTTTGAGAACGGATTGAGTACGTGCTCCATTACAGAGCCCATATGCCAGGCCCATATGAAGTCATGAAGCGTTTCGAAAAATATTTTGTTGTAAAAATTAACAATAACGGATCAAAACATTCTATTGATCGTCTGAAGGCATAACAATTCCAGATCATTCAGGAATAGCACCTATTACTTTATCAAAAAAAGCAATGTCACCAATCCCATCACCAATCAAAACTAGAAAGACCGGAAGAAGAGAAAGACCGGAAGAAGAGTCGTATACCCGCAGGTTTTGTAAAATGTAACTTCAATATTAGTGAATTCAAAACACCGCAAATTATGGCGTGACAATGTAAAAAGTCCTATTTAAGTGTGCGAGCTAAACACAGTAACATATGGCATGGTACCATCATATTTTCTTTCATCACGTTGCAGATGACGATCAAAAAGAGTATGCAGGAGCAGCGAAAACCATACGAACTAATATGTAAATGGATGAATTAATGAGTGCTGTGAATTTGATAGCAGATACCATAAATATTAAGCCATGAAGTTGATATGATTTTAAAAAGTGTGGTTATGATTTTCAGAAAGTATGTATTGCCTATAGAAAGCATTTGCATTATGCTCCATCGGAATTAAACCAAACCGACTGTGCAACCGGAGGCATGGTCCAAACTATTTGCGAAGTTCTGAGGAGCATTCACCTAGATTAAAAATATAGTTAGACAGTCCATGAACAGTGGTCTATTAACCATTAAGCATTAAATACTGTGCCATATTCTTTCTTTCTGGTGCTTAGAATCGTGTTAGCAAATAGCAACTAAACTAAACTCTAAAATTAAAAAAAATATTTACCTAATACTTGGCATATCACGATAATATAAATGACCCGTATCAACTTGTCCAAGTCTTGATCCCTCAGCTGTATTTAGCACATGTGTAATACCCATGTAACGTAAAAAATTTTTATTTCTTGCCGAATCACTAAAAAACAAAAAATAAAAAAATTCACAACTGATAGACGCTAATAAAAAATGAAAAATATACTCACGCATCGCCCACATATAGCTTTGTAAACACTTCATCACAATCAACATCGTATATTGTACAATCGGACCGATGTAGTCGTGGCATTGTTCGGCATGGTGTTATCGAATAATGTAACACTTGTTGTAAATCTCTAGCTGTTGTTGGTTTTGTTAGGGCACTACTACTATGCTCACTGGAACGATGATGAAGATGTGAATGAGGATTTGATGATGTCGAATTCGTATACTGTAAAGACTGAAAATGGAAATGTTTTCGTTAAAAAAAAGTGTATATCCATTTGTATTATTTATATATGCAGGACAACAAAAACATTATGGACGCAGTAAATAAAGCTATGCCATTCGGTAAAATTAAAATAAGGCGGATTTTTGTTTTAATGGCGGTAATAAGCCATTATACGATATACGATCAAGCATTGGTCCTTCGAGCTACAAAAAAATAGCACTTCGAAATATATCATAATGCATTCGAGCACGTAGCTAATTGCGAACACGCATAAAGTAAAAACAGTTACCAATTCTTACATCATGGTTACCGTTAAAGCGTTGTGTGAACAAACACAAACCGGGAGATTAATGCGAATCACAAAGTAAAAGATGATGAACAATACTCCAAGGCATATTATGAGTTAAAAATTAAACTGCTAAGCGACTCATGGATCTCGAGTACACAAAATCACGAAGAGACAATTGGAAGCGCAAGCGAAAAGGAGTATTTTAGCCGAGAAACGTACGAGAACCTATACAGCAAGATTATGAGTTTACCATCACATATCTTCAACATCTTGCAAAGGCTGTAGCGAAAGATTATTCAAAACATTAAACTTAAACGGGGTTTAAACGGGGATTCTAAACAATGACATATAACAAAAAGGAGACATACCAACAAACAACCTCATCCAGTAAAGCTGTAAATATTGCGGTTACTAAAAAAAACCCATGTAATAAAAGAAATAACAGGCATGAGAAAAATCGATGATGCAGTAGCGAACTCAATCGTTGAGTTTAACATAAAGCCGAAAATGAAAATATAAAACGACATTTGATGTTTGATTTTGTATGTATAAGCCATCTATTGAAACATCGGAAGGTTGAGAAAAATGCTCATGCGATAACCGATGTCAACCGCTTCGACATTTAGGCTTTATTGAAACAACATTTAGGCGTAATTTACATGAGAATTAAACTGACACATTAAAATAAAATTGAATCACTGTATACGTATACGAAATTTTCAATTCTCTTGCATTAGAATGAAACAAAAAACTAAAAAAATCGAATAAAATTGTAAAAGCCTCATCCTATGAACCAGTTGCTCAAGAAACCAAATTGGCTGGACATTTTGAGACCGTGCCTCAGTCGATTGACACAATTGAGCAGTAATACAATCAATGACAATAAGAGCATTTGATTTAGATACTAAATTGAAAAGTTTTTGGGAAAAACGAGAGGTTCCTCAAATACAAACATTCACCAAAGAAGAACAAAATTTTCGCAACCAGCCACAGATGACACAAAAATGACCGTTACGTTCAAATATTCAATCATATACGGTAAAAGTAACATAATTACGCTCAGAAATAACAAAGTGTATTGCGTGTTATCGATTCAAGGCTTCAACAAAACAATAACTATAATGGCAAGCTTTCCCAAAGAACGAATCATGCCATCACGTCAGTTTACAAAGGAATAGACTACGCTGGGACCATATCAGTAAGAGTTTCGAAAAGACGTGGAAATAAGTCATACAAAGGCGATATGACGCTATTTGTATGCTTTGTTACTAAAGCAGTGCACATAGAAATAAAGTCAGCGATTTAACTACTGCAGCCTTTATTGCGACATTATTAAGAGATTTATCTCTCAAAAAGGCTTATGTCAACGGATTTACATCGCTAATAAGACCAATTTTGTGGGAGCCAAAATATAGCTGACTAAAGAAAAGCACGAGGCCCTGCAACAACCAACCCCTAAACTTCAACGCATATTATCCGATATCAGAGTCAAATGTCACTTAATACCACCATCTTCTCTACTTTTCGGAGGACTCTGGGAATCAGCCGTTAAGTCATTAAAATATCATCTTAAAAGGGTTAAAGGATACACAACTCTTACTTACGAAGAACTATCAACAGTTGCAAGTCAGAATTCCATCTAATTCAAATGCGTTAATACTAATCCCTTGGCACTTCTTAATTGATGATTCACTAATTACAACCCCAGAATCAAATTTGCTGAACGAAAACATTTCTGTTAACCTTCGGTGGACGCTAATCCAAAAGATGCTTCAAGATTTCTGGAAACATTGGTCAAATGACTACATAATAGGATTACAACAAAGAAATAAATGGTCCTGCAAATAACCAGAATTAAAGGATCGTTTGAATAAAGGATAATAACCTGCCGCTCTCCAATTGGCTTTTAGGAAGGGTTATAGAGCTACGCCCTGGTAAAGATAACCTAATTAAAGTAGTTACAATAAAAATAAGTAATGATGCAATATTCAAAAGACCCAGTACAAAACTAAGTGGTCTCCTTCTAATGTCTATTAACTCAGAACAAAATAAACCAGGAACTGAGTCTAGTAAAAATGGTATATAAGCTATCACAAATTTCAAAGTGCTGCCAATTCTTCTACTCGTAGGCAATTTTGCGAGTGAATATAATTAACTTAAGAATACCAACAGGCGCGCTTATGGACAACGATGGTTCCAGTGTTTTCCACGAGATGGAGCGCCACATCACAAGAAAGACGAGATGACAAAACAAATGTAAACTCGTCCATTTCGTAGACGTCTGTCGAAATATAGCTCTGGATTACTAATCCGGAATCCTGGTTCAAGACGATAGAGATATTGTTCGACGCGAACAAAGTCACGAGCAACAAACAAAAGTTCGCACAAACGATCAGATGTTTGTCGCTCCAACAAGCGGTGATGATTGACGACATTCTGCAGGAACCTCTTGCAAACGATTGGTACAATTACCTAAAAACCGTTCTGATTGAGCGGACAACGCTCTCAGACAGGAAGAAGCTGGAAGACAGGAAGAAGCCTCTAGAAGCGGAGACAGAGATGGGCGACCAACGTCCATCCGAAATCTTACTGCGAAATAAAATACTGGCCACCGGCCGATTTAATGCGCCCCTTATCACCCAGCGAATCAGGAAACTACCTGAATTTATTAAGATAGCACTGATACCACAGCATGATAAGGAAGGAGATGCTTTGGCCGGCATAGCCGACCGGCTAAACGAGGCAATGCGTTCCGCACACGTGGTGGGCGCTGTTCACCACGTGTTACGTTCACTCGACACGGAGAAGTCTGACCATATGCCAACTAGGCATACTGGGAATACTACAACCTGTAGTACGAGCTCCAACGAGCAACTTGCTCTTACGCTCGACAGACTCAACGCCAGAATAGATAGACTCAAAATTCGAGCATCTAGTTCAACCAATAACTGGCGAATACGACCTCGTTCTCCTTCCTCTAGAAGGAGATCAAATTCGAAAAGACGCCAAGTCCGCCAGCAACCAGCTTGGTGTTATTACCATACAAAATTTGGACACAAAGCCGAAAATTGTATGTCGCCATACAATTGATACAATTGATGGATTGATCCTGTCACATAACTGTCGATCATTATGTCACAGACACAATCGAACACACTTTCGCTTAGGAACTTCCTGATTGATAACGGGTTCGGCAAGGTAAGAAAAGAAATTTCCTTCTCTAATAGCTCCGCCGAATTACAACATTGTTAAGCACAATGTAGTACACCACATAGTGGCTACACAGGTCATTTACCGGTATCCAGACCAAGAAGATTGGATCCGATCCGACATAAAGCGGCCACAACGGAATTCCAACACATGATACAATTGGGAATATGTCGGCCATCGGCATCACCAGTATCATGTCCACTTCACTTGGTCAAAAAGAAGAACCAAGATTGGAGATCATGTGGGGACTACCGCAGGTTGAACATGTTAACGGTACTTCACCGTTACCCTATTCCTTGTTCATCAACGAGATCATCAAGGATTTCGATTTTGTATTTGTCTACATTGACGACGACCTTGTAGTCTCAACTTCGGAGGAACAACACATGTTTGACCTGGAAATTTTGTTTCAGAAACTTTGAGAATTCGAGGTGAGCATCAACAGTGCGAAATGCGTTTTCGGCACTAGCTATCTCGACTTTCTCAGTCACAAGGTTACTCCAAATGGTATTCTGCCATCCACTGAACTAATTTAAGGCCATTGCGGGAATTTTCAGCTCCACAAACAATCAGGCATATACAGCAATTTATCGGCATGATAAATTATTACCACAGGTTCATGCCTAGGATAGCGGAAACCTTAGCTCCTATCCACACTGATTTGGCAATTTTACTAAAGAAGCCCCAAACGCCGAATAACTTCTTCTGGCCAGACGAATGTCAACAGGCATTCGACCAGCTTAAAAATACTTTAGCTCACATTGCGTTATTGGTACATCCAATACATAACGATAAACTTAGTGTCTCAACCGACGCCTCTAGCACTGCTGTAGGCGCCATGTTGCAACAATGTAATAATGGGGACTGGGAGCCGCTTGCTTTCTTTTCAAAGAAACTTTCGAATACAGAGCTACTAGCTATCTACCATTTTACAGTCTTCACCGAACACAAACCGCTCACTCGAGCGATTCCATCCAAGGCTAAGCGCAACCCGCGACAAAATCATCACTTAGGTGTTGTGTCTCAGTTTACTACTGACTTACAACACATTCAAGGTAAGGATAACGTGGTTGCCGATACACTATCACGAGCATCAAACCACAAAACTTCAGCTGTCAAGACTCATGTCGACATGAATCAAATTGCTATATCGCAAGAAGCTGATACGGAGCTTCAGGATATACTTTCTGGTTTCTTAAAACAATCAAATTTTACTTGGAAATTAGAAAGTTTTAAATTAGCTGACTTAGTGATTTACTGCGAAACTTCAACGGGAAATAACCCACCGCGACGAACCATTTTTAATGCACTGCATAACATTTTGCATCCGGGCCACTCGGAAGCTAATAAGTGCGTGCTTAAATAAAATAATTCAATAAGCATTAATTAAATAGTAAGTTTTTATTCCCCTTACTGGGAAGTTATTATCTTTTAAATGCTTCCCGTAATAATAATCGAGTTATCTATAAGTTTAAGATCCAGAAAAGAACTCCACCAAAAGAAGACTATAGACTAGAAACAACGACTCGGGAGAAAGATGACACACAAGTTTAATGTCCATAAATGATAAAATAGCAATTGCTTAGTAATCATTTATTTTGGATAAATTAAATTAAGAACTTTCTAATTTCTATTGTGAGCGGTAAGTCTCATCAGCGATAAGCCACAATATAAACTAAACCATTACGATTTATACGATCAAACACAACAGTAATTTAAGAAAATTGAATGTCCATTTTTAATTTGAATTTTTTATTTTTGTTTAATAACCGATTGAGTTGAATTGACATATTTTTGAATGAACCATATGAAGTATAGGTGTACATCCCTCTATTTCTGTAGTACGAACACCGGAATGCAGGTGGATATGTAGTGCTATAGAAAAAGTGAGATATGTCATTTTTTTCTAGTTAATGTTAATGTAGAACGAAACTTGGTACAGACAAGACGTAAAACGCAACGTCGTAAATTATGTAAAGAAATAAATAAAATTATTAATGTATATGGCTCTTTTGTCTGGTAACTTCCATTTTAATAGATTAATTTTATAGTTATTATAAGACTATCTAGAACAGTGTAATCTTGATAATTAAACAAAAAATATAAGTAAAGTTTTATTAAGTGTTTAATTTTATGTCGTGTAATATCTAACAACACAGAGCATCGCCCAACTACACCGAAATTAAATATTATTATCCATCTTGTGTATAGATTGACCAACAGTAATCCCAAAATTGGAACCTCAAATTGAATCACCCTTTCTATGTTGGTTTTATAGGTACACCAACAGTTTTACGAGCTTTTTCTGACAAATATAAACCTGATTACACCCTAATTAATTACCCTAAAAGCAACAAAAATTAAAATATGTGATGGTTATGTGTGCGTACAAATCTTATCTCAACAGCACAACAACAAAAAAGTTGTGACCAATTTTTTTTATGCTTTGATTGATGTAAGGATTTTGTGCTTTAGTTAATGAAAACTTTCGGTACAAGATTAGCAAGACAACAATGTGTAAAGTTTTTTTTTTTGTAAGCTAAGTGAAAACCGTCTAAATTAGATAAAACCATTAACATCCGAATTGGGTTTAAGCAGAGGAGTAAAATGTTGTTCAACTTTCTAATTATTTATGTCCTTGGCGATTATTTGATTTAAACTAATATTTTTATGCCTTGACATGTGCACTTAGCAGGTCCCCATTTTTCCGAGTGGATTGTATATCTTTGATATTTCGTAAAAAAATTTTCTTTTGGTCCAATTAATTCAATCACCTAATGTGTTTGCTTAAGGACAGGATGACGTTTTTCTAGTTCCTGTTTTAAGTGGTCGATCCCTTCGAGCTATCTAGTCTGGCATACGCCCAAATTCATAATGCCCATCATGAGTAACAAAAGCTGCAAAAGTATCAAAGGTAACAGAAACCGATTTTTCATCATTCTTTCTGAAGATAGGAAGATAAGAAGATAGAAAGATAGGAAAATAGGAAGATAGGAAGATATAGGAAGATGGGTAGAATGTAAGATAGCAAGATTGGAAGATAGGAAGATAGGTAGACATGAAGATACGAAGATAGGAATATAGGAAGATTTAAAATTGGAAGATTTAAAAATTCTAAGCACTCTGCTGGTTACAACACAAAACGTCAGATATATAATTCTGTGATATATTTACTATTCTTATGGCTGACCTACAGTTATGTTTGATGATTTCTTCATTAATTGCAGCATTTTGTGCTCAACTGGATAATATATATATATATATATATATATATATATATATATATATATATATATATATATATATATCCTTAATCGATTATGATGTTGTTGTCAATCGTTAAAAAAATATTGAAGTTCCAAATCGATTTTTTATTAATCTGGATATTAAATCTTTCGATTTAAATATATAGGCTTTATGTATCGTACACTATTAAAAATTTATAAAATTCTATCCACTGTAAAGCTACATCAAATATTAAGATGGAATTAAAAAAAATTATGTCTTTTTACATAACTTGTTAGAACATATTATGTCAAATGTGGCGCATGAAATGCAATAAAGAAAATGATAGCATCACTAATATTAAATTCAAGATATTTTGTCGTATAAGTATCACTCTTTAATTTTTAATGAGAAATTGTCAACAGATAGTAACCAAAACACATTGGACAGCTGCTAATTTGGTAAATAATTTGGTTACGGAAATTCTGAATAAATTTATTTTTAAAACTGTGACGACAATCGTTCACGTAACAGAATTTTAAAAGCAAAGATTGCCACATGCCCACATTTTAATCATTCATTCAGAGTAAAATTCAGAATAAATGATTTCTGAGTAACGAATGGATGAAGACATCGATAAAATTGTTATTGCAGATATTAACCATCAGTTATAGCGCTATCTTTTAGAAATCAACCATACATGGTGCACGGAAAATGTTCCAATGGTTATCCAAAAGAAAAACGAAATTCAAAGATTTTACATTGGAAAATATCACGAATGTGATGAAGGCCTAAATATTTTGCTAAAGGATAGTCTGGCAATAAAATAAGTGGTTGAAGGTTAACAACTTATCAGATATGCTCAAAGCTAAATTACCAGTTAATATATATATAAATTTAAAAGCTGTATTTCGCCTGTGATTAATGTGTACAACTAAAAAGTAAACGCGCACGCAACAAAATTATTCAGATTTCTACTCAAATCAATCACACTCGCATATATATATAAACCCTTATCTCCATCGCGATCCAAATTACTTGTCACTCAATTTCCTGTAACTAAATCAAATTAACATTTAAAACAAAAAAAAAAAAAAACGGTTTCCAAAAGCTCCCCCAAATAATCATTAATCTTAAGTTGTACACAAAACGAAAGTATAAATCTACACAACAAAATGAAAAAAAAAATAATTTTGATATTTTTCCATCCAACACAATAATTTTCCTCTTGTTCGCCTTACCATGGCTTCAATGGTCGATTTATATATATAGGCTGTATGATAAGTATCTGGTTTAGACCAGAAACAAAATTTTTTACTTGATTTTAACATAGTCTCTTTTAAGATTGATTACAACCGTCCAAGAAAAGTAGTAGTTTTACAGTGATAATTTCATCGTTAGAGCTTTATTGACAAGTTTTTTGCAAATACACATAGATAATGGGAATTGCAAAGATCACCAATTTTCAAAACAAAGACTGTAAAAGGTAAAACAAAATAGCTATAAGAACCGTGAATTGAATGAATTTAGCTATGCCGCTATCAAGTGTTATACGAACATTCAGAATAAACACAATTAAAAGTTTATACCATGTTGTCATTTTCATAAATCTTTCCCTGACTATTCCTTAGAAATTTCTTGAAAAGTGATAACCCATTTTTGCTTTTCACTCTCGAAATTTTGGCTTTAAACTATCGTTATGTCAAGCCCAGACCCAATTCTTAAGAGCTACTCAACAACAATAGTTATTCCACAAAATGGCTTCGGGCAGTTGAGGAAGTTTTCAAACTTATATCGAAAGTGTCAAAAAAGCTGAATTTTCCAGGAAATGGTCCTTAGATTTGAATTTCGGATACTAATTCAGTGTTAAGTATCAAATCACAATTTACGTCGATAACATTTTCATTAAAACAAGCTTGATTTTTGTCTAATATTTGCAATGATGCTCCATCCACTTCTTTTGTTTTAATGACATGCGCCGGTAACAAAATTTTCATTTTTTTTTCTCAATTCGATGGCGGTCTTCCTTTATTTTGTATTAAACTACTAGATTTTATTTTTTTATTTTACTTCGAACAATCAAAAATTATAACCAATAAACAAGAAAAAACTTTTTAGTTTTACTTAATACCCCAACAAACCAAAAATTGTGATGACAAAATGTATTATCACTTTGTCGATATGAAACATGAACAAAATGCAAATTAGTAGTATGTAAATAATGTAACGAATTCTAATTTGAAATTGAAGACCATTAAATTATAAAAATATAATCACATTCAGGCCCCAAAAATTTACGGGCCTTAGGCATGTGCCTAGCGCGCCTTTCTATAAATGCGGCGCTGGTGAATGGTATTATAAATTCGCAGTTAGAATTGAATTTTCTTTTTTTCTAACGAACAAAATGTAAACACAATCGTGATTGTGTAGCATGTGAGAGCGAGATGGAGAGGATTGACAGAGGTGAATATGCACAGATTATATATATACATATATATATATATATATATATATATATATATATATATATATATATATATATATAAATAAATATATATATATATATACATGTATATATAAATGTATATATATATATATATATATATATATATATATATATATATATATATATATATATATATATAATGACAGTTGGATTAGTTACACCAACTACTATAACTCAAGAACGACTGGACCGATTTTTATGATCTTTTATTTGTTGGATTTGGCTTCACCCCAAATAGCAGAACTATTAAAATGAAAAATTAACATACATTTTGTATGGAACGGCATTCAAACTCACAATACCAACGATGAAATCATGCACTATCAAGTTGGTCGATACGACGACGAGTCGTTGAGTTGGTCAACTGGCTTATTTCAACGCATCGAATGTTATTCAATGTGCTGAAACACCTCCCTCGGCAGCATTGACCAGTTTTTCGATTTGCCAAAGTGATCCGTTTGCACAAACATTACTCTACTCTAAAATGCTGAGTTATTACACTTGGAACGCTTCATCGAAGAAACTTCAACCTCGGAAGCATGGCGATGCAGAATCTGATCATCCGAATGTTTGTTTTACTGATGCTCTTGGTCGCATTTACACAAATCATCCGAAGATTGACGAGTGCTTCTACTTGCAGTTTTTGCGTGAATGTGCGTGGGCCGATATCATTTGAATCACTTCGAACTATCAATGGTGTAGTGTGCTCAATATTTTGTCGCTGCAGAAATTTTTTCTGCATCTCCAGGTCGGAAACGCACATTATTTGCTATCATTATTTCAACATACTTCCCATCAAATCCACATGAACTGTGGAACAAGTACAAGGATGACAAGTTAGAAATCATTTTACATCGAATTCGTTTCAGTTCAGCGAATCCCGATCTCGGTGAATGAGGAAATACATAACCAGGCTTTACTTTTGGTCGATGACATGTGTTTTCTCATGTGAGGCAGTTTCTTAGTCAAGTTAGGAATGCGCCAACACCATATCGTGGAATAAACGACGTTTTCAATCGAGAATTGGAACGTGCACTTGAATACGATCGAAATGTATTGAAGCAATCAGTCCGAACGAATGTACCACTGTTGAAACCACAACAGAAAGAAGTGTACGATACGTTAATGCAGGCAATTGATGACGGAAATGGTTGCTTATTTTTGATCGATGCGCTCGGTGGAACTGGGAAGACGTTTCTCATGTCATTGATTTTGGCCACCTTTCGTGCGAGGTCCAAAATTGATGTAGCAGTTGCTTTTTTTGGGATAACTTTTTTTGCCGTTAACCTTTTAAACAACTGAAAATCCGACATGCAACATTGCGAAACATTCAGTAATGGTCAAAATTTTGACAGCAAGTAAGATTACAATCTAACTGTGAAAGATCTGTGCAATGACTCATGGTGTTTTAGAGGCGCAATGATTCCACTGTCTAGCGATTTCTGTCAAACACTACCAGTTATTACAAGATCGACCGCTGCCGATGAAATAAACGCTTGCCTCAAATCATCGACTATGTATAGTAAGACTATGTGAGAGATATGACTGATGATTCTAACAGTAGTGAAGAACAACATCATAATACGAATGTCGACAATGATGAAAGTAATCGTTTAATTTTACCTGATAATGTAGGAACGGAAGAGATAGGCCAATCAGGTCTAAGATAGTCCAATCAGGTAAATTACGTATGACGACAAAGGAAAGCTAAATCTGATATTGGAAACGTAATAAAAATAAAAGTCTTCGCATGAAGGGGAAAAGGTATGTCGGGTTCTGTAAGATCGATAATAAATATCACCAATAGAAAATAAGAAGTACTAGAGTGCAAGGTATTTCTTGCAAATCCAACAAGTGCCTCAAGTCAAAATAACCGATTTTGTCACACATTTACACCAGAAAGAGATGGATAATTAAATGTTTTTCCCTATTTTTCAGTTGATGTTCAATCTTACTATGGACACTGTCACACTCCATCTGTGTGTGTCCTGGTTCTAGATATTTTTCAATGATTTCAATATCAAAATTTAATAGATGGCTAGCCAAAACATTATTTCTGTTTTGGTTCACATACATCGGCATAAATCACAACAGTTTTTTTTCTAGCAATGCTACAATTATTGCTTAAGTATTCGGTGATACAGCTAGTAAAAGTTGATGCGCATAGATTGTTGCATTGATCTTCAGAGAACAAATAACATTTTACATGTTTGGTGGCTAAGTTATAAAATGTAAAATTATGGCAGCATAGTTCGGTTTTGTAATAAAATGCATTTGCGTTATCGTGTGTTTGTTATATTCATCTTCTAGCTAATTTCCATTTCTAAAAGATGCGGACACGTTGCATTCATCTTTCAAACGTCTCAGTAAACACCGTTACTTCTAAAGGTTTTTGGAGACACTCCCACTTATGGAAGTAAGACCATAAGTTTTCGAAAGTCTAGAGCTAGTTTTAACATTCATTCTGGTTGCAGGTCAAATGTATAAACACAAGTGAGTCAAAAATATTTAATGTTTGACTTTTTAAACCCCTTCTCGTTACAATTACGTATTGGTTGAATCGTTAATAATCAAATATGATGCAGGACTGGGCAAACTCTTGATAAAAATGGTGATCATACTTGTGTTCATAATATTTCTTCTCTCACTTTTGATCTAAGACCGTCACGCTCGTCAACGAATGAACTTACCAATACGGTTATTTCCCAGGTGGAATTAATAAACCTCTGCAGATTATCTGTGTGTTTGAACCATTTATTCATAGACCCTTCAGAAAGTTTCGTTAATACAGGTATGATAACTCAATTTATTCTTTTTACCTGCCCGTTACCCCTCGGCACACCCGTTGTGATAAGTGTGTGTTTAATTTGATTCTGCTAATAATAACCCTTGAACTGCTGGGAAGTAAAAGCTGTTCCTCTATCAGTCAACACATGTTCGGGGTTTTCAAACACTGACTGATCAACTTTCATCTTGGTCAGCACTTCTGAACTTGTTTTCGTTTTTGTTGGATAAATCCAGACAAATTTGGAAAACGCATCTATCACTGGCAAAACATATTTATAATTTTTATTAGTCGAATCCAACGGTTCCAAATGATCAATGTGTAAAGTAGAAAGAGGAAACCCTCTTGACTTCCTTGTTTTCGATCGCCCAATATGCATTCGATGCAGTTTGTACGAAATCTGCTACATTTATCCTGAAGTTTGGGGATATAATATTTGCTTTCAATTAGTTCCGTCATTTCTTTTGTACCAAACTGCCCTCCCTTGTCCGCCGCATCAATAATTTCGGTCTCCGTCGTTTTCGGGAAACATAATATGTGCTCCTTGCAATAATGATTTAATGATCCTCAGTTTATCATCCTGTTCCTGCGCGCGTCCTATTCGTTCAAAAAATTCACTGCTCACAACTAAAATCACTGGGTTTCGGCTCAACGCATCCACATGCTTCATCGTTGTACCATCATCGTTGCAATCTTTTTGTTAGCATAGTTTGCTTAAACGCCGCACAATCTGTTATTATTTTAAACGTTGTACCTAATAGAAATACCTTCAATTTCTCTAAAGCTCTGACGATTGTCAATACCTCTAACTCATAGCTGCAGTACCGCGATCCCTGTTCTGTGATTTTCCGGCTGTATTAGTATACGGGGTGCATTTTACTATCTACACTGTCTTTTTGCAGCAAGACAGCTCCATAACCTAATTTACATGCATCCGTATGCAATTCAGTCTCAGCTTCTGGTTTATAGATCTTTAGAATAGGATCTTGCATTAATAATTTTTTTAATTCGTCAAGTGCATTACGTTCAATTGTACCAAATACGAATTTTACATCTTTCTTTAATAATTCGCTGAGTGGTCTAACTTTTAAGGCGTAATTGCGGATAAATTTCCGAAAATATTCGGTGAGTCCTAAAAAAGCTTGAGGATTTTTAACAGTATTTGGCTCAGGAAATTTGATGTTTTGTTCACCCGTTAACGATGGTATGATGATATCGCCCATATATATCATTATGTGTCCTTCTGAAATTAGATCTTTAAAAATTAAGTTAATATATCGCTGGAAGGCTACTGGTGAAACACAAAGTCCAAACGGAACTCTGCAGAACTCTTAATGTCCGGATGTTTTTCTACTGGTACATGGAAAAACCTATTTTTTTAATCTAAAGTAGAAAAATACATTGACGAGTGTAACTGAACAACTAAATCATCAATTACTGGTAGTGGGTATCTATCCATCGCAATTTCTCGATTAAGCCTGCGATAATCGATGCATATTCTTTTACTTCCATCTTTTTTATTAACCAACACAATTGGTGCTGCATATTCCGAGACACTCGGTCTTATAATGCCATCTTTTAGCCACACCGCAATTTACTTCTTAACTTCTTCTTTTTCTGTTAGCCTAAGTCGACGAGGTGGTTGCCACACACAAATGGGTTCCTTTCAACAAACCTTTGATAAGTTTCTATTTTCCGTTTTAATTCTTCGAATGAGCGAGTACCATACAATATCACTTTATTGGATGGGAATACCTCTACCATGAATACCTCTTACAAAATAGTTGATAATAGCTGAATTATCTACTTCACCTAGCGCAGCAATTTCTCTCAAAGGTAAAAGATAATCCTTTAATGTCTCGCCTTCTTTCTGACATCGTTCTCTTAGTCGCTTATATATCTCGGCACTGTTCACTTTTATAAGAAATTCTTCGGTTAATATTGACTTCAGATCAGCTTGACGTTTTTGTAAATCTCCATTTTTAATATGATTTTTATACACACTTCCATTTTCTAAACTTTCATTTTCTATACTGTCTTGACCAACGCCCCCGAGATTTATTTATCTTTATACAATTGGTTATGCCGTATTGCTACCCAAAACACAAGTGAGCCAAAAATATTTAATGGTTGACTTTTTATACCGCTTCTCGTTATAATTACGTAATGTTTGAATCGTTACTAATCAAATATGATGCAGGACTGGGCAAACTCTTGATAAAAATGGTGATCAATTCCGACATACACATATATATATATATATATATATATATATATATATATATATATATATATATATATATATATATATATATATATATATAATATAAATATATAAGTTACGAATTTCAATTCGGAGCGATTAAAAAAAATGAAATTTATTTCGATCTTTTCTCTTCAATTCCAAACTAAAACTAAACTTAAATATAACAGAAATTTCTATATTCGAAAATCTGTAGTAAGCAGATTTTTTATGTTAGTCTATTTTTTATATTAATAATTTTGTTGTAAGCGCTTTTAAATAATCTAATTACAAAGGAATTTAAATGATTAAATTACGAATAATTATGTGGGAAACTAAATAGCACGTTGCAAATGAAATTAAAGTCACGTTGTACAGAATCAGCATTTTTATAACTATATATATATATATATATCCTTCGATAGAGCTTATTACTACTTATAATACTACTAGAGCCATCTCTGAGAAAAGCCAAGTACTTATCAAACAAACCTCATAATAAATTAGTATCGATTTTAAGTATATGGTCAAAACAAATAATAAGACAACCCGCGTCACATAAAAACAAACGAGTATAAATGTTGTGCTTTTCATTTGTATATGGTGAACGAATTGAATACCGAAATTTGTTTTTATTTATTTTCCTACTCAATGTCTGGCAATTCATAAGATTGAGACGTTGAAAAAGAATAACGAACATGGTAATCCGATAAATATATAAAACAGTTTTATTTTATTAGATAGACAATGATAAAGTATCTATATCTACTATACTACACATACTGGTTTATAATACATCTCGCCCACAAAACAAAATTGTTAATGTGCTTTTTCGTGGCATAAAGCTTTTCGAAAACTTTATTTACTGTCTACACATAGTTGTGATTTTAATTTTGATGACACATTCATTGTACGAGTATATAAGTTTTATAAAGTCGATGACCAAAAATTGTTTACATTTTATATATATAAAAAAAAAAAAAAAAAAAAAAAAATTGGAAAAACTGTAAAACGCTTAGTGGTGATGACATTTCACATTTTCCACATTAATCGATTCGAAAATCTTTATGCTACCCAATATTTTGGATATGACGCCGACACAAGCTTTTGTGCTTTGTTATATTTTTGTTATATTTTTGTTCTAAGTTGTATTATACTGTAAACAACAAAAAAATTGATGACAATGGGAAAATTTTATTTTATTATTTGCTGCAGAATGGAAAATGATTTATGATTTGTGTTAAGGATTAAATTACACTTTGAAATTCTTTAAAACTCAAGTGCACGATGGAAGACGAATTTATATTTTTCAAAGTGGTTTGTTTTATTAGAAAGAGAATACAAGGCTTTACAGTATCCCCCCATTCTTTCTAGTCAATTTTTCAGAACATTTTTGATTGTATGGGCTCCTATCTCAGCAATATCAACTTCGATTTGATCTTTCAAGTCATGGAGTAGTGGTCTAATACTATAAGGATATGTGTATGGCCCACTTTTGGGCGGAGATAAGGACCAAGAAAATCTAGATACAACTTTTGAAAAGGTCTAAATTCCTTATATGTGTTGACAGATTTGGTTTGCGCTTACAGACTTGACAGTTCTGCATATACCTTTTAACATCGACAACGAGAGTTGGCCAATAAAACTACCATCGTACCATTTCGATCCTTTTCCCAACTGCCATATGAGAAAAAACGGGAATTTCATGCTAACATTTTTGCAACCATCTCCAGTGGTATCCAGAGCTTCCAGGTCGTAGTATCGGTTTGGATCATTGTAAATCTTGATATTCGTTACCTGAAAGTATGGAGACTGGAGGTCTATTTTAAGTGGAATATCCTTCGTATCTATAGCTGCGTAATCAAACTATCGTGAATCCTAGATAAAACTTATGGAACCACATTTTAGGAGCCTTTCCAGTATTCAATACAGGATTTAAATCCTTGCAGTTTTAGATTCCACCGTGCTAAACGGCCAGATAGGTCATCTTGGTTGTACCACTGTAAATTAGCATGGAAAGTTATGATCACAAACTCGTATCTTTCAAGGTATTCATGATTTCCGTTCTGGAAAAGAACATTACTTACTCCTGAGGTTGATGCATCGACCTGCATATAGAAAAGACAGCTATATTCGGGGCGGCTGTGTATCAGAGCCGATGTCAGCATGATTTTTAGTTGTTCAAAAGCCATTTGTGCCTTTTCATTCCGCTCAATTTTTTCCTTACTCTTTAGCAGTAGTTCAGTGAGTGGTGTTGATCCGTTCGAAAAAGGGATTGTAGCTATACTTGTAATGGAGATCTTCAAGGACCAGAGTATTCCTTAATTATATTTAACTCCATTATACGCTCAATTTCCTGGTCCATGTTCTTTTGAAATGTCGGTGACACAGCAAAGTAGCGTTGTTAGATTGGTTTGGCATCGTCAGTGTTAATCTCATGAACAATAAAATGACTTTTTCCCAGTCCAAGCTTAAGTGAGGATGGAAATCTTGACTGAACGGTATCTAATAGCATCTGCTGATTTGTTAGTACGTGTACCTTTTGCTACCATCAACTTCGATATGCGATAATCTTGAAGCCAAAAGTCTTCCAGAAATCGATTCCTAAGTATAAAGCTTGGGATAGAGATAGAGAAGCTTGAGTTTGGAAGGTTTAGTATTTCAGTTTACACTGCTTTAAAAATTGTTCCATGATCTAACATGCTAATGTTAGCCCCGGAATCGAGTAAACCTTTTATTTGACTTACACCAATTCTGATAGTATAGAGTATGGCCGATTGTTTGGCCTATAATGAATAATTGATGATGCAATAGATTGACGCAAATTTTGCGTTGTTGAAAATAACTTTTCATCCTGACCAATTGCTTGTTATATGAGATACCGAAAATGGCTGGTTTAATGGTGCCAACCCCGACACAATTCTGGATCGATGTTGTTTGGTCATTTCTCTGTGCTTTTTGGTTTTGGGTTGATGTTCAAGCTGAGTGAAGAGTGGGCTCTCGGTAATTGCTCACCTCGTTTCTTGCGCTTCCCAAAGAAATGCAGTAATGGCAATCTGGTTTTAGCGTGGTTTCTTTATACCACATCTAAAACAGAATATTTTCTTTATTGGCCGTCTGCAATCTGTAAAAAATTAGACTTTTCTCCGAAATTTCAACACTTAGGGTGCTTATGGTTTCATGAGGCTCCTGGGTATGTAGTCTTGCTTTCAGCTGTTTGTTGATGGAACGCACTTCTTGGTAATGGTTAGATAATGGCTAACTATTATGGGTTAGTCATCGTGCACATGAGATGGTCAGTGTAGTTTTCTGGCATTGAGCATTCGATTCAATGAAATGATTCAATGAAAGCTGGTTAATTTGCTCCTCAAAATCGCCTTCAATGTTTACGATACATTGAAGGCTATTTTGAGGAGCAATCGGTAATTATTCATCGGTACTATCTACTGTTTTTTTCATCAAGTATTTTTTGTCTGCAGAATACTACCAAGTAACCTTATTAAACAGTTCCTCCTCTAGCTCATTGTCCTCGGAAGCCTGTGGCTGTGGATTGGCTCGAGTAGTACGACTTGACCAGGTGTTTGCAGGTACCTGGATGGGGATTACTAGATTATTTATCTGCTTTAGTGCTTCTAACCGACTAATACCATCATTCACTCTTTTGAAAACCCAGAAGCTTTTTTAAGCAAATAGCTGCAAAAAAGTCTACACCTGGCGTTGTTAGCTTAAAAAAAGTCAATAAGCAACATCTAAAATTCAATATTTAATTCAAGAAAAGCAAAAAATACGCCGGCAATAGCAGCTCTAAAAGTCTCCACTACTAAAATGGAAATTAAATAAAGCTATCAAAGCTCTGGAACAAGCCTTGGTAGAGGAAGCTGACCAAGGAATACAGAATTACTTGAGTAAACTCTCAGCAACGGAAAAAACCCAATTATTTACTATGGAAGGCATCAAAAAAATTAAGAAGGCCAGCCCTATCGAATCCACCAATCAAACCACCAAACTAGGCTAAATTTGACATTGAAAAGTTTAATATTATCTCCAACCACTTAAAAAAAGGATTAACACCAAATAAGCAAAGCAATATTAGTATACTGCCAGATTATACAACGAATTCGTCCTGGTAGTGACGAACCGCTCGTCGCTTAATATAGGTTGATAAGTATTTGTCCGTTTTTTGAAAAAATGTTATTATAAAAATTAAAACCAATTTAACTGCAGACCACACTATATCAGATTATCAGACCACCAGTTTCAGTTTCGTTACCAGCATAGTACTGTAGAGGAGGTGCGGAGTTGCAAACGCAGTCAAATTAGCTCTAGAGGAAAATAAATACTGTTCTGCCGTTTTTCTGGATACTGCACAAGCTTTTGGCAAATTTAGACATGAGAGCCTAATATACAATATAAAATTTTTGCAAAAAATGTAATGCAATCCTTGAAAATTAGTAATCAGGGTCAGAAACATTTTTTAAATACCCTAACCACAATCTTATTAAATTTAAGATTATAGATCTACTGAACAAGCCTTGTCAAGGTCAAATTATATACATTGAAAAGGATCCAAACATATTGGAATACTGCTAAATTTATGAAAAGGAAAAGAAGAACAATACAGCCACTGCAAATTCAGGAAGGGGAAAACATGGTAAAACGTTTGTTGAACTCAGAAAAATGTACAGGTGTAGGTTTCACCTTTGGTTGCACTTTTTTTTTAATTCGATTCAAAACGAAACGGAACCACCTTGACGATGCTGAATAAATTCAGTGCAGCATTATTTTCGAATTAACCATCTTGTATGGCATACATTTATGTATGGATTTGTAATGTTCAATCAATTTTGTTAAAATCTAATTTATATTAATTTTAAAGTTTCTTGTCAAATAAAGTGTATATAAATTAGATTTTCGGTGATTATTTGATGTATTTGTCATAAAACGAGGCACCTGAAGGAAACAAAGAGTCAATATTTCATGACGATAGATTTAAGCGGCAGAGGCGCCCATTCGAGATATCATGCCAAGAATTAATTTAGATTTATATAGAAGAAAAGAACATAATGCTACCCACGCATTGAATATAAAAATATATAGTTTTTCATATTTTCCCGAATCAACAGAATATAAATATCCTTTTTTACCGTTTTGTATATATTTACAGTATGATCTGTAGGAAACTTTACAAAAACATATTTCGTGTTGTGTCAGTAATTAAAGTGTTCTAAGAACATTGAGGGCAAAGGATAATTTAAAAAAAAGAAAAAGAAAAACGTTAAAAAAACAAAATGATCGATGTAATTTTTAAGCAATCGTTTGAGGGCCAGTTTTCATCCACGTGTTCTACAGATCATACAGTATATTTATTATAAAGGATAATTGTACAACTCCATATAATTTTAGATTTATAAATAACAGGGTGTTTTTTTTTTTATTTATAAATCAACCACCTACACAAATCTAAAACTGAAACATTTTTAGCATGGAATAAGCCATAAAATATTACACTCGTGCACATTTATAAAGTTCGTGCAATTAAAAAATGAAAATGAATGGGTTGGATAAATTCAAACCAACAGCAACAAAAAGGATAGCAAAATTTTTTTTTGTCGTATTGTTGTTATTATTTTAATGTACGTTTTTGAACAAAACTATTTCCTGTATCCTGGAAAAATTGTAATGAATGGTCGAAATAAAGTTTAAAGGATACACAAGGAGACATGGAAAATTTATGGAAAATTGTATAGCATATAGATAACTGATTTTAGTTAAAAGGATACATGTTTTACAAATTTAATGAAAATAATGTAACCTTGACATTTGTGTTCCTAATATTTGTTGAATTTTAGCAAGTTCATGATTTTAGTTATGAAAAACAAAAACACGAAGGAATATTGGAATCACTATACGAGGTTTGGAAAATGCACAGTCATTAATTAAATATAATTAAGGCAACGAGGATGGGGTGGTATATTATGACTTGTATTATTAGGCAAGTAACAAAATAAATGCCGGATTATTTAATGTTTTATTTGGATATGCTGTTGGACGTAATATTACTTATAGTATCATAAAAGATGTCAAAGGACTACTGGATCCACTTGTATGATTTTCAGCTTCCGTTGGTCTCAAAATCAATGAGTCCAAAACAAAATTTAGTGACCACTGGTCTCTTAACCAAATCATAATGGATTTTAGTAGTGGTGATTATACCATTTTTGATACTTCAGAACCCTGGTTACTCATGATAACTGTGTGGGATGTAGAAAACGACTTATCCTCTTCGGAATTATATCCGATGGATACAGATCGTTGATTCGGCCTGTAAAAACCATTTTAGTGTTATTAGTATCGAAAGCTTACTTCCTGAATCGATGTTCCCACCTAAATATACTACCGACAAGGTCAGTGACCGTTTTGTACGGTCACAAAAGCGTACTTGATACTAAGTTATATCAAGTACGTTTTCCCACATAAGAGAATCCACAAAGTAACGTGGAGATCGAATGATGGAAGAACGAAAAACCCAATCGATCACGTCATGGTGTCGAAGAGACAATCCACCAGCATATCCGACGTCAAATCTTACAGAGGTGCAGACATGGACATCATGTGCTTGTCATATTTAAGTATAAGTGCAAACTGTCTTATACGTTCAACAGACAAGCACAAAAGACCTTTCGATGAAATATCGATCCTTTAAAAGACCAAGCGTCACTGCAGAGTTACCAATCAGCTGTCACTAATTATTTAGACCGGCCCAGTAACAACGAAAAAGCTCTTCCTAACATCCAGGAGCAGTGGCATGCTATACAGTCAGCCATAACCACCGCGGCGCAAAATTCTATCGGAAGAAGGCCTTCGAAGTCCCGCAATGTTTGGTTCGATGATCATTGCCGAAGGGTCGTTGAAACTAAACGAAAGCTTAGTAAAAAATGGTTGGCTCGCAACACTAGAAGCACTCTAGCAGAATATCTCCGCGCTAGGAAAGCTACGACTAAATACCTTCGACAAAAGAAGCGCGATCATATGGGATCTTCCATCGAAAACATCAGCTTCCACGCGGAAATACGAAACTCAAGGATTTTTTTGCTAACGCCAGAAATCTAACTAAAGACCCTAGAAGTACAGCCATCAAAGATGGAAATGGAGAGCTGAGAACAAACGTGGCTGATGTTCTCTCAGTATGACAAACCTACGTTCAAAATCTGCCAAATCGGAACGACGAAGTGACTCCCATTAGAGCAATAGCTCCTCCAGGTGAAGTGGTCCTGAATATCCCACAGTAGAGGAATTAGATGCAGCTATTAGTAGATTAAACAATGGAAAGGCACCCGATTTCAACGGAATCCCCGCAGAATTAATTAAGCTCAGAGGCGCTACTCTTGCAACAAATCTATACGATCTCATCGTCTCTCTTTGTGAACAAGAAGTGTTCCCGGAGAATTGGAAGACCGCACTCATATGTCCGCTGCACAAAAAAGGAGACTGTCTTAAATGTGGAATCTATCGTGGTATCGCTCTTTTGAGTACTGCTTACAAAGTGTTGGCTAATGTTGTACTTGCCAGACTCATCCCTCACGCCGAAAACGCCATTGGCGACTATCAATGTGGTTTTCGTCCCAACCGTTGGACTACTGACCAATGTTTTACCATGAGGATGATCTTGGAAAAATGTTGGGAGTACAACATAACCATACGCCAACTGAATATAGACTTCAAACAGGCATATGACAGTATAAGCCGCGACAACTTATGGGCCGCGCTCATATTCCTAGGAATTTCAGAGAGACTCGTTTCTCTGTGCAAATTAGCAACCTCTGAGTCTGTATGTAGAATCGAAACTGATATCAAGGACTGTTCATACAGCTCGACCGCTGCTCAAGAAGACTTGGTTTGGAGGTGAACAGCAGCAAAACAAAATTGTTATCAACACCCAGGAACATCTCCATGGTAAATCTCGGAATTGGCGACTATAACTTTGATAGCGTCGAAAACCTTAAATACCTCGGAGCAGTTATAACATCGTCGAATGATATGCAGGCAAAAATAAAAGCCCGAATCGCTGCCGGACAAAGTTTTCTACGCCTAATCGAAATTATTGCGATCTAAACATATGTCGCAGTCGTGCAAGCTCGCACTTTTTAAAGCACTCTTAAGACCTGTGCTGGCTTTTGGAAGCGACAGCTGGACCATGACCTCTAACGATTGACAAGGCAACTTCTTGGAGGCTGCGATATTATCGGATTCATCAAATCCAATCGAGTTAGATCCGGCCACGTTACACGATCTTCACAGCCACGAATGACCAATAAAGTGTTCCATCAACAACCAGCCGGTGTTCGTCGTAGAGGAAGACCCCAAATGCGCTGGCGTAACGACGTCGAACAAGACCTACGTGCATTAGGATGTCCTAAACTGGAGGACGAGAGCAATGAACCGAGATGAATGGAGGACCTTAGTGAGGGCGAATAAATTAAATATGAAACTCTTGAATTTGAATAAATGACCTCAGCCTCAAAAATCATCATGTAAAATACCCTATCAAATGCTTTATTCTCTTGCCAATTAATTTTAACGGTTGTTCAATATGTACAGATGTGTTGTGCAACAAAATATCCAAAGCCATTATATGTACAAAAAAAGTCCATCAAATACCAATTTTATATTTTTTTTAGTGCGGCCATTAAAATAAATTGAAAAATATCATAAATTTAATGGGAACAGGGAATGGAATTGGTCCATCATAATTTTTAATGTCGTAACTCGTAGCGATATTGATCGGTGTATAACGTATTGTCCAATTAAAATTTGTACATGGTAATGAATCAATGGAGTATAATATAACATACCTTCAGGGATAGATGCGCTTCGCACACATATGGAAAGGAAATTTTGAGTACTCGATACTCAGAAGGCAGGGCAGATATTTGATTGATTTAATTGATTAGGCACCACCATACACTCGTGTTACATATAATCGAAGATGTGGAAGAAATGTTAGTTATGACAGACTCGATCCGGTTACTGACACCTTAGCGATCTATAATTAGTATTTTTTTTTGTAGTGTAAGGAAAGAAAAGGTAAGTTAGTAATGATAGAATTGATCTGGTTTCCTGGTGGCCAATGTTAACCTATTATTAGCACAAGACAATCACAATTTTTCTGAACTGCTCTGCATTCTGAATGCATTCTGCATTCTTAAATCGACAATCTAATTAATATAAACTTTATTTAACACAGAACTTTAAAATGTATATAAATTAGATTTTAAAAAAATTGGTTAAATATTGCGAGTCAATTGAAGTAACCGTTTTATGACAAATACGTCATATAATCACCGAAAATCTAACTAATATACACTTTATTTGACACAAAACTTTAAAATGTATATAAATTAGATTTTAAAACAATTGGTTAAATATTGCAAGTCAATTGAATTAACCGTTTTATGACAAATACGTCATATAATCATCGAAAATCGAATTAATAGACACTTTATTTGACACAAAACTTTTAAATGTATATAAATTAGATTTTAAAAAAATTGGTTAAATATTGCAAGTCAATTGAATTAGCCGTTTTATGACAAATACGTCATATAATCACCGAAAATCTAACTAATATACACTTCATTTGACACAAAACTTTAAAATGTATATAAATTAGATTTTAAAAAAATTGGTTAAATATTGCGAGTCAATTGAAGTAACCGTTTTATGACAAATACGTCATATAATCACCGAAAATCTAACTAATATACACTTTATTTGACACAAAACTTTAAAATGTATATAAATTAGATTTTAAAAAAATTGGTTAAATATTGCAAGTCAATTGAATTAGCCGTTTTATGACCAATACGTCATGTAATCATCAAAAATCGAATTAATAGACACTTTATTTGACACAAAACTTTAAAATGTATATAAATTAGATTTTAAAACAATTGATTAAATATTGCAAGTCAATTGAATTAACCGTTTTATGACAAATACGTCTTATAATCATCGAAAATCGAATTAATAGACACTTTATTTGACACAAAACTTTAAAATGTATATAAATTAGATTTTAAAAAAATTGGTTAAATGTTGCAAATCAATTGAATTAACCGTTTTATGACAAATACGTCATAAAATCATCGAAAATCGAATTAATAGACACTTTATTTGACACAAAACTTTAAAATGTATATAAATTAGATTTTAACAAAATTGGTTAAATATTGCAAGTCAATTGAATTAACCGTTTTATGACAAATACGTCATATAATCATCGAAAATCGAATTAATTGACACTTTATTTGACACAAAACTTTAAAATGTATATAAATTAGATTTTAAAAAAATTGGTTAAATGTTGCAAGTCAATTGAATTAACCGTTTTATGGCAAATACGTCATATAATCATCGAAAATCGAATTAATAGACACTTTATTTGACACAAAACTTTAAAATGTATATAAATTAGATTTTAAAACAATTGGTTAAATATTGCAAGTCAATTGAATTAACCGTTTTATGACAAATACGTCTTATAATCATCGAAAATCGAATTAATAGACACTTTATTTGACACAAAACTTTAAAATGTATATAAATTAGATTTTAAAAAAATTGGTTAAATATTGCAAGTCAATTTCTTCTGCTGATATTAAAAGCTTTTGATTAAGGTATCACTCATCAAAATCAGGTCACGATGAAGTGTTTTACAGAGAAAATAGTGCAACTTTACGCACAAACAATTTAACAAATTGCCTAGTAATGAACATTGCTACCATGCTTCATCAGTTTTCCTTCAATAAATTTTGGCTTGTCCATTTGTACCAACTTTCAATACACAATGGTTATAATAATTTTGAATAATTTATAACCAAATTACGTAACCACTCGTCGTATGTAAAATCTAAGACAAAAAAACGACAATCCGGCTTGGAACCGTTTCATACGCAAGCCAGTAAAACCAATGTCAATTACGTGCAATATCAACTAAATCGTTTACATGTAAATCTTTTCTGCACACCACCCAGCAGCTCCATACGAGATAATTTTAAATTTTCATAACATTCGCATAAACAAAAAAAAAAAAAGAAAATAGAATTTTCAAACAGGCACGTATTTTACATTTATACATTGTTTTGTATTTCTTCCGCATCAACCATTTTCCATTTTGCATAAATTTTATTTTGTGCCCAAGCCCATAATCAGTATGGATCGGATGGTGCGACATCGTATAGTAATAAAACGATTTTCTTATGTTTGCATATTAAATTTGAAAACCGATGTTATTTTACTGTGTGTGTGTGTATCCCTTAAGATAAACGAAACCTACCTCAATATATTTTGATTACCATATACGAAGTATTCCTATATATAGATTATTTCGGGCATATGTACAAATTGATCCGAAAAAATGTTTACAAAACATAAGTCATTGAACCTTAAGGCGATACACGAGTCAAACTAGAAAACAAAAACAATTATGAATGATGAAAATCATTGATAACAATTTCCAGATGAACAAACTCGTTTATAATTTGTTCTTATCTGCGTGAAACGTAATTTTGCTTTTCCCGTTTTCCGTAGTTTTTCCTTCGTTTTGTTTAAGTGTTTTTTTTCCGCGCAATAACAATAACAGTACAAAATTTGTGTGCTTGTGGGGTTACAACAACAATTCATTTTCGCTCTGCTTAAGTATCGTATAATATTTTTGTTGTTGTGTTACAATAATATACATACTAGTGTAGTCGTTCGATACCTTTAGGAATGTCTGCAAGGCGAATAAAATCCATTAAGTACACAATCCACACACCAGTCGACGAGTATAATATACATAATACTACATATAATATAGTGAAATGGTTTATGATCCGTCGAGCTCGAAGCAATGAAACGTAATATGTACGTGCTAATAAAACAGACAAGCAAAATATTATGTATATACATAATGGCTATATATATATATATATGTGAGAGTCGAGATTTGTGTTGTTTTAGCAAACAATAATAATGCGGGTGTGAAGTGGGTGGGTGTTTGTTGGATTTATTTTAGATAAAAAAATGAAAGTGGCAAATCGAGCTTAAATATACAAAAATAATATTATTGCTAAAAATTTTAATTTTATCCACATCCTGCATGAAATACATACGATTTCATAAATCTTTGAACTACTTAACCCTTCAACGTGCCCGATTATTTTATCGTATATATATAAAGAGTAATTTTGCTTTAAAAGCTTTTACAATAAAATTTTAAAATTTTGTTATCAAGATAAGAACGACGAAGGTGAAAGCATAATAATTTTCATATAAAAACTAAAAAAAAAAAATCGTTGGTCATGAAAAATTTATCTATTCAATTAGATTTAAAGTGAACATTTTTAAAGCCATTACGAGATAACTCACATGTAGGTGCAGGTTTGCTATATATCTATGCAAGGTGCAGGTCAATAATACACAGCTTTGGAGGTTTGGACAGGTTTGGGTCGAGATGACGTACAGACGGTGAAAAATTTTCTTAAAAGGTGTTTACGCATCAGAATCATGTAATTACCCAAGGTGCGCATCCCTGTATTTTATGGATTAGTGTTACATAGTACTTATCATGTATTATTTTTTGAGAATCATCACCACGTGTACAGTCAATTGGAATACGACTGCCGGAACTGAAATTACCATCGTTCAATGGTGCCGAGTGTGCGTGGTTGTCATTCAGAGACCTTTTCAGCTAAATTTGCTTATCTCATTTCAAACATTCGGTTAGGGTCGGCTTAAAGGCTCATCGAGAATTTACCCGTTACTGCTGAGAACTATTAAATGGCTTAGAAAACACTGTGTGCCCACTAAAACAACGAGATCTCAATTCAAAAAATGCTCATGCGTGAATTGTATGAGATCAAGAGGTCTCAAGAAAATTCACCAAAATCACTTCAATTATTTAAAGATCAAGCATTAAAACATTACAATGCCTTAAAATAACTCAAAATCAAGGTCTACTAATGAGATTTATTGCTACTTAAGTCGTAAAAAATTCAATCGACTCTGAACTAATTGCCTAGGCCCAAAACATGCCGTGCGCGATTGCAGATACCCGCCGTGTTAAGTATGTTCATTAAAACACAACGTGACTCTTCACTTTAAACTATTCCAATCTACTTCGCCAAATGCCATCAGTTCAACTAACAGCAAAACGACTTTAACCACGCCGTTGGTGTCATCTGCTCAGGCTACAAATACTAGTCCAGAATTGTTGCATGCTATGTCCAGCACTCTGAGATCCAATGACTGTATTTTTTTGTAATTTATAGAGCCAACGACTTTTTGATCGGCACAGCCCTAGTTAATGCCACAACTCCGTCTAGTTATTACCATTCTCTTATGTGTCACGCCTTGTTGGATAATGGTTCCCAAATGCATTTTATCACTAAGAAGCTTTTAACATTCTAAAAGCCAGAAAGCAATCAACATTATTCCGAAAATAACCAACGCCCTGTCTCCGGTACGTTCCAGCTTCAAATTAACACGTCGGTTCCTGTTGAAATCGAACTAACTGATTCAGCGTTTAATGTGCCCGATCGTATCGACTTGTTGCTAGGACTAGAAATTTACCACCAGCTAGTTTCTGCTATTCTATAATACGGAATTAGGATATGTCGTATATGGAAAAGCCGCGAATGTGATAGTCCATAGATTACACGTCATTAGTTACAAGTCATACTGTGCAGTATTCAAATGCTTGAGGCATTCCCTCCAGTAAGACCTATTTACTATAATTCTTCGATTTCGAATGCATATTTATGCGTTTTGTGGTGACATTACCATGAAGAACAACAAGAGCTGCAGAGGATCTGGTGGCGAGATCAGATCACGGATGAAATCCAATCATTTAATTTATGTACGGTAACTTATAAGAACGCTGAAGTAACTTGCTATAGCTGAACAAGACAAATTCCTTACCCCAGCAAAGATATAGCATTATCAGTGATTTCTACGTGGATGAAGTTCTAACTGGTGCATCCACACTTGACCTAGCGTTAAAATTGAAATAGGACTTGATTGAACTGTTAAAACTGGGTGGTTTGAAACTTCGGAAATTTTATGCAAACAATACATCATTAGCTTCGGTAGAGAGACCAACCAATAACGTAACGTTGTAACACATATTCAGACCATTTTGGGGGTCAATTAGATAAACTGTCCGTTGGCACGCATTGTTCTAAACGTACTTTATATTATCCAAAATTAGCCATTTATTCGATCCGCTAGGATTATGTGCTCAAATCATCATCACATCCAAATTGGTTATGCAATCGTTGTGGCTTATTCGAGACATTGGTTGGGATGATATTCTTCCAGATAATATTTTAACTTCAAATCGGGATTAATCAATTTGAAGGAAATTGGCACACCAAGCTGCATATTAGTGCCAGATAGCACAAGTAAATAAACAAAGCATTCCTCGGTTAGAGCTACTCTACTGTTAGCCGAGGTAACTAACAAACTCCTAAATAATCTGGAAATTTCTTTCGTAAGAACCAACGTATGCAATGTGTCAGATGCTTTTACGCGCGTCCGTACACAAGGAACCATAACGTGGGTGGTCTACCGACAGACCGTGTGACACAGTCAGCTGGTTTGTTGCTCAGCGTGGAATGTGCTCAAAAACATATTCGGAAAATGCTACCAACTTTATTGGAGCTTAATTAAGAAACTTATTTTTGTCTCAACAGTTTCAAGATAGGACTGCATTTCGCAGGTTTGTGAGAGTCCGCCATCAAGCGTGCTAAACAACAGATTGAGGTTTGCTTAAATTCTCGACCATTAACCGCTATGTCTAGTGACCCATCAGATTTAACCGTGCTCGGACCGGGTCATTTCATAATATATTCACCGCTCAGGTTGCTAGTGGAACCATCCTTACTTGAGCTATGCACTAATAAATTATCTCGATTTCAAACTATTCAACGAAATCTTCAGGTTTTCTGGAATCGATGGCAAGTGGAGTACTTAGCTGAATTACAACGTCGAAACAAATGGCAAACGGGTCAACATAAATATCTCATCGGGTCGTTAGTCCTTCTTCATGATGATAATTTGCCACCTTTGAAATGGAGCTTAGGCGAATTGTCGAGACGCATCCCGGTAAAGACGGTGTAATACGCGTCGCCACCATAAAGACTTCACAATCCATGCTAAAGAGAGCAGTGAATCAAAACAGTATACTATACCCACTGACGAAATAAATAGCGCGCAAATTTAACAACTATACTAAATTGATAATTATATGAAAAATAAAAAAAAGTTTTTGAAATAATTCTTTCAAAAGGCTTGTCTATGCATCACAATCATGTAATTATTCATGGTGCACAGCCCTGTATTTTATTTTTTAGTGTTATCCCAACAAACAAAGCGCAAGGAAAGTGGTATCCTTTTGCACGTTAATTTTCACAGCGTACTGGGAAAAGGAGTCTCTCAGTGCACGGAAAGCGGTGCACTTGGCTGAAGAAAGTTGTCACTTTTGTCGCACGCCTTTCCCTTTTTTCATAAATACATGTTATGATTGTATTGGTGCGCCCAAATTTTTCATACTCATTCCGTACCTTATAGCATTACAAATCTCAAAGTTTTCCGAACATTTTCTGACATATGTTTCCATATGCATCGTAAAAAGGAGCACAGTATTTTGACTAAAAAGTTTTTTTAGGTTTTATTAATAGCAACCATTTCAGTCTTATCAGACATAATATCACATAATTATTTTATAAATACATGAATTCGGCGCCCTGTGCAATTTTAGCTTTTCGCGCCCCAAAATGTTTTCATACGTCACACATCTATCATTTTATTTACACTTATCAATAAAGGTTTTTATGGACAAATTTTGGGACAGCAAAATGCCCCATATTTGAAACAAATTTACTCGGTTGATCAAAATAACCGTTTGGCCTTTTTGAATAGTTCATAACTTTACGTTTGCAGACGTTAAAACAAAATTGTTTGAAGTAACACGACCATCTAAATTCAATTTATTTACTATAGTTATACGTTACTTAGGCTGCAGCCGAATAGTCGGGTAAATCGTTTAGTACAGTAAATTGATATTTTAGTACACATTTACCTCCAGAGTGTCCGAATTATTTGGTAAATCAATTTGTCATAATCGGCTGATAGGGTAAAATATATTGGTTTAAAGGGTTCATTTGACACCAGTGAAACATCACAAAACATTTACACAGCTATTTAGTACAGTATTTGAATTTACCCTATACACTGTTAAAAAATAGTAAAAAGTACCATTTACCTTACTATTCGGCTACAACCTTAGATCCTGATTTTTTTAATTTTTTTAATTATTGAACAGTACTCGATTAGTCACAGTTAAACGTCCGGGATAAAATCTATGTAGATTTATTGATATGAAATTTTTAAAAAGGCACAAATTATACGGTTGTTGACCGATGATTCGAAGACTTAGTATAATACTAAAAATACTTTCAGTTTTTGGTATGTGCTTTATGTTCATTTTTAAAAATAGCTTTAAAACTGGATTTCAATATATATCAAGAAACACCTCATTATAGAAAAACTCATGTCGAAATTGAAAGGTAATAGATGGAACAGAACACATGAATACCCTTTTAGCACAAGCATTTAACGTTCTTGTTTCGATTTTACTTGTGCCATGACCGTTTTAAATGTTTCACATCTTTATTTATTTAAATAAAATAGAATTTTTTTTTATTTAATTATATTCAAGAAAAGCTAAAACACAACATTAAGAACATTGCACGTCAAATTTACTCAAACATCTCTACTCAACTAAGACATTTTCTGAATTAAAACAAAAATTCTCACGAATAACACAAAACTCGGCTTTTAATACCTACTACGTTACTTCATTTAAAAAAATTAATGTAGGGAAAATGAGTAGGTATACAACACAAACGTACAAAATAAATTAAATATATAAAAAAAACAAAACTGGTGTGGACAACATATAATTATTTTAGGTCCCAGGGGAACGAACACCACACAGTCGCTCGTTACAAATGTAATCCGTAATAAATGCTAGACGATTAAATAACGACAGACATCTGATCTATCTTAGTTAAGATTACTTAAAATGTCCCAAAAATAAATAAAATCATTGATTAATTTATAAAATATAATAACTATTGCCATTAAATAAAATGAATGGCACATTTCAAGCCTTTAATTTCACAAACTGTTTCCCAAGTCACCATATTATATAACGCAACTACCACAACAAAAACATAACGCTCTTGTTGATAGAGATAGAACAAAGAATGCGTATAGTGTAGTAATTATATTTGGTGCATCGCAAATAGTTGCACGAATTATCACCGAAACTACATTGTTATCATAGTTAACATCTTCTAAATTTATCAATAGCATTTCATCAACAAATTTTTCTAAGAACACGTCCGTATAGAAAGGATTATGAATCGAAGGCCATCTATACCAATATCAATTTTAAGGTGCTTTAAGTGTTCATTCCGGTTTCGCTTCAGATATTTTTAATATAACTTGTAAAACCGAAATGAATATACGATCTCCTTCCCATGGCAATTACGTTTTATTTAGAGGGTACGAGCGTCTTTCGGCAAATGTGGGTGAACTTTTCTTAACATTTTTAATAAATTATTCGTAGATTCATTTGTAGTTCTATGCTTTACGATCCATTCTGCCAAAGCATTTTGTAAATTAAATCCCGTTTCATGAGCATTAGGTTCATTAGAACATTCATTAAATTCTAATGAAGATACTTTACTTAAATCTTCTTCAAAAATTTCATCACTGAAATTTTCTATTTCATTTTCTATACAAGCTGATTGCTTTTCATTATTAATGTACGTTTCCACCAAAAAGTTGGTTGTTTTTTTACATCGCACCTCACACGGATGGTATACATTCTCAAAAAAATTGCGTCCCAACACCAAATTTATTACCTACACATGCAAACAAACAACAACCGATTTGTAGAAAAAACAACCGATTTGTACTAATGAAGAGAACTTTTGCTGTTGTTTTTTTTACATTGGTACTAAAATATAAAATTTCCTTAAGGAAATTTTATGGACAACCCTTCATTTGTCATTATCATGTATTTTTGTTGCGATTCAAATTTAAATAAAATTTATTTATTTCTTTAAAACACAACAATCGGTTGTTTTTTTTACAAAGGGAAATATTTTAATTTTTTTTATGTATGTGTATTGAAATTCTATGTATTAGAATTATAAATTTAAATATTTGAATTTTACGTTGATTTTTTTCATAAAAACTGATTGTAAATGGTTGCAAATCCAAAATGTTTAAAGTTTAATAAAAAATAAATGGCTTTTAATGTTTTAAAAAAATAAATAAATTTTATTTAAATTTGAATCGTAACAAAAATACATGATAATGACATTTTTCAAATAAATGAAGGGTTGTCCATAAAATTTCCTAGAAGAAATTTTATATTTTAGTACCAATGTAAAAAAAAAACAACAGAAAAAGTTATCTTCATTAGTACAAATCGGTTGTTTTTTCTACAAATCGGTTGTTTTTTGTTTGTATGTGTAGATAATAAATTTGGTGTTGGGACGCAATTTTTTTGAGAATGTATACTATCCGTGTGAGGTGCGATGTAAAAAAAACAACGTACTTTTTGGTGGAAACGTACACTTAGAATTATTTAACCATAAAGTGAGTTTATTAATTATCTTTATGAGATAGTTTGAAATTTATACAAATTTAAATCAAACTATCTACAGAAGGTATAATATGAAACTTGTAGAGTAAAACAATGTCAGTTGATGTGTTTTCTTGCAGAAAATAACTAAATAGATATTTCATCCTGTAATCGTTTATGAGCTTTCGACCTCTTACAAAAAGTATATTTAATCCAAATAAAAGCAAAATTAGACCGCCGCAGATGTTATTCTATCGCTTTCCCCACAATATTTGTTGTTTAATATCTGCACTTTTGCATAAATAATTTCTATACATAAAAATCAGGCAAGTGGTTTGCCTGCCCACAAAATTCTAAATATCCATATAACATGTACTAAAACAGTTAAAAAGGTCCTATTTTTATTTAAGGTGATACTTTTATAAAAGGTCTTGACTTTAGCATATGTAATTTGGCGAAATATGCGAACATTTGTATAAATACTTTTCGAGCATGGCATGTCCGGCACATTATTGAAAAACTGACCAGAAAGCTTTTTATTTACTTGTCATTCATTCAAGTTATATTTTAAATATCCAGGCACATTCAATACCTCCATCTATCTTTAAGCTACGCCATTATACATACATATAGAAATAAAAAGGATATATATATATATATATATATATATATATATATATATATATATATATATATATATATATATATATATATATATATATATATATATATAACGAAAACACTATAACTCAATTTTAATTTTTGAAACGATTTCATAATGTCTTGATACGAATACGTCTGTCTATAACTTATATGGTTATGTATATATGACGAATTTACATTCAAATTTCATTTCAGACAAAAATTCTTGTGCTGTTAAAATAAATTTGTATCATTTATTTATCTTTAGAACGTAAACGACGATGAACAAATTAAATTTATTTACTTAAGAAAAAAAAAATAGAAGACAAATTCTACTATCTGGATTATGTTAGATGTACATAGGAGTGAGGGTGAACAAATGTGTACTCCGATATGCTGTACAATATGTTATGATATTAAAGTTTATGCAACGCTTTTGTTAAACTTATATATGAACCGGAGCATAGAAAATTTTTTTGTTTTGTTGTTCAAACGACTTTTATCTAACATTTTTATACATGACAAATTTCTTATATTGTCACATACACTGTAAATATATACAATATCTACATAAATATTAAATATATATATATATATATATATATATATATATATATATATATATATATATATATGTATATATATATATATATATATATATATATATATATATATATATATATATATATATATATATATGTATATATATATATATATGTATATATATATATATATATATATATATATATATATATATATATATATATATATATATATATTATATATATATATATATATATATATATATATATATATATATATATATATATATATATATATATATATGTATATATATATATATATATATATATATATATATATATACATATATATATATATATATATATATATATATATATATATATATATATATATATATATATATATATATATATATATATATATATATATATATTTATTTATTTATATATATAACACTAATTTTAAAATTTTTTTTAAACAACAATAGTTTTATAGAATAAAACTGCAAATCATTAATTTTAAACATAAAAAGTTTTGATCTAACATAAAACCAAAAAACAATTGAAATAAATCCATTTTGTTTTGACGACTATAATAAAGAAAACACTAACCCGGCAATTACACCAAATAAATACATAGTAAATATGTTTGGTAAATTTTACTTTTTTTGTGATTTACGTGCCATCTAGATGTTATTGGATAAGTAGAGTTGCTAGCAGCAACGAAATTTAAAGGAAAAAAATTGTCAAAATAAATGTCACAAAATGTAACAATTGAACGAAAAAATTAAGGTTACTGTGTGAATTATAAAAATAATCACAACAAATTGTAGAATTACCCGATGCAGATACTTTAGTTTTACCGTGCACCGCAATCTTTTTGTCGGCCTGGCGCTTCTTTAATAAACTTTTATGTTCGGTTACTCAATTGTTTATTGAATTTTATGAAAGATATTAAATTCTAAAATTAGCGCTCAAATCGAATTAGTTTCAATTTTTAGTTTTATTTTATAGTATAATTAAGATAAAAGTTCTAAAAAAATATCTTTATAATAAAAGATTTTTGGATAACAACAAATTGTATCGCTGTGAAAGACGCGTAACAGTTTGATTTTAAGTACAAAATAAATGATTTATTTAGTTATACTAAATTTAAACATAAAAGGCTTAAAAATTCCAAAATTTTCTCTTAAATATTAAAATTTAAACATAAAACTTTTAAAATTGTCCATAATAGTTTTCAACTAAAAAAAAACAAAAAAAAAACATAAGGGTTAGTTAACTTTCCCATATTAAAAAATTGAACGTATCGAAGGTGTAATAAACGAAATTTGGATTGTTTCTATCTTATAATTCACTAGAACAACGTGATCATATGAAGTATAAAACCTTGTATAACCAAGACATTTTTATCATCAAACCCGTTCAGGTAACCACTGAACAATATAGACGTATTTTTCAAAAAATTATTAATTTTTTAAACTTTCTTTCGTATATATATAAATTGAATTGTTTTTTTTTTTTAAATTTTCATTTTGTTTATTAAGTTGTGTGTGAAAATTCTCATAATGGCAAATAGTGATAATTCAAATGAATTTCACGTTGTTATTAATAACAAGAAAAGAAAACCTGATGCGAGCGCAAATAATGGTGCCGCTAAAAAGCCACTCCCGCAGTATACCATTCCGGTAGGTAGCCGTTTTAAGCCTCTTCACAATGCTCGTGTTGCAAACTCCAGAGCCTGTGGATAAGGTAAAAACCCCTCTCATCATTGTGGACTGCAAGATGGAGGAGGTCAAGTTATTGCTTGCACAAGCTTCATCGAAATCACAAATTTTACTGCCAAAATTCTTAATTGCATTGGACAGGTGCTATTAAATGAAAAAAATCAGGATCAACATCAACGATTGGCCCAATATCTTGGAAGACTTTCGTACCCGTTTCTCTCGTTCACTCCCTAAAGTGAACGAGAATACACAGCCGTAATTTTTGGCCCTTATCAAGTAGAGGCCGAGACAGTGAAGTTACCAATCACCAACGCGGGAGTTGCAGTCAAATCAGTGGCAAACCTTAAAACCAAATCAAATATACTGTTGTTTGTTGCGCGTTTTGCCAGAGGGACAACGAACATCAAGGAGCTCCAAGAGAAATGTGGCTTGCTGTGTAACTACTTAGTTACATGGTAACCTTTTTCACCAGCAGTCAAAAAGAACACACAGTGCTTCAATTGCCAGCAATACGGGCATGCAGCGTCAAACTGCAACCGTATGAGGTGCGTGAAGTGCCTCTAATTTCACGAAAAGGTAAGCTGTAAAAGAACGACAACTGAAGGAACAGCAAAATGCGTCAACTGCAACGGATATCACGCGGCAAACTACAAAGGATGTAGTGCCTATCAACGATACAAAAGCGCGAGAGTCAAATAACGAGAGAAAACAGTGGTTACATCTAGACCAACATTATATGTACCAGCTCCGGCACCACCTGTTAATTTTTGGAAAACGAATAAACCAGCACTAAAACCAGAACATAAACTTCCAGAAACGCCACCAACGGCTACGCCCAAATAGCCAGCACCTACTACAGGAAACATTTTTGCAGAATTAACGGCGCAAGTTGAAGAATTACAGCAGATCCCGAACATAAATGAAATCATCAATGAATTGAAAAACCTCGTCATGATCATCATGATCATCAAATCTTCAGAATCAACGCAGGAAGCTGACATGAACATCGCCATGATAACTATGATGAACATCATAACTATGATGATTGACACAAATAAAAAAAGTGGAAAGTGCCTTTTATGGAACCCTTGTTCCATAATCCCTAAAAAAGTGGAGTTCGAAAACTTTATCCAAGTCCACCAACCAATAGTAATTATGCTCGCGGAAACAGGACATGGACAGGATAAGAACTTCACTCTGTACAGCTACAATATTCACAGGTAGGATAGAGCACTTATTAATCCAAATACTAATAATAGAACAAATGGTGGTGGAGCAGCTATACTAATCCATAAATCACTTAAATATAAATTACTAACACCTATTCCACTTAGTAGAATTGAAAGAATTGCCATAGATATAGAATTATATAACCAAGCATTAATTACACTCCGACTAAACCTGATTCAGTTTCTTTTTCTTAAGATCTTGAACTTTTAATTAAATCACATAATCGCGTAGTTATAGCTGGAGACTTTAAGGCAAAGCACCGTAATTGGAATTGCACTATGGCCAACAGCTGTGGAAACGTTCTCAATAACATGAAAACCTCTAACAATAATATCTCATTAAACCACCCCGATGAAACAACTTGTTTGTTTCCGGTAGAAATCCTTCAACTATAGACCTAATTCTTTCCAAAAATTATTCAAAAATCACTAATATAGAATGATTTGTAATCAAAAGCATTACCCAGTTCTTTTTGAACTAGGTACCAGTCCAATAATAATACCTTCGGCTCCACCTCGAGGAAAAATCGTATGGAAATCATTCCGTGGATACATCAATAATAACTTGACTTGGGACCCAAACTCTCCTTCCAGCTCGGAATTCATTGATTCTAACATAAATAAACTAACAAATCATATTCAATAAACTCATCTTCATCAATAATCCCTAATTCAAGTGTAATTAAAGATTTGATTTCAAAATTGTTGAACATTGAGTAATTCAGAAAAATGTTCAATGATGACAACAAAGAGATTTCCACTTTGATCCGGGATATGAATATACCTGAATCTAAAAGTATGGTGACTCTTTCACAAATGTAACGTGAATCAGTTCCATTATTGGGTCACTGTGCTCTTGAGACTTCTGCCTTTCACTAATTGAATTGGAGAACGAAGCCATAACCCGCGTTTGTAGGCCTTAAAACGAAACTATGAAACTTTTAAAATTTTGGCTTATCTACAAAATTCATTCACATCTGGCATATTTATATAAAATATCCGGTAGCTTTGGTAGCACCAAAGCTGGTTATAGAACAATGTTTACTGAAGCCAACAAAATATCGAAAGTAGATAAATATTCATCCCTATAACTCAGGGAAATATACGAGCAGTAATAAAGTCAAAGTCTTTCTCGGTCACAATATAACATTGATGGAGCCTGATAGACGACCAAAGTCAATGAGTGAATTTATTAATAAGTCCAAATAATTTGTGAGGACAATCAAATACTCGGCTTTCCGTCGAAAATGAAAAATCAAAATGGTTATACCTGAAACATACCATGAACAGGAGGAATCAATGCTTATGGCAGGCGCTTTAACTATTAACCAATGTCACACCAATTTATAATCTTAATAAAATTTACAAGCGGCACTATTGCGGTATGCCATAATATAAATACATATAGTACTACCATCATAAGAAAAAAACAATTTAACCATTGATGTTCCAGATGTCGGGTCAATAGAATATAGTCAACATTTAGAATAAATATATGACATTTAGGCGATTATACATATAAAAATATTTTGATTATATTAAAACGATACCAGTAGTGACATCTAGCACGTAAATCGGCTAACATACCATGATAGTACTAAATGTATTTATATTATGCAGTATGTGACAAACTTATGAGAAGTTAAGATTAGAAGGAGAAATCTGTGGTATTTATGAGTTATTTGAATTTTCTCAAAATATCTGACTAATTATTTTGTAAAGTAAACTTGTGGTCTCTCAGAATTTTGATTTTTGTGTAATATTTATTAAATTGTGAGGATCATTTGTAATATCTTAATGGACTGTTCCCAGATTTTTTAACTATCGTTACTTGGAACAATTTCAACGAATTAAAAATTTTACTAATTAATTGATTAGTAGACCTTCTTTTTTGGAATGCTGCAAAGCAAAAATTGAAAACAAATAAAGAATGTTGTCTGAAATATAGATTTTCAAATAAGAGCTAATATTGGAAGGTTTTTAAATGAAACATGATCAGTTTCTTTGTCGATATCGTCTATCAATAATCATTACCATAAGCGGCAACCACAAGCAATATTTGCTAAAAATTTAGCAAATAAACCATTTTTAATTGCCAGTCATAAATTGCCACACGTCACAAAACAACTTTAGAGCAAACTCTACCATGGTAGAGGCGATTTGTTTTTCTTTGATGCGCCCAGCAGCACTATATAGGAAAAACATTCGTCATCAGTTTGTTATTACTAAAGATAAAATTCACTTCCAAAATGGAATTACTTTGTCACTTCTTAGTAAATTAAGTCAGAAACAAATTGCTCATTAGTCCAGGAGACTAGATTGTAATAAAATAAAGTCAATTTATTTAAAAAAAAAAAAAAAAAAAAACTTTGTCACTTGCGTCACTAGTACTTGTAGCCACATTATTGAATTATTAGACAGAGAATTTGGCTCTCAAATTGCCATTTAATATTAAAACTAAAATTTAATATATTTCTATGAGTTCCTGGTTCGTTTTTGGCCGTACACTCTAATCATTCTCAATCAATCTTAAGACTTCTGCCTTTTACTATTAACGCTTTTTCCATCTACAAACTCACTAAGCGGTTCCCTAGCAAGGACTACTTTGTTGTCCCTTACGATTGTAAAACGATTGTAAAACGTATTTCGTATTTACAGGCTAAACTCAGTTGCTCAACAGCACGATGAAAAGATGAATTTTGATAGCTCATGCTTCAGATCCCATCAGATCATCTCTATTCTTATAAAGTGAGTCTTTTTATCTTTGGGTTGGCTAACATCAGTAGGCGCATCAATACAAATTATTCACACGTTGGCTCGTTAAATGAGTAAAGGTAGTTTACAATTACGATTATCGACTGCTTTAATGTTATCCAAAAAGCAACGTATATCCCTGGAACACATGATCTCCACTCGTTTATAAATCCATGGCATGGGAGCCCCCCCCCCACAACATATAGTTATATAGCGACATTAACCCTGGATAAATAATTAATTAATATATGTATTCGTAGTACGAGTATGTAGGAATGTTATTGACCAAAATATTATTATTGGTCCTCCACATTCATCACATACTCAACTACCTTATATATACAAATCGATAATCGTTATTTTCGGTTTGCGCGCCATCTAAAATTAAATCACAATTTATAATTGATTTAACAAATAAAAATAAAAATCGAATTATTCCTATCCTGATTGCTATCTTTTTATCCTGACCTAAATAGCAAAAAAAACGGCTTTCCTCCATGTAATTTGTGTTTTTTTTTTGTATGTACTAGTATGTCAATTTAATTTTTATACGTTAATAATTTGTACGTGGGTTTGAGAATTTTCCGATTTACATAATACGAGTATAACAATGTGCACAGGAACAATATTTTTGCTTCTATTTCAAAGGATTATTTTTTCATGTTTCGTGCCAAGTTTATTATTGTATTATATTTGCAAGGTAGCATGAAAATTGGGAGAGCAGAACAGGATATTATTTATATTATTGAGACTTTGTTACGGTGGAAAAAAGAGTTACAGAGCTTTTATTTGCCCTATATTTTCTATTTATGTATGTTTATATGTATAGATGTGCAAACCGTATTTTCTAGGTCAAATGGAAATGTATATTTGGCAGTAGCTGTTAGTTTTTTCAATTCAATTTAGATTATATGTACTATGGATGTTGATAAAATTATTTTGCTTGACATTAACATTTTTTGTCAGATGCGGTTTCTTGCATTTTTTATCAATTTTCTTTGTTCTATAATATACGGATGCAATGTAATCATGTAATCATGCCGGAACTAGTGCTTTTGTAATATTAATGAGATTTTTCTAGAATTTTATTTTTAAATTATAAAGCAGATAAACGCCGTTTAGAAAGATTTTTTTTTTTGTTTTGAAACTTAACCTCACCGATTTAGAATTAGGAACTCACATTATCTAAAATGGTTTGACTGTGAAGTATGTTTTAATTTTTATGTAAATTTTCTTTATTTTTTTAAAATTTATTGTAATTTTAGCCGGACATTTACAAATGAAAAACACCATACAATCCTAACACCAAACAATCCCAAAACCTTTGAAATATGATTTATAACATCCTCGTAACAATGATATACAAGGCTTTGGTTAATCGCTTTTAGACTCAGTTTCAATGAGTGGTACTCTTTACACATTTGTGTTCGAAACTTCAAAAACTAGAAAACTGAAGTTCAGCTAAGGTAATTACAGGTATTTCAAACAGGAAACTGAACTTTTCACTGGTCAACATCCTTGGCTTGTACTTGTGTCATACTCGTATCAAAAAAGATGTCACAAGGCAAGAAAAAAGGCAAAGCATTTAAGATCTCCAAACGAAGTTGCCGTTACCTTAGTAAAACAAAACTAACAACATTGTATATGCCGCGCATATAGCGCACATTTACAGGGTCGACTATCAGTTGGTCATTTTTCAATCAATGAATTTTAGTACTTAATGTTATCTGTTCTAAAAAATTCTTTGACGTATGAAAAGTCAAAAATATGCTATTTATCATCATGGAGTCGCTAACTACACAACAACGCATTTTTGAAAATTAGTGATCGGTGAAATTGTTCGTAATGAACCAAGCACGCACCAGAACTTCTGGTTCACAAGAACTTCACATTTCACGAACCACATTACGACGCATTTTGCATGTTGTACTTTATACAAAATCCAACGAACTCAAAAATTGGGGGCATCAGATCAATTAAATCATCGTCGTTTTCTTAATTGGATGCTTGAATGAAATGAAGGTTTTTCATCAAAAATCATCTTTAGCGATGAAGCTCATTTTCATTTCATTCATTTTCATAACATTCACATTTTCATTACATTCGAGCTGAAATTGAGGTCATTGATCTGCTTTTATTAGAAAAACTCATCAAAAATTGATGGATGTAGACCTTTAGACGAAGCCGTGGTAGGCATATGAACGATATTGTTTTTCATACATAAAAAGCATAGAACCACCTTTAATTATCAATAAAAAAAATTAAATTTTCATCTCTAACGGTGTGTTTACAAATAGGAAAAGGACTAACAGATGGCCGACCTTGTATATATACTTCTAAGTTCCATCTAGATTAAAAAATTGGGATAGTTATGGAAAATGTCGCAAAATGTCGCAAAATGTTTAAATCTCAAACTTCTTAAAGATGTTCAGCCTATCCGCATTTTACCATTTTTATCGAATGTTTGGAGATTCGCATCTGTTGAGTTGATTCTCAACTGGTTGAGCATTGTCTCAAGCATGAATGTCTTAGTGCAATGCAATCTGGTTTTCATTTAATCAATTCTGAGTATCATTGAAAACATAATACCATCAGTCATAATCAGTCATTATAATAACTAATGATATGCTATATGCGTAGCAGTATTTCTGTACTTTTCCAAAGCTTTCGATCATTGTTTATGATGTCAAACTAAAAAATTGTTAATTGAACCACTGCATCTAGTTTCCAGAGCTCCCGCGAGTAAGATATCATTGTTTGTGCATATATCGGTTTTAATTTTTTTTTAATAAATTATTCTCGTCGCATATGATCTCTGCCATCTGCCGAAACTATATGTAAACTAAAAACATTTCATCTGGCTATACAAAATGTTCTAAAAATATATTATTTTTTTGTTATATTTTTGTGCAAATGGCGGACATATCGGTTCCTATGTATTGTACTTTCTGCTGTCAGTGAAAATAGTAAACAATATTTTTTATCTAAAGTATAATAAATTTAGATATGATAGATCACAATTTATTAATTCAAAAAACATGGCCGTCAGTGTAATTTAAACAATTCTGTATTTATGTTAATGACTACTTCTAATGGTATGTATGCGGATAAATATTTATCCGCGATTTTAACCTACCAAACCATTACAAATTTCCCCGCCTGAGTTAAAAAATTTTTATCTTTGAGCAAATCCATAAAATGTTTATCCGCAAGCATCCAACTTAATAAAAATAAAAATAAAATTATGAGCAATAATCTTGTCTGTTGGGCACAATACTTTTTGCTCAATTCATGCGAGCGCTTTAATATCGGCAACACTTTGTTTCGCATGAATTAATATATATATATATATATATATATATATATATATATATATATATATATATATATATATATATATATATATATATATATATATATATATTTATATATTTATATATATATATATATATATATATATATATATATATATATATATATATATATATATATATATATATATATATATATATATATGCTAGTTTTAGACTTAAGGCCATACTTAAGGTAAATCGTAAAATTCGTTAATTATAATTTTAGTACCTTTCATGTTGTGCCAAACTTTAGGTAAATATTCAGGTTTGGAGGGTTATTACCTTTTTAGTAAAGTAATTTCTCAAAATGTACCGAAAACGCCATTGAGTATGGCACACAGCCTAAACATAATTTAATTTCTAAATGTCAAATGGGACTCCAAAAAAATAGATCCACATTATATACCCTTACGTATTTAGTTCAAGCATCTTTCCAAAATAGAGAAATGTCATTTAATTTTTTTTGTTTGATATTAATAAAGCCTATACGACAAGACATCCAGTTCTGATCATTTTAAGTCAACGTGGCATATCCGGAAGTTTATTCCAATATCTCACAAATTTTCTCAAAACTCGACAATACAACATCTTTTCGGATAAGTTTGGCTTCAGCAGAGTTCATCCTCATTGATGAAACAGAAGTTTCTAACAATGGACTTGGGATTTTGAAATTATGAATGATAAGTTCTGCCACTTTAAAGTAAGTTCGCAGCAGTAGTAGTTGATTCTGTTGCGAACCCTAATTGCCATTCTCCTCTTATTGGACTTAGAAGTAATTTATACACATTCTCACTGCCACCAGGGATATCAATGAAAAATCATTTGTTTTTGAGACGTTTTGCTATACATCCAAAGTAGTTTGCATGATGGTCTTCAGTTTTCTTTCGTGCTGCGCACTATACAAGTTTGTACAAATAAATTGGAGGTTTCCTGGAGAAAATGGCAAATATTGGTAGGTCAAAAATATTAATTTTTTTTTGCCTTGAATAATCAATGAATAATAAATACATGCTCAATTTCTTTTAATCCAAATTGTTATAATTCCCACAGTCATGTTTGTGATCATATATTGATTCATGCCTTAGATAACATTTCATCACAAGTAGTATATCATTATTGAAAAGTCCTTGCTTTTGGGATGCTTCTTTAAAAGAAGTGTATAATACTACGTTAATCGTTTAATAACCATAAAAAGAAATAGCAGCTGGAACATCAAGCAACAAAAGTCGCAAACAAAACATTTCTTTGTCTGAACTTACGTTTAGAGAGATAATGCGCGCAATAATGGTTTTTGGGCCTCTTTGGTGAGTTTTCTATTTTCGGATATTTTGGTCCAAATAATGTTTTGAAAGGTCAGCATACAAATAATCATGAGCATTTCCATCTTGCTGATTTAACTTAAATCGTGCAGTTAGGGTATAGTATTGCTTATGTGCATCACTGTACAAAAAACACTCGAATAACCACCAAGATCATCACTAGGAAATATTCTTAAATGCAACTGCATTGGTATAAAAACCAAGCTGAGAATGTTGCTGATATTAATCAGTCTGAGTCAATAGATTCAGAATATTATGGAATGAAATGTGTTAATTGCACCCAGGTTTCGGTACAATATTTTTCATCGTATAACCCTCAAAAATATGCGTTTGAACCATGAATCGTATAACCCTTTTAAATAGATCGTCTAGTAAGTGACTTGACGTATAATATAAATACACATAGTAATATCATGGTATGTTATCCCATTGAGGTGCTAGATGTCGCTACTGGTATCGTTTTAAAATAATCCAAATATTTTTATATGTATAATCGCCTAAATGTCGTATATTTATTCTATATTTTGACGATATTCTATCGACCCGACATCTGGAACATTAATGGGTAAACTTTTTTTATTTTCTTATGATGGTAGTATTATATGTATTTATATTATGCTTGATGCCAATGAAATTTACTTTTATTTTAGGTTTGTGTGTTCGATATACCTTGCTCTTGGCCAGTCTTTCTTTGATCTGACAAAACAATTAAGTTCATTCCATCACTGTCTACATGCTGAGGGATAGCGCTTTGAGAAGCAATGTCTGCTGGATGCTAGGATGCTGGATAAGCACACATCACAAAATCCGTGGATTTGGACTTCAGTTGTTGAATCGACGTAAAAAACCGTGGGACTTCAATTTTTTCCAGTTCAATCAATGATAACTTGCTTATCTTTCATTGGTATTCGATGTCAGCAGGCCAACATAAATTAAGTTGATTTTAAATACAATGGTAAAGGCGAAATTCACCGTAAAGGATCGAAAGATGCATGCAATCTCAGATAACATCCCGCATTTGAAATTTATTGTCCTCTCTCCAATCTATATTTTAAATGAAAATATATGTCTTTGGTGAGATTCCATTAGAAAACCAATGTTTTAAATGTACTAGTAATTTATCATTTAAAGAAGTTCCGGACGAGGATTTACAGGATTCGTCGAAAATGACTCACAGCTTCGTTATGGAAATATCATGTTTAAGCATACTCGTATCATAGTGAGGTAGGTATAGAAATATTTATTCGTTGGACATGTTACACCGTTAAATGCTAAATGCTATCACCTGCATATGTCCTAACCTCTAATATTCATTCAATTTTCAGTGGTATATTGACTATGGAGGACTGGATGATTCCTGAACTTACGCTTATTAGCCGTTAATCTGTTGGTAGCAGTCGATTTTGAATTCCCAATTTACCAAAATTCAGTTTAAATGCGAATGACGTAGCTGCCTTCAGAGTATTTTCATCCCAAAAATAGTTGATGCTTTGGATTTTCTAATAACCGGAACCTAGTTAACTGCGCGATAAGCCTATTTTTAATGATAAATTCGTCAGGCATAAGTACTTCGAAGAATACGTCCACTCCAAGCAAAATATCGATTGTATTTGGCGTGTGGTAAGCAGGATCAGCTAACTGAAAAGTTTTCTTGGTCATCTTGTATACCTATATTGTTAATCAATCTTGCACTCTAAAATTTATTAAACCTATATAAGGTTTATCAATCACATATATAGATTTTATATATTGCGACTTAATATTACGAGCTCAAAAACCAAATATGAGTTACAGCTCACATAAAAATTAAAAAATTTAAATAAATAAAAGGGATAGTGTTTAGTTAATGACCTATACTGCAAGGTTGAATATTTTGCCTGAAAATCGTAACTAAGTAACCTAATATCTCAATATTTTACATTTTATGAAATAAACATGTCAACGACAATACTGAAAATATCTAAATCTACAAAAATACTTGTTACCAAAAAAAAAAAACGAAAAATCGATAACCGAAATATAGTCAATAAACAAACAAAAAAGTCAGACGAAACGAGTTAAAAGAAGGTTTAAACCACCATAAAACACGATCATGACTCATATTACCATAAAGTCCCACAACAAAACTAAAAAATTTACATTATTTTGGATTTAACGTCTATATATACATACCCTCATTGATGGCAATCGAATTTCGTCAACATATTTTCTAGAACCACTTTTATCTCTGTATATCAAATCGTTGTGATTTGTTTTTGAAACCTAAAAATAAAAAAACAAAAATGTTAAGGAAAATTAAAATAAGTTTAAAAAAAAAATAAAGCTTTCAAAAAGTTGTAAAAATTAAATCTTTTTGTTGTTCACATTATTATGGTTTTTGTTATCACCATGGGATCAATTAATGTTAAAAATAATCAGTTTTATGATTGGAAATATAAAAGTATGTTAAAATATTATATAAACACAATTATACATAGAAATATACACACAGAGACATATCCTGGTCTTTCGAAAAGACAACATTTTTAAATTTTCCAATTATTATAAACAACAAACAATTTTCCATTTTTATGGTTAATTTATAGTGTTATCTCTGTTGTATTTTGCCATAGCCATAAAATATAGACAACAATGTAATTTTTATTAGTAGTTTTGGTTTCGTTATGCATATCAAGATTTTTTTGAAAAAAATTTCGATTTTTCAAAAGGCTGTATCTCCTAAACTACCGTTATCTGATAAATAGAGATCCCATCATTACGTTGAACCAATTGTTTTATAGCATAAGAATTCTAGTCGCTATAAAGCAACTTAAATACTAGTGCTTGTTAATGGCTTTTCTAATATTTTTTGCAGTATTTTTGAAAGCTAGCCTGCCAGTAACAAGCAAGGACTTTTCGTGTATAGTAACCGTCGCACTTGAGCAATTTGTACGGGTCTGTTATAGCCGAAAAAAATATATCAACAGCTATCAAAATGACTGGTAGCGGAGATTTTTTTTTTATATTCATTATTTTCCAAAAAGAAATTTAAAAAAATCTCAATATAATGTTTAAAACTAATGTTCAAAAAGTTTTACTCTATAAATATCTGTAAAATAGTACCTGTTGTTTCAAACGAAAATATGTGTGTTTAAAATCTAACAGGGTCTTTTAAATATAAACTCGTTAGGTTCGACTAATTATCAATTTTTTTTCCTAAAACTGTTTGATTGGTTAATATTTACATAAATTTTCTTAGTTAAAATTCTTAGCCTAAACTTTATCATCTATTATTCATAAGTATTTTAGTATTACATTTATTGTTTTATAAATTTCTTAAGTATTTGAGATATATTGGCTTAAAACTATTTTAACTACTAATTGTCAAGTTTCATACTAGATTTTTATACTTCATATGATCACGTTGTTCTAGTGAATTATAAGAAACAATGCAAATTTCGTTTATTACACCTTCGATGCGTTAAATTTTTTAATATGAAAAAGTTAGCTCTGTTTTTTTTTTGTTTTACTTGAGAATCATTATGGACAATTTTAAATCTTTTATGTTTTGAATTTTAATATTTAAAAGGGAATTTTGGATTTTTTAAACTTTATTAGTTGCCAAAACTAAAACGATTTATTTCAAGTGTTTTTTAGTTTTATTTTAGATCAAAACTTTTTATATTTTAAATTAATGCTTTGTAGTTTTAAATAAGTTTTAAATTGTTTTATTATTCTATAAAACTATGGTGGTTTAAACAAATGTCTCGATTTTTTACCGTGTATAGGTATTTAAAAACAAGTAGGTGTTTAATTAAAAAAAACATACTCGAATTTAAATCATGCGACAGATCTTATTCTTCTACATCTCGTTAAAAAAGTTGGCACTTTATTGAAAATTTGAAGAGCTTGATATGTAAATGTTTTTGCGATTCGTTCAATTCATTAAATAACCTCTGAAAAATATACTGCTCTATGTGAGGGATAGTTTATAATTTGGAACACGATAATTGTTAGAGGCTCTTGTAATTCTTTCGGTTAGTTCATGATTGGTTCTTTAATCAACATTGCATTTTAGGAGCCCCAGTTTTATTTTGTATATAGTCATTATGAATTCGTTCTCTATAAGTTTGTTAATAGGCAAATTCTTGTCGCTTTATTAAAGTTTGGTGGGTATTAGTATTGGTAATATCCCTTAAAGACTTATTTTGCAGTCACTAATTAAATATCAATAAACGGAGAAATCTTTCTTTTAATCGAGTTTATGTGGAATCGAATAATCTCGAATATTGTGGATTATATTGTGTGCATTCAAGCAACCTTCTATTCTTTTTAAAATAACACGCACAAAGATTTTACTGAAAATGGGTAGAACTGAGATTAGCCTATACTTTCTACTGTTGATTTATCACCTTTTTTGAAGATAAGAGTTATTCTTGCAATATTCTTGCAAGAAGCGGCACTGCCTACTTAGATCTACTTGCTTGTTATTTAGATATTGATACCCGATCCAAAGTAATGTCTGCGCGTGTAAGCTTCTGTCGATTAAAATTTCTTCACTTATATTATTACGGTCAACCCGATCCATATTATCCAACGTTAAACTGGCCAAAATTATTTTAACGTTATAAAATTTGTAAAGTGGTGTATCTCCTAAGAATTTAAGCCACGCTTTCACTTGGTGCATCTTTAGATTGAATAAATTCGGACCTGCTTAGCATTGGAATATTTATGATATGGCCAAATATTATATAATATTCATATTCATGGCGGATTTGAATAAAGGTCGGGCGAAGGGAAATTATGAGCATAGTTACTAGATCCAGCTCTGGAAGGTGGATTCGACTTTGAAAGAGCATTTGAAAGACTTTGAAAGAGTCATTTTTAAGATGACTCCAAACTTTAAAAGCATATTGCACCCACCACAAACATGATCACAAAAAGCGCCTGTGAATTATTTCCTTAAAAATTCGAACATAATACTGGTGGGATCTTTAAATCGAAAGCGTGCCAAATACGCACACAAAGCCTACTAAAACAATTTGATCTAGGTTTATTTCAATTTAATCTAGTTTTACCGATCGCGAAGGGCACAACTATAAATAGCTGCGAAACACGATTGCACCAGGTAGACATCGAACTTAAGCGAGAATTCGCACATGTGTTCCTCGTGATAACAGTGAACTATCTAGTATTTGGGGCCGACTTTTTGAGTAAATTCAAAATCGTTGGCGTAAAAAGCCGATCTATTACACGATCAACAACAGCTATGGCGCACTACTAAAAAAGTATCCTTCCCGAAATTACACCAAAATTACAATTTACATATGTCTAAAATAATGTCGTCAATCATATGTGTCAATACCACGGCGACTACATCCAACACGACATAAAGCTGAATTTATAGAATTTCAGCAAATGAGGGATTTGACGACCTACTAAACTTTTCTAATCCACTACCCATGGTCAAGAAAAAAATCCATATCGGAGGCCGTGTTGAAATTAGCGTAGAGTTATATAATTCCTCAAACACAACATTTTTCCAAGCACTTGCAGGACTGCACAATTTTTTCCAAGATAGATCTATAGATCTGACTGAACCATTTAATTCCCGTTGCACTCGAAAATATGAAAACTTCGAAATGCCATACAAAAATTTCAAGGTTTAAAATCAAATCATTCAAGGTTTAGTTTCGGTTTCGGTCCTTAGCAACGACTTTCTAGTGGCATCGATAAATGAGGAACAATGCAAACAGCATACTGATAATTTTTTTGCCAGGTTGGCAAAATTCGACGTATTAATTAAGAGAAAATTCTGGTCCTGTTTCATTCGCACTTGGTCATTTTACTCAAGAAGCCAAAAACAGTCAAAAATATCTCGTAGCTCAAATAACGCAATGATGCATTCATTAAATCAAAAACAAAATTTGCCAGCATAATGTTTCTAGCACATCAAATAATTAACGCAAAATGCAGTTTAACTACGGATGCAGCCAAAACATCTGTCGGTGCACTGGTGTAACAATTTAATAATTGTCGAATGCTGAAAAAACCAATATCCATTAAGCATTTCAGATATTTTGTCAAAGAACCGAATTTTAAATAACGATCATAAGTCTCTGACGTGAGGATATATGTAGTCGAAAACTGATGGAAATCCGAGATAATTTCGTCACTTAGAATTCATTAGTCAATTGAGCACTATGATATCCTGCATTTTTAAGGGAAACATAATGTGGTCGCAGACGAATTTCGACGTTAATAAAATTATATTAGCCCAAAAAGCAACCTTAGAACTTCAGAATTAACTTTCTGGGTCCGAACGTTACGGTAGTTCCAACGTGAAACTAGGGCTATTTAAGCTACCCGGAATAGAAATTTACTGTGAAACATCGATGGGTATGCAAATCACCCATAAGAATTACGCAAAGGTATACATCACAGCCCGCTTCATAGTAAGCACAATACGCGATTTACTGCCATCTCAAAACATAAACCCGATCAATACAAATAAACCATCACCTCCTTCAGGAAATCGTATGCGTATCTTGCTAGGAACTACCATAGTGAAAGCACCTTCTAATACTCGCAATGAACTAATTTATATGCTAATAGATCTTGGGTCACAAGCAACTTTCATTACAGGAAGAGCCTGTCAAAAATTAAACTTTACAAAAACCGCTGCGTATTAAAAAATTATAGGCATGGTAAAAACCAAAGCTGGATTGGCAAACGCAACAGTTAAATTTAAATCGAATTCAAAATTTCCTCCCAAATATAATTTAGTGCGATAAAGGCATTATCGTGTTCAAAAACTTAACGCAGGATATGCCAAAGAAGCCTGTAGACTCATGGAAATTACTACAGGCTAAAATCTGTCCATATAGTCTTAAGTTAGGTGTGCTTATGTTAAGTTGGACGAAACGTAAAAAAACATTGACAGTTACAGATTTTTGTTCAGACAAAAATTTGGCCCTCGATGAAAAACAAAACTATCAAATAGCGCTGTTCATTGGAAATCCATACCATCATATCTAAGAAATCAAACTCGATTGAAATTTAAACTTGGCAATACCATTAACTGGTTTGGACTACTCTGGAATCCAACAAACATGTTTGGTATTGTCAGGTTTTTCAAATGAAGACTTTTTTCGAATAGCATTAAATGTATCCCATTTCATCGACTAAATTCATCAACTAGCAAGCCTTCTAATTGCAATAGAATTTGACTACACCGTTTTACACTTAAATACAGTGTAACATATTACGATGTCATACTTGACATTTAAATAAATCACGTCAAACCAACCAAATCAAAAATAATGTGTAGCACTTTATGAATCTCTTCTGTTATTATTTCAACGCCATCTATTAGTCAATATCTAAAATATATTTCAGTTTTCACGCAATGTGGTCAATTTGATCACTAAAATAGCGCTTTTTGAGCACTCAATCGTAAAACTGGCTCGATTTTGAATTTCTGTAAAATACAATTGGAATAAGCAAGATCTATGAATCGATTTGTGAAAAAAGATAAAAAAAGGGTTTCCAAATTCCAACATTTACTACCATTGTGACCAATTTAAATTTATATGTATGAAGGTTAAACCAATATTCAACCAAATTGAAGTTCATTCCTATAAATGTATACATAAAAAAGTATATTCAACCGGAAAACGATAAATCTAAATTAAGTAGGAAATTTCAATTTTCGTTTTGTGCAACAACACCTAAATGAATGCTACTATTTGGTAAAGGGTTTACTCCACCTTAATCTGCTTTAATTCCATATTCGTGATAAGTTGTATTCCATTCGAGTAAACAATTAATGAAAATAAATGAAAAATGAAAATAGTAATAACAGTTTATGAAAAACTTTTTATCATAATGTCGTGCAGTAAAATATTAATAGTATTAATATGGCCTTTCATGTGGCATATTAAATAGAGGTAAAAATACGCGATTTTCTTATGCAGAATTTTATTGTGCATTATATGTATATATAGTAAAGGTGAAACGTATACGTAATTGTATAAGATTCAAATTATAGCACAAGTGCTATAAATATTTGCACAATTATCGTTTTTTGACGTAAATTGTATATTACATTGTTGAATCGTAGCGTATAGCCTTTGCGTGCTAAAAAGTTTCGCAGAAAATCATGGGTATATGGGTTGAGTCTTATGGAAATTATTTTAAACTTAAATCATTTTAAGTTTGTTCTTTAAAAAAATATTTAAAAATCTATTTTTAAATAAATTAGGCCAAATCTATTATAATTAATAGATGACCGGACCTTGGGCATACATTATAAGAGACGGGCCCAGTTTTAGATCTGAAGGCTGCAGCAACCCATTTTGACCCGGATTTAATAATGACGATATAGGATAGCATGGTAAGGAATTTGATCCAAATGATTTTTGATTACCTACCAAACAACGTTTCCCACGTTTACCACGTTGGTGGTCCAGTTGATGTGCATGCAGAGAGATAAACACAAAACTCGCTTCTTGTGCCGTATCTGCATATAATTTCACTTGAAGCAAGTGAGCAAGTGCTCATTCTACCTCTTCATGGTGGCCACTATCAACTACTACACTAGCGACTACTCCGTTAACAGAGTAGGCTAAACTGTGAGGGTGGTTCTCCTGATTTGAATTCATAACAACAACCTCAAACACGATATAAGGACAACGATTTAAAATTTGGAACATGAAACATACTTAGCCTACATCGCACGGAGACCCTCCATAAACTCTTCGAATAGGCAAATATGAACCAAGACTTCCCGGCAATGAGAGCGTCCATTGACTTCGCTACTGATTAACTCTCTGTCGAAGCAATAACATGAATGAGCATGTATTTGGCGTCGGTTTCTTGATTGACAATCGATGTCTTCTATTCTTGACTGATTTCAAACATGTCAATAATAGGATTTGCACACTCAGGTTTCATGGACGTCAGTTTAGTATTATACGTTCGTGAACGTTCATGCCCTCACATAGGAGAAACCAGGTCAATTCAAGGATAGTTTCTATGACGTACTCGAAACTGTCTTTAGCAAAATACCGAAACATAACATTAAAATCGTGTTAGGCGACTTCAATGCTCAAATTGGTAGTTCTGGCAGTACATATCGTAGTTCCATTGACCCTTGTATCGTACATTAAGAAACACGCAGCACTGAGCTAGCATTACTATACAACGTGGTGGTTGCCGGTACATTCTTACCACATAAGCGCATTCATAAAGACACATGGAAGTCAAACGACGGAACAAACGTTTTCAGCATATCGCTCATTGGAACACATCAGCATTAAGCAACTAATTTACTTGTACCACCTATGAGACTATTATATTAGAATCTTCAAGGGTAAACCAGTCCCTGTTCAAGAACAATGGGACATAACTAAAGGAGCGGTAACTTATGCATCAATGTCCTCTATTTGCCGCAGTTCATCTCTAGACCTACAAATCTTTGGCTTTGTTACACAGACTACAAGGTTTTGGCCAACGTAGTCACGACAAAGTTATCGACATATACAGAGATGATCTTGGGTAATTACCAATGCGGACTCTGCGGTCTTTTACTCTGATGATATTCCTAAAGTAGTGCTAAAAGAACATCCCTGTACATAGTCTATTCGTAGACTTCCAGTAGGCGTACGACAGGATTAAGAGGAACGCGCTATGGAAAGTATTGCCCCTATCTGGGCACATCGTCAAAATTGGTATCTATGTGCAAACTTTTAATGAATGAATCGAAGTCTAGATTGTGGCAAAGAGATCCAATAGCTCAAATTCTCTTCAACCTATCATTAGAATATGTCATTCGTCAGCTCAATATAGCGTAGCTGTCTATATTACAAATCAACCCAGCTATTGGCATACGCTGACGTCAATTGAAATCTGGTTCGCAACATTATCTCAATGAAAGAAGTCCTCCTTCCCTTGGAAATATCAGCCCAACAAATTGGCCTTTAAATCAAGGAAGCTTAGACGAAATAAATGGTCATCGCGAGAAGGCAGACACGTGGAGTCTTCATTTCAGGAGAAATCCAAAATAAGAAGGTGAATGAGTTCACATATCTGGGATCATCGATCAGTGAGCAAAACTTCGTTTCTGTTTACGGTTCTTCGAATTATTCTCGGTTCCATCATGGAGGAAGCTATGTACAGAATGCGAATGAAATGTGATCAGAAATGATCATACAATTAACAGAGTTAAGATGGCTTGGACACGTTCGAAAGTGGATCCTCGTGGGTGACCGCCTACTTGTTGGATGGATGACGTCGAAAAGACCTGAACGCACTCGGTCACGGAAGTGACGTCTCGAATGAAAATATGTAATAGGAAAGGGCCAGCAAAATCCTTATGCAAGCGAGTAATTTTGAGCCAAGGTTTTCATCCGAACGATTCACGGATGACCCGCATCTAAAGTTTTCAGGATGATATGCTTTCTCAATATTGGAATTATCATTTGGTTACCTTTAACAAAGACAACAACGAACTGTAGAAAGTTCTTGACGACGAACCTAGTTCGCGAATAAACAGTCAGAGCGATCTACATTATTTGGCCACCTAGCTACGGACTTTGACGAGGTCAGGGTTTTTTCATGTCATTATAACATTGTGTTGACGATCGCAATATCTTCCATCATTAAAACCTCTAACTACTATACGTCGGGTGTGTCGACTGGTAGGCGTCTTTGATAATTGGCATTGCCCATTTTTGTCCATGAATGATCAGTTAGCATCCTTGTCCAGTAAGCGCTGTAGAGACTCTGTGCTGTTAGGTGTCTGGGGAAGATAATAATGATAAAAGTTGAATAGCCCCAGAAAAGCCGAGTGGTTTTTTGTCTCCTGGTTTCACGTATGGCCTTGATTTACTCTTCGGTGGGACCGATGGCCAGAGTATCGAATTTAAACCCATATGTTGCCCATCTATTTTACAGCTCTGATTCGACCTGCATCTTGAACGCAAATTTGTAATTTATCCGAAAAAAGGTAACGTTAAGTGACATCCTGAATGGTAAGCGACTCGATCAAACGCACTCTTTGCAAGAATATGTTAAGAGGCTCAAACCAAATATGTAAATCTAAGAACGTACAACTCAAGTGGAAGGTTATCGATTTTTACACCCTTGTAGAACGAGGTGTCAATATAACCGATAAAAAAAATTTGCTGCATTCTCGATATTTTAAAAATCTTTGATATTCCTAACACTTTGGTATTTCTAAATATAAATACACATATTCACTCGGTAAAAAATTTCTTGGAAGAATAAAACCATATAAATATTCCTAATAAATACAAAAATCTAATGAGTCTAATCTAATGATAAAACCTTTTAATTAACCACCCAATGTATGCGATTCCTGTCTTAAACCTCACCTCATTCCATTTATGCCATAGTTACAATTAAACAGTTTTGCTGCTTATTAAAAAAAAAATCATTTTGCTTCCCTCATTAAATTTTGAAAAAGCTTTTTTTACCCAGAAAATAACACAAATTACCCACATTTACAATTATTAAAACGAGTGGGAGAAGTGGTAAAAAATGTTAAAATCGTATGGTACTAATTAAAATAAGGATAATCTCTTTTCTTTTCTCATTAAATATAAATTAAAATGCAAATATAAAAAAAAAAATTCTAAATCATAAAAAAATAATTGTAAATTTTCATAGCAAAGGAAGGACATATCGACGCAAAAACTTGGTAAAACTTCAAAATAATTAAAAAAATAAAAGAACACACCCAACGGGTCGATTACACATAAATCCTCACCCAAAATTAATTCCTATTCTGGTATACACCAAGTCATCGACCATTTAATGTGTGCTTAACATTTTGTTTTCGATTATTTCCAATACATTTGTGATGGATTGGAAAATAATTGGAAATTCGAATAGGAAAAATCAATTAAAAATTCGAAGGAAAAATATATTTTCTATACTGCCGTCGTATAATGAAAATTAGACGAACTTTTGTACATACAAATCGATGGCATGTATATATATATATATATATATATATATATATAGTCAAAAGAGATTACACAATTTGATCGAATCGAATTTCCATTCGAAGGATATATTTATGTAGATACAAGTATGGGGGGGGTAATTATATTTTTTTTTGTAGTATCGTCTATTAGTCACCAGATGTGAGTTAGGGTATCATTTCATTCTTGGTTTTTTCGGCAAATTGCCAGACGGTTACAAATCGAATTATTTAAAATAAATCACAAATCGAAAGGTCAGAAGTCGAATATTAAAATAAATAAACTAAAGGCAGATTATGAAACTTAAATCTGACATTTGAAGCAAAACACATCAAATTAATCTGTCTAGAAGTAATTAGGTCACAAATGTGATGCTCATTAAAAAAACACAAGAAGGCAATTTAAGCGTGTTTGAGACAGAATTCCAAAATCCGGTACCTCCATTTACAAATTCTGGTATATATTACGCTGTACCCATTAAACTTGAATTTTTTGGAGGAGGTTGCAGCAAAACCTGCACTGCATGAGCACAATACAGTGAAATCCCGGTATAACAAACTCGTGGTATAATAAACTTTCGCTTATAAGGCATTACTGAAAAACTCCTGTGAATTAGCGATACTAATATACGAAGTTTACTCCGGTTGTAAAAATTTTCGGTTATCGCGTTATAATAAACCATTATTATCTACTTTGAGTATACTAATATGACAAAAAATCACGGTTATAAAAATCAAGCATATAATTTTTTATGCATACATACAAAACCAACACAAATGTATATACAAGCCATGAAGTTGCGATACTCATGCCAAAAAGTGACTACTATACCTAAGTATTAGTGTTGTGACGCAGTATAATTTGTATATACTTTTATTATATGATTTGATGTAAATAAAAAATGAATACGAATGATGGAACAACAGTATGTTGCGCTCTTTATGACAAAGCAAAAAAGAAATTTATTATTTAACGAGAGAGAGAAGTATTGTTATTATTATTTACTTCATTATATACTATACTATATACTAATAATTAAGAGCAGAGTGGACAGTCGCAAAATATAATTTTTGTTTCGTTTTTTTTGTAGAAATATTATGTACTTCGAATTTAGAGGAGTATGGACAGTGCGAAATATAATTTTTTGTTTCGATTTTTACTGTAGTCAAATTCACTAACACATACACCAAATAGTAGTCATAATATGTTTTACTTAGCCAAGCTTCATGGCTTGTATAATATACAATAGTGTTGGTTTTGATACATACAAAACCAACATTATTGTATATTATACAAGCCATGAAGCTTGGCTAAGTAAAACATATTATGACTTCTATTTGGTGTATGTGTTAGTGAATTTGACTACAGTAAAAATCGAAACAAAAAATTATATTTCGCACTGTCCATACTCCTCTAAATTCGAAGTACATAACATTTCTACAAAAAAAACGAAACAAAAATTATATTTTGTGACTGTCCACTCTGCTCTAAATTATTAGTATATAGTATAGTATATAATGAAGTAAATAATAATAACAATACTTCTCTCTCTCGTTAAATAATAAATTTGTTTTTTGCTTTGTCTTAAAGAGCGCAACATACTGTTGTTCCATCATTCGTATTCATTTTTTATTTACATCAAAGCATATAATAAAAGTATATATAAATTATACTAGTCACAATACTTATACTTAGGTATAGTAGTCACTTTTTGGCATAAGTATATATATTTGTGTTGGTTTTGATCGTAACTAAAGCTAATTTTCAATTAAAATGAGTGATAATTCGAGTTTTAATTATTGTTTATTGCAATTTAGACTAATTGTAACTATCCGCTGATTCATTTACCACATGGAAAACTCCAGCTACACAACAAATATCTACATATTTATTTATCCAATCAATTTTATGATATGGTACATATATGTAAGTCAATTTTGACTGGTTTAATTAATCTTAAAAAAATTAAATATCTTAAATATAATACCATTTATTAACAAATTATTTTTTAAATTAGTCATCTGACAAATTTGCATATATGCATCCTGAAAATGTTGTATTGATCTTCGGATTTTTCCTAATGCAATACTGTTACATCGAAAAAAAAATCTAAAATAGCTAATTGTTGTTGTTACTTTTTTTATACACTTGGAAAAAACAAAATCATGAGTATAATATGACTCACTTATTTTTGTGTGGCTGTGTATAGAAATATTGAATGAAAATTGTAACTTTTATTTGTGTGAGTTCGTTGTTATGGTAATGTAACGCTATTTTATTTTATTTTATTTTTTGTTCGATACCCCATTTATTTTATTCAGTCTTTACGTTTGAGTTTAATGTGGATTTCGATTGATTTTAAAAATTTGCACTGAGTGCAAAAAGGGTAAAAAGAGTACTCTGATAACGTTCGATTGACCATTAAAAAATTACTCTGACAACACTCAGTGCCAGTTTTTTTTTGCACCGAGTGATTTTATCTACTTCGAGTTTTTCGATGGATTTACCTCCATCGCTAATATTTGGCTGAAATCTATACGGAATGCAGGAGTTTCGATCAACGGTCCAATTATTTTTAAAGAAAAGGCAATACAATTGGCTAATAAATTAAATATTTTGGATTTTAATTTGGATTTTATTTTGGTACCTGCATGGATTGGTTGAAAAATAAGTTACCGTTAATATTAGATGGCTACGAGAAAAAAAACATTTTTGATTTGGATGAATCGTCGTTGTTTTTTAAACTAATGCCAAACAAAACATTGGCATTTGAAAAGGAAAATTGCTCAAATGGGAATTTGAGCAAAGAACGGGTGACCACACTTGGGTCAAATTGTGATGGTTCAAAAAAGTTGCAGTTCTTCTGGTAATTGGAAAATCGTTAAGGCCTCGCGTATTTCAAAATATAAAAACACTTCCATTGCTGTATGCTGCCAATAAGAAAGCATGGATGACCTCATCGGAGTGGTCGAAATATATCACAGCAATGGACAAAAAATTTGCAAAATAAAAAAGAAATGTGCTTTTTATTATAGATAACGCTCCACCACATCTACCAGTCGAGGGACTCAAACACATAAAAATCGAATATTTACCACGTAACACAACTTCGTTGACCCAGCCAATGGATCATTAAAAATTAAAAATTATATTATCGGGAGCTCGTCGTAAAAAAAATTATAAATCAGTTGGAGGCTGATAGTTCATCTATAACGGCTTCGATGGTTAAAATTACCATTTTAGATGCAGTGCATTTTACAAAAAATGCTTGGGATCGAGTGAAACCATCAACCATAGAAAATTGTTTTGGTAAAGCAGGATTTTTTAAAATTCTTGAACGAAATAGTACCGAAGAAGGGAATGAAAGCATTATTCAATCCCTTTGGTCTGAACCAGTGCTTGCTGAAGCAACGCAAGGCATTAATATCAATGATTACTTGAAAGTAGATGACGAAACCGCAGTTTGCGAAGAAATTACTGACGATGACATTGTAAAAATGGTAGGTGGTAGCATACCGAGCGTATCTGATGAATCTGATGTAGAAATAACTACTGAATCGATTGAAACTGCCGTGCCACACGTGTCATTAACTAAAGTTAACGATGCGTTACAAACACTTAGACATTTTCTCAGTGCCAGAGAAAATACGGAGAAAGAACTTAGTCAACTACACTCAATTGAGAATTCTATAGATGCTATGGGGCATTCTAAACCGAAACAGGATAAAATTACGTCGTATTTTAAATCATTGTAAAATATGTACACTATTTTCCGAATGTCCGGCTAATTAGCATAAGACAGGTAAAAATTTTACATCTTTTATATTACTAACACCTATAATAATATTACGTATGATTTCTTATTTAGTTCTGTATCGCCTGGAATACTTCATACATAGGTTCGATTGGGCATTATTTCAATGGAGATTTTAACCACGCTTGAATTTTGTGATAGTAATTGAATTAAACTACATATGTACATATGTACATATGTACATATGTACATATGTACATATGTACATATGTACATACATACATAATGTATACATAATATGTTGAATTTGTTTATGTTTTGTTTAATTTTATCGAAAATTCCATTTTAATCAAAATTCGGATTTGAAAAATTACGGTTGTTAGACGTAAATTTCGGATTAAACAAACTATGTTTGTTAAAAACGAAATTATGCTTTTAACAAACATCCGCTTATAAAATACAATTTTGGTCCTCCCTTGAGTGTATGTTATAGCGGGATTTCACTGTATATGTTTCTGGAATTATAACGTATAAATTACTTACTAATTTTTTGTGACATCAAAGCTATGACATGTACTGTAGTAATAAATTTTGATTCTAAACTCGCTGAAAATGAATGATCAGAACATAGCTGCAATATATGTTCACACGATAGATGTCGTCCTAGTAGTCATTGTGGATATTTTTTGCTAAGTCATAGTTTTTTATTATTCATTATTCGAGAACGAACTGTCGTACATACAACAAGTAAAATACAATAACAAAAATTTAATTAACGCAATTTCAATTTTGGACTGCTGAAATCCAGAAAACGTGGTTAAAGGAAAATTTAAAGGAAACGAACAATGAAGATATAAATATTCGGCTTGAATTATTGGAAGGCTCGTACAGTCAATTTAAGGAAACAGACGACCGGCTGGTAGGGTATAACCATAAACCATCGGAAATCGATGAACAAAAAGGGCAATATTGCAGACTTAAGACGTCATTAAAAACCGAATCGGCAAGGAAAAATGTTATGTATCAAGATCTCCAGGATAAGAGTTTTACTACAAAGGAAGTCGGTCATGATGAGATTCGGTTGCCGAAAATGTAAATATTTCCAGCGTCCACAAGTTTAAATATTTAAAAGGTTTACTCGTTGGTGAAGCGGCTAATTTAGTAAAGCATATTCAAATCACTGAAAGTAATTATAATGGCACGTGATCAACCAAGGTTACAAGGAAAATCAAAGGATCTTCACCAAATGGCTGAAACAACCGATGAAATTATTAGAGAAGGCTGAACCGATAACAACGAGACGAATAAATAAACCACCAATTACCAATGCATATGTAAGTGTAGAAAAAGTCAAATTATGTCCAATGTGAGACCAGAAGGGCTTTCGTAGCAGAAAGCCGCCTATGTTTCAGCTACCTGGGATCGCGGCATTTATCAATAAATTGCAGAATGAGATGCTTAAAATGCTAACGGCGACATCATCATTTAGTGCATATTGCGCCAGATGAAGCTCTTGAGAAAAAACCCGAACAAGAAGCAGTGTCGGAAAAAGTCACGAACCATCAAGATTGAGGACGCTTCAAATGGGAAGTATCAATTCTGACGGTTATACCATCCTCCTCCCTACGTCCGTGATGTTTTGGGAAGATTTCGATTATGCCAGGCGCTATTAGATAGTGAATCACAAGCTTCGTTAATTGACTCTACATTTTTAAGGATCTTAATATTTCCAAAAAAAATACGCGAATGGCAATAGCTGGCTTGGCAACATCAAAATTAGTAACTGGAGGACTTGCAGCAGTTGAATTTATGCCAAGGCAGACGAATGAAATTATAAAGGGAGATTTCCTGATTTTAAAATGTTTACCATTGAAACTGTCAGCCGTTAACTTGACCAACATAGAAAAATTGGACGAAATCGAGCTAGCTGATCCTCAGTTCAACAAGGTTGGAAAAATTGACATGATTATAGGAACAGATTTATTCTTCAATCAGCTAAGAGATGGCAGAAGATGTAAGGCATCCGTATAATTGTTTAAAATACTGTTCTAAGCTACATAATTTCGGGAGGCACACAAGGATCATCTAACATTCTAAATTTTAACCTCGAGCTAAACTTTGATCACTTATTAAGACGATTCTCGGGACAGGAAGAACTAGGTGAAACTGCTAGTAATCCGGATGATCATGAAATTGAAAGATACTACAGAACGTACACTATCAAGATGGAAAACTTGGGGTTATGATGCCATTTAAATCACTGCAGAAAAACTTGAGAAGACTTTATATGTGGCAAAGAGGCAATTTCATAATTTAGAGAAAAAATTAGAAAACAATAAAGAACTTAATCATGAATCTGGACAATTCATGCAAGAATATCAACAAATGGACCACAAGCATTAATGTGCGATTGGAGCCCAACAAGGTGAGCCCATTAAAAATCGTATCTCTTCCACGACTGGAACTTTGCGCACGGGTGTTAGCTTCCAAACTTTTAAAAAAGGTGTCTGACCTGCTAAAGGACATCCCGCACACCAAACATGCCTAGACTGAGTCTCAAATCATGCTGGCATAACTTAATGATCATCCCAAGAGATCGAAGCAGTATGTGGGCAATCGGACAACAAGAAACTTTGGCGATACAAACAAAAGCTAAGAGGGATAAATTAAAAGCATGCCATATAGCTTCTGAAGATCATGTTTTGACGAAACTTATAGAAAAATGCTCGAGCTACTCAAAGGTATTACGAGTAGTGGTATATATTTAACGTTGGGTTCTGATACATAAGAACAAGGATAAACCAAGGCAATATAAGTTTATAACTACTCCAGAACTGCAAGTAGCAGAAGAATTTTGTATTAATTGGGTACAAGCCATAGAATTGGGTGAAGAAATTACAATTCTCAAACAATCAAGGCAACTTCCGTGAAAAAGCATAATTAAATTTTTGAACCCATTTCTCGACGAACAATACATTCTACGAGTTGGAGGAAGACTAGATAACGAAAGTATTCGTTTTGATGCGAGACACTCCATCATTTTGCCGACACAGAACCTATTAAATCGACTAATCTTTAGACATATACACATAAAATATATCCATTCAAGGGCTTCGCTAACTTTTTTTCTTTGTAGGCAAAGATTTTGGATTATTAAGGGTAGAAGTTTAGTGAACAAGTTGGTGCGAGAATGTGTCATCTGTGCCAGATTCAATTAAAAGACACCGCAGTAAATCATGGGTTAGTTTCCAGAGTATGGTTCCAGCAGTTAGGCCATTTACGAACACGGGAGTTGATTTCACGGGGCAGTTTCATTGTTAACCAGGCGAGGACGGTTTTGGTATGCCTGTCAACAAAGGTGATTCGTATAGAGGTAGTGTTGGACTATACGGCAGACGTGGTTATTGCAGCACTATGACAATTCATAGCCAGACGAGGATTGCCTTCCAAAATTTGAGCGACAACGGGTCCAATTTTGTCGGAGCAGACAAGAAATTGAGACAGTTAACCGTGTTGGCTTGGAAATATACCAGCGACATTCAACGACTTAATATGTCAATCGAATTTCAAGAAGAAATTGACAGTTATTTAGCAACAAATTCGATTGAGTGGCACTACATCCCTCTATTAACGCCACATTTCGGTGGTATTTGGAAATTCAAATACTATAGTTCGTCATTCAAGAGCGCACCCTAGCATTTTGGCGAAAATTTCGGGTTGAATATTTAAATAATTTGCAACTGCGTCACAAATGGCAAGAAAGTAAGCACAATATCAAGATAGATTAAATTGTCTTACTCAAGGAAGAGTACCTACCACCTTGCAAATGGGTGTTAGGTAAATAAATCGACGTTCATCCTGGCGATGACCAGCAGGTCCGTGTGGTCACAGTAAAAATATCCAGCAGTAAATTCAAGCGGCCATTACACAAAATTGTTCCAATTACTGTATATCAAGAAAATTATTAAAGGAACAAGCTCCTTAAGACCGGGAGAATGAGCACAATATAAGTTTCTGGAATTATAACGTATAAATTATTTACTAATTTTTTGTGACATCAAAGCTATGACATGTATTGTAGAAATACATTTTGATTCTAAACGCTCTGAAAATGAATGATCAGAACATAGCTGCAATATATAGTCACACGATAGATTAAAATCAACGGAGTTTGATTTATCATGAAGCAGACACCTATGTAGAAGGTCGCTGCATTACACCACCTAAAGCATGCTGTCGATTATTTGGCCATGAAATTCTAAGAAAGAGTCATATCGTTCAACGCTTGAATATTCATTTATGTGGTCAATATCGAATGCAAGATATTGAGCAAGCCCACAGATATTGGACAAAAAGGTTCAATGTTAGAAGCGTATTTTCGACATAACCAGGCGTTGAAGCAAATGCAAACAATCTAGAATTACTACTACTATTGATAAATTGCCGAACATTTTAAAAGGAATGGAATAACGAGTACCTGAGAACCGTGAACCTGTCGATTGCGTGTCATTGGTCGAATACACAATGTAAATTATGTTGCTCAACCAGAATACTTCCATTTGCGAGGACTTCTCTATCATGTGAAGAACGCAACAAGTTTTGATGATCTCCTTACTATGGATGACATTCGTTATGCGAAATACAAACAAGCTTGCCTAGCTCATGGCCTTGCCTTCGACAATAAACAATGGATAGATGGTCTAGAAGAATCAGCACTGTCTAAAATGCCTTCGGTAATGCAAATACTCTTCGTTCAGATTCTTATTTTTGGATGTCTCGAAGATCCAAAAGATATCTGGAAAAGATTCAAAAATCAGTTGGCTGCAGATTTTATTCTGCAAGCACGACGAAATAATAAATCAGAGGATGCTGCAATCAAACGACAGCAATAAAAGGCCGAAATTTTCGTTTCTGAGTGGAACAATATGGTATAGATAGACGGCATTGACAGTTACGAAGATGACCAAAACATGGACGTTCTAAATTCTGATGAGTCAGCTGCTACTGGAGAACAGATTGTGGACAGAATTTTACATGCGCCAATCGATGTTACCAAAGTATGGTTTACAAAATATGGATCAGTTGTAGCGGTCTATTGCAAATCCAAACTTGCCATTTGGAGGGAAAGTTTTAGTCGCTGGAGGTGACTTACCTGTTCAACTCCGAAGCAACCGTAGTAAAAGATTCGATTTGTCGATCGAAAAAAGTCATCTCTGGAAGCATTTCAAAAATGTTTCGTTAAAAAAATATGCGTGTCGATCCTGAACAGATTCGCAAAGTATATCCTGAAACTGGAAAATGGAAATCTTCCAAAAAATGACTTCAATGAAATCGAATTATCTGAGGGTATAATTTCCAGTGTTAATTTATTTGAAGAAGTATTTAAAATTGCCTTGCGAATCAAAATTACGTTGGAATGAAGGAACGTGTTATATTCGCGCCGCTGAACAAAGAAGTCAGTAATATTAATGCTGAGATCGTCGATCACCTCCCAGGAGAATTCAAATCGTTTCAGTGAAGAATAAACAGGAAGGAGGTATTGAATTTAGTGAAGAATAAACAGGAAGGAGGTATTAATCCGATTGAAATTGCTGATTTGCCACCCTATGAATTAAAACTAAAGAAAAATACGATAATTATGCTAATACGTAATTTAGATATTTTGGAGGGTATGTGTAATGGAACACGCCTGATTGTTACCGAATTATGTAACAACGTAGTTAAAGTAAAAATAATTACGGGGGAAAAAGCTGGACAAGAAGTACACAGTTGAAAGTTCTGATACCACCTAAAAATGATCGTCGCGTGTATAATGTTGTATGGAAAGAAGCATTAAACGCTCCTGATGAAACTTCTGTAAGTCTTGATAGTGACAGCAACGACGGTTACCTAGACAACATCGATTTTTATGTCTCAACCGAATAAAATAAAATGAAATTAAAGTTAATTTGCGAAAGAGATTAAAAAAACGAGATTAAGATCACCGAGGTCATCTCCACTGAATAGCATCCTTTAGTCCTTTGCGACATTGGGCTGTTGTTAAATGTTGGCAGTATCCAGTTCTTTTATGTAGTATTTTAAAGATGTGGGTAATCAGCCTAAACAAAGAACACTGTGGTGGTAGTCTAAAGATATCATGCTAATGTAAAAATATTTGTCGATACATGCGGTTGCCCCCCAGATAAAAGATGGACTTGTTAACAAAAAAAAAAAACTTTAGAGCATATTATAAATTATTATAAATGTATGCATGGTATCCAGAACTGTCTATCATATTCCGTCTAGGGCCAATTCTACCCAAAATCATGTAAATTAGCAAAAAAAAAACAAAAATCATTTTTGTATCCTTCTCAGAATTTTTAAATACACATATATAGCTTATGTTCGTAAATTTTCCATGAATTAAGCGCCTCAAGATGGTTTTATTCTATTACATAAGGCGACAAAATTTCCAGTCATCGCACATCCTTTTTTCGGAAATAAATTCGATTTTTTCTTACGTTAAAAACTGTCTCCCGCATTTTATTACGAACCTAAAAAAGTTGTATTGTTCCAAAAAAAATTTTAATTTTACTTTAAAATTCTTTTAAGCTTTATGGCCGTTGACATTAATTTTTTATTTTGCGTCGCATCGAGTACAGCAACAATCTAAAGTATAAATCTTATTTACAGAATGTTAAAAAAATTTTCATTGGTCAACCAAAAAAAAATATGTAAAATAAATTCGATTTTATCTTCGATGGTGCGGTCTAAGATTTTAGGAAATCTTCTTCGGCCAAGATTTAACCGCATAATTTTCATTATCAAAACCAAAAGATATCAATTTACTCGTTTAATACGAGATATCTAAACGGAAATTATAATAATAATAAATTGGTTTCTTCTTAAAGTTTTTTATATATTTTCTTTTAAGGATTTTCATTTTGTATACATTTTCTCGATGAGGCCGTCTATATACGTAACAGTAGAAAAACAACAACACGAGATGGAAATAAGCACAAATAGCAAAAAAAAAAGTTCATTTATCATTATGATTAAGGAAGGATAGTGTGTTCCTTTCACTTAAACACTTGGCAATATTCGTCCGGCTACGGTTTATGCCGATTGGTAATTTATTTATTTTTTTCTAGTTATATTACAAAAAAAGCGATTAGATGTCAGTTAGTGTCTGTAAAAAAAAACAAAATTATTTAATGGAACTAGATATAAACAGTATGACCTGTAGAACATCTGTCAGAAGATATGCCTAAAATGGATATGGTTTCATTTTATTTTTTTGAAAATGGGAAATTTAACCTCTTTCAAAGGCCATTGATTGGTCATACCGAATTAACAATCTGTTTCCAACCGTCTCATCCGTAACCTGGTAGTTTAACTCCTTCCTAAAAAAGTCTACAATTCTAGCTACATTGGCAACCTGTCAGTACCCGCTTTTGAGATTCAACATCCTGAAGATGTTGGATCCAATGTGTCATCATTTCGTGGCAATGAGTAACGATCCTTTTGAGTCACTTCGTTGACCATTCGATGGACCATCCTTCTTTTTAACAAGCACTACTAGTGAACTCCAATGGCTGTTAGACTGCTCGATTTTCCAACCACGTTTCATTTTTTTAACCAAATCTTCGTCCTTTTTTGTAATTTTGCTAGTGGTAATCATTTTGGCTCTTGCCAGGTAGAAGGAACCATTGTTACTGCTCTTGTTTCCACAGTCGAGAAATGATTGCATAATGAACGATAATCCGTTTACTTTCAGGACTTGCTATTTTACCCACAAGGCTCACAATTGGCGATGTAGTCGATTTCCTCAACTTTCTCAATCACTAACTTTTTATTAATCACACTCTTTTGCCGGACGTTTATCACTCTCACTTGAATTTTTAGCAAGAGTTTCATCGGGGTTCTTTTGTATAGTAAGCCGTATTCTATCATGTTGCTGGAATCCACTCCCCATTTTGTTTCCCCCAAGGTCACCCTTGTTATGAACTATCTTGAAAGGCATGCGCTTTTGTCAGATTTTCAATATGGGTTTCGTAAGAATCGCTCTTCAGGAGATCTTATTGCTTATTCAACTCATTTTTGGGGAAAAAGTATTGAAAAATATGGTAAGTCAAGTGTCGCATCTCTAGATATTTCAAAAGCATTTGGTAGAGTATGGCATCAATGTCTGATCACTAAAATTCGGTCGCTAAATCTTAATAGTTCTCTTATTCAATTGTTAGAGATACGCAAAGTAGGTGCTTTACCACTTTTTTACAAATATTTTTTTGATCAAGGGTGGCATTAGATATACCCAGATGTAGAACTAACCATTTCAAATCTTCATTTCTCCCTAGAATCATCTCTCTGTGGAATCAAATAGATTAATCGGTCTTTCCCACAATATTTAATATATACCTGTTCAAGAGGAACCTAAACGCCTACTTAAAGAAACTAGCAACCCGAGAAGATTAAATATAGTTTTCTATTTACTTATAATGTTTTCTCGGTCAGGGTTTTATGTAGTTTTCCTTGTCTTGCCACATGCACACTTGCATGACCGACAGAGTAAAACCACAAATTCAATTTCAGATGAAAATTATTCTATGTACATTATCAAAATTAATAAAAATTAGTTAAAATTTACAAAACCTATTTAATTAATTAAACATTTTGTCAATCTATATTACAATATACAAGCATATCCGCTTGAAGCAACCATCGTATGTTTTCGTTTACACAAAATACTATTTTGTCGTTCACAAAATAGTTTTATTTCCCCAGTGTTCCTTTTGTATATTATGTGGCAATACACGAGAAACAATTTTTGTTTCAATTAAGAACAAAAGACAAAAATATTTGAAATAGACAAAAATGTTTCTGCAATCTGCACCCACACGACTGTGTTATTAAAAAATTTCCAGTTATAGCTAGCTGTGTGATTTTAATATACATGAACCATTACATTGACTTAGAACAGTAATTATAAAATACTAATATACATGAATAAGTATTGTAATATGACGTATCGTATTATGTATATTAAACAAGTCGGGATAAATAAAACAAATATTCAAAAATCTAAAGCGGATCATCAATTCAGTTCGACTTGCGATGAAATTAGATTTAATTAATGTGATTTTGGTGATTAATATGATTTAATTGTAATTAATGTGATAAAGTGATTTTTTTTTAAATAAATAGTATTGTGTATTAACAAATTTTCCGAAATATTAGTATGAAACGAAATAGACAAGAATATTTTACAAGCTATCGTCGTAGAAGAAATAGTGAAATAAATGAACGGCAACGAATGAGGCGTTCACGACACCAAGTGGATATTAATAGACCTATAATTTATCTTGAACTTCGCAAATCCACTTACAAGTCGGCTATTTCGGGATCTTCAGAATTTTTTTCATAAAGAAATCATAACAACAATTGGTAATGTTTTACATAATATATCACCATACGCTAGAAGTTATCAAAAGCTTCGAGAAGCATTCGAAACCGAATCAGCATATTCTGCCCAAAATAATTGCGATATAAATAAAGTGTTCTTAGTTTTTTATAGAAATTTACAGGATTATTAAAGAATACCAATATATCTCATAATAGAACGAACTCTACGGCTGTCTCGAAATACTACCACCGTCCTACAATTTTACGCATATAAAATAACAATTAGACCAACAATTTTTATCCCTCTTCACTATGGGGGAAAGATATTTTAGCAGTATATTGCATATGCTTATGCGCGTGTAAAAGTCAATCACTTAATGTATATTCGATCCAATCGAATATACATTAAGCTTACATTAAGTTGTTGATTTCGATGAAATTTCGCAGTATCTTAACTTTCGCTACATTAGTGCACAAGAAGCAGCCTGGCAACTCCAAACACTTCCAATTCATGGTCAGTCCCATAATATTGTTATGCTATCTGTGCACTTGAAAGAGTCAATATTTGTTAACGAGAATAACATTGAAAATGATTTGCGACATGAATCTTTTGCAGTGATGACTTTAACATCGGTTTTTAATTTAAATTTGAATGATCCAACTGCACATAACCATTTATATCAAGACATACCGATATACTACATATTTAAAAATAAAAAATGGGAAAATCGATCCCCAAATTCACATCACGGAAATAAAGCTATAGGAAGAATAATAGCAGTTTCACCAAAAGATACTGAGCGGTATCACCTCCGACTGTTATTAATTTCGGTTAAAGGAAGAGAAGCTGTTTCCTTCGAAAGCTTAAAAAGTTTTGAAAATGTAGTATATTCAACTTACAGAGAAGCTGCTCGAGCTAGAGGTTTGATAAATGATTCTGCAGAATTGCATTTTTGTCTTTCTGAAGCTTCGAAGTATATGCTTCCAAAATCGTTACACTCCCTTTTTGTTACAATTATTTGTCACTGCAATCCTTCAAACCCATTACAATTATTCAATGACTATAAAGATTATATGATGGAAGATTTCATTTATTCTGGTCTAGGGGAAGATGCTGCGTTAATCAACTGCATTATTTCGCTGCGAGATTTATGTGAAGATGTTGGGTTTGATCTCTTTACTGTATTACCAGTACTAAATTCAGAAATATATGCCAACCTTATTACAGCACCACTTTGTATTCCTAACAATGAACCATATCTTTGGGATAATCTAAACGAAGCACAGCGTATGGCTGCTTTAAACATTTGGTCCTCTATTCAAGGTATAAATTCACAGAAATGTTTCTACCTAGATGGCCCTAGAGGTACCGAAAAGACATTTTGTAACGAACATTAATACAAAAACTCAGCACAATTAATAAAACAACATTATGTATTGCTTGGACTGGAATTGCGTCAAATCTTCTGCCTCATGGTATTGCCTCATGTGACTTGCCATTCTGCCTTTGCACTGCCTTTAAACCTTGACTGCGTTAAATTTCCTCATTTATCAAAAACAAAAGAAAGTTACAAACATCAATTGATTGCCTTATTGGGGACGAGGCACCTATGGCACCTGCAGTTTTGCTCTTGAAATTATGTACTTAGTATTTCGTGACTTAATGAAAAATAATTTACCTTTCGGTGGAAAATTTATTATATTGGGCGGCATTTTTTGGCAAGTTCTTCCTGTTATCCGAGGAGGAAACCGTGTCAGTGTTGTAAATGATACAATAAAAAAGTCACCACTATGGAACCTTTTTCAAATATTTAAGCTCACAAAACACAATATTCACTAAATATACCAAATGAATTTCTATCAGACGATATCGTTACCGATAAATTTGGCAATAACTTTACTCAAGGATGTGGTATCTTTATCTCGGAGAGCGATTCTTTGTCCTAAAAATGATGATGTTCGTCATATAAATAACACAGTATTGAACAATTTAAATGCCGAAGAAGTGTCCTTTTGCTCAGTAGATTCTGTTCCTAAATAAATTTTGTTCCTAAATAGTTTACATTTTCCAGATTTTCGATACGAAAAACGAACCTACAACTGTACGTCTTCGAAGACGTGCAAGAGTCAAATTTGGAGTGAAAATTTACTTCCCGTAGCGGAATTCAAATACAAATAATAATAATAATAATAATAAATAAAACACTTAATTTAATTTTTGAAATTATTAAACAGCTTTATATAAAAAAAAATTCTGTTTTTGCTGCTGCTGCTAGCTGCCTCTAAAAATCCAAATTTGAATAAAAAGAGTTGGAAGTCCGCGAGCAACAGAAATTTAGAAATAAAGAAACAAATTAATAATAAAATTGTGCAATTGCACAGGAGACCCCTAGTATTATTATAATTTCATTCAAAATTATGCATTTTAAGGCGCTTTTATGGTTGTGTTCATTCGTTCGGTAATTCGTACCGTACTTTTTTTTAACCAATCACATTCCCTTATTTTCCCCTTATTTTCGTTCCATATTTTTTTCATTAAGATGACCAACTTTTAACTTTTCGTTCGAACGATTATGGAGTAAAAGAGACAAAATTATACAATTTAAAAAGGATAGCAATACTATACACAAACAAATTTTAACAGTAGCAATAATTTGATTAGTATTGTTAAAGTTTCGTGGTAAACTTATATAAATTAAATATTAAATCGTTGTTTAAAATCAATTTTACATAAGAAAATGTCAAATGCTTAGATTTTTAATCGATAGGTGGTGACAAAATCGTTCCGTGAATTTTCATCAACCATAAAATCATCAAAAAAATATTACCGAAAGAACGAATGAACGAACGAATGAACACATGAACACGAATGAACACCATAAAAGCGCCTTTAATCGTTTCGTCGAACCGTTTTAATGTTTCGTCGACCGAAAAAATAAAATTTGGTCGTAAAAATCTAATATGGTATAATTTTTGTTGGTTTACGAACTAATTTTTGTCGAAAAGTTCAAATGGTATAATTTTTTTCGATTTCCGAACGCATCAAAATGGAAATTTTGATTTTTTTTGTCAGGTATAACCAAATAACTTATATTACTATAAGGGAAATCGCGTCGATTTTATGTGCCAACATGATATTAGTTGGGATAAAAATAGTAGATGGCACTAGAGTAGTTGAACGAAATGTTTACATTTTTTTATCTACAGTTTTTTATATTGAACGAATTATTAACGAAACAAAAATTTTAAATCTAAAAAAAAAATTTTAAATTTTATAATCGGGATTGGAGTACATGGGCTTATATTTATATACAATAATAAATAAATAAAACCAAATTTTATTTTTTTTTAATTATTTCATTTCATTAAAATGAATTAACTTCGTTAATTTTTTTCTTACACCAATTTTTTTTAAATTCTCTTGTTTTGCAAAATGAAAAAATCTTATTTTATAATATATATTTATGATAGTTTTAATTAACACGTAAAAATGATTTTCTATATCATTAATATTAAATCTAGAGTATAAGTGATTGCTATTATCTATAAAAATTAAATCGATTAAACTAATATTTTGTATTGATCGTAAAACTAACTTACTATATTCTAATTTTACATTAATATTAACACTACTTTTAAAAATTTTCTCACATTCGACTAAAATTTTGTATGTATTTAATGATGGGGTCATTAATTTACCCCATTTTTTTAAATTAAATAAACCTAGATTTAGCTCCAACCGTGCACTTTTATTTAAAATTTGGAGACATTCCTTACATTTTAAAAATTTAGGCAATTGTTTGGCTTCAATATACCCAGCTAAATACGTTATTATATCACACGAGTATTCATCCAGCTCGACTTCAATTAAATCTAATACAACATCATCATTTAAATTTAATTGATTTGTCTTTCGGCTGGATGAAATAGTTAATATTTCTGGCAAGGAAACATTACCCGTACCTTGCGCTTTTATAGATTTATTAACAACTAGCCGTTTATAGGATGCTATAAATTGTTTGCATGTTGGATTGTCGTTTCGGCCAGTTCGATAACGAATCAACCCAAAAAACAACTCTAAGTGATCCTGGCTAAACTTATATGTTAACAAATAATCTAATTTATCATTTACAATTAATTCATTGTACATAATTTTTAGACTTTCGGAATTTATTAAAAAACCTAAAAATCCTGTATTGAAATTACTTTGTATTACATTTAATTTTTGATGATATTTGTTAACATATTTTAATTCATTGATAGTTTGTTTTAAATATTCTAAATTTTTAAAAAAAGTTTCGTGTGTCGATTTAGAGAGAGGTCGTTTAAAATAATATTTTGCCATTAAACTATTACTATTAAAAATATCAAAACAATCATTAATAATTAGTAAAAATTTAACAGTAGGCATACAATCCTTAAATATTGGATCGGTTTGGCTTAAATATTCTAATGCGTTTGCTACACTGCGACTAAACACTTGCACTGCATATTTTACCCGCATTATAGAATTTTCAAACTTTATATGTGTGGCATTAATTCTTGGTGCAAGTGCAAGTCCGCTTTCAGTTTGAATATTATTTAGTTTTTCAATGTAATGCCATTCAATTTTATCGTCATTTTTTGTATAAAATGTACGTTTTAATTTGAAATGATTAATGACAGCTGTTATGAAATTTTATGAAAAAATAAAAAATAAAAAAATTGGTTGACGTGCCATCTATTGTTCTCGTTAAAAACGTTTGGTATGCCATCTAGAATTTTTATCCGAAACAAAATTGAACGAAATCATGTTGTCGTTAGCATTTACTATGGAAATGTTCACGATTTCCCTTATAGTAATATAAGTTATTTGGGTATAACATAACCTCACTTCGATGTGTTTTTGCTTGGATTTTGTTTTTTCTGTGTATGTTTTGCTGATGTAAAATGAGAAAAACTATAATTTGTAAGTAATTTTTAAAAAATAATTTACATTAATTTTATTATATTTATTTATATAAATATATACATATATATCTATATAAAATAAATATTTGGGGAATAATTAGAGACAAAATAAATAATTGAGGTTGAAACGTACACAACTTTGGGTTAAATAATTTTTTTTTTCAAGTCAAATGTCAATTTTTATTATTTTTATTTTATTGGGACGTTTTTTGTCGACCGACATTTTCGGTTTACATGTGGCGCCAAATTCGACAGTCCGACCAAATTGTTCGGTTTTGTATCTTCATGTGGCAATACCTTAATACATTGATAAAATGGGTTTTAATGTGTCGGTCGTTTCATTTTCGTGTGCGTCCAGAATTCCAGCACATGGTAGCATTAGGAATTTGCAGACCTCCTGCATCCTCGGTCTCAAGCCCTTTACACATGGTTAGGAAGAAAAACCTTGATTGGAGACCGTGTGGCGATTATCACCGTCTTAATGCGATAACCATACCGGATCGTTATCCTATTCCCCACAGACAGAGTTTCTCCATGCACTTGCATGGCTGTATAATTTTCTCCTAAATCGCTATTGTCAGAGCGTACCACCTTATTCCCGTGGCACCTGAAGACGTGCATAAGATGGCAATTATAACACCATTTGGACTATATGAGTTTACGCGAATGTCATTTGGTTTACGCAACGCCGCACAAACTTTTCAGCGATTCATAAACAAAGTGGTCCACGACTTTAATTTCGCTTTTGTTTAAACTGACGACATTTTAGTGGCATTTTGTTTCAGCGTCTTGCCGAGTTCGACGTGTATACAAAGAGTTTCAAATGCGTATTTGGCGTCTCAACTCTTGATTTTCCCAGCCACAAAATTTCGTCTGAAGGAATTCTACCCTCAGAGAAGCGAATTAATGCTATCACGTAACACCCAGCTCCAACCGGTGGAGCTGTTCTTCAACAATAAAGATTGTTGGCAGCCACTAAGATCCTTCTAGAAGAAGTTATCGGATGCTGAACGAAAGTATTCAGCATTCGACCGGGAATTGCTCGCAATATATCTTGCCTTAAAGCACTTTAGATACTTTGTCGAAGGTCAGGACTTCACCATATATATCGACCATAAACCTCTGACAAAAGCCAATCAGTCAAAAACGGAACGTAATCCAAGACAGTGGAGGCACTTGGATTACATTAGCCAATTTACCACGGACATCAGACATATGTGAAAGGTAAACATAGCGTCGGCGCCGATACATTGTCCGGCACAGTGGACCACGAAACATCTACCGTCGAATCACCACTCGACTACAATAACGAGTCGCCACTCGATTATAACAAAATTATCGAAAGCCCAACAAAATGACTTAGAACTTCAGAAATTACTTTCTGGTTCCGGATGTCATGCTGGTTCTATACTATGCAACTACAGCTATTTAAACTCCCAGATTTTGAAATATACTGCGAAACATCGACGGGCAGTAACCGCCCTTACATCGTAGAGATATTACGACGAACAGTGTTCGATACACTACATAACCTTTCACATACATTTGTGCGCGTAACTCGTAAGTTGGTGGTAGCTAAGTACTTTTGGCTAAGTATAAATAAAGATGTTACCCTGTGGGCCAAATCTTGTTTATCTTACCGGTGTTACAAAATACAGAGACATACGAAATCTCCTATAGGACAGTTCACCATTCCACCTGGTCGATTCGAGCATATCCATATAGATATCGTGGGATCTCTTCCACCATCTAATGGATACTCATATCTCTTAACCTATGTCGATCATTTCACACGATGGCCAGAGGCATACTGCGGAGTTAACTAAGCTCCTAGGTTCACACAGAATCCGGAAAACAGCATACCATCCACAAGCAAACGGTATGATGGAACGTTTCCACCGCCAGCTTAAAGCTGCGTAAATGTTCCGGGTCAACACAATTAATTGGAGCCCCGAAGTTCCAATCATTCTCCTCGGAATACGAGCAACAGTTAAAGAAGATATAATGTTCTCACCCGCGGAGCTTGTCTATGGACAAACGCTTTAACCTCCTGATGAGTTCTTTGTCGAACATTCTCTTTCTACCTTGCCCACACAGAACACCGTGATAGATAACTTACACACGACTATGCAGAATCTCATACCTACATCTACACGAACAACACAACCCAATATTTTTCTTCCAAAATCACTAAACAATTACTACGTGGTTATCAGAGTGAGTCGCCCAGGTCATGCCATTTAAAACTGTTGAACTTTTTTCTTTTTGCATTTCGAATTTTAAGGTTAAGGTGTTTTCGGAGGTCTACAAACAGCCAATAACATCTGGGGGATAGATCTAGAGAATACAGTGGATTTAAAAGCAGTTCAAAGCTCAATACGTGCAGTTCGGCCATCGTTTTCAACGACTTGCGACACGTCGTATTGTCTTGGTGGAAGATCCGGCGATTTCGAACTTTCCTAATAATGCTATGTAATATTCGCTACGAATGTTTTTTCCATTTTCAAGGTAGCCAATGAATATTATGCCGAACTTATCCCAAAATACAGAGACCATTACCTTGCCGGCAGATTAGATGACTTTTACCAGCTGTTTGCCTATTTCTTTATATTCCTTTTTATTTTTAATAAAAACTGCTAAACAGCATACTGAACCATCGATGCGTTGTTGTTTTTGTTTCATTGAGAGCAAACGCGGTACCGTTTGCTCTCAAAAAAAATGGGAAAAAAGCTCAATTGGGAAAAAAGCTGGCCAAATTTGTATGAAATATATTAAGCCCGTATTACCAATTGATCTCAGCTATCATCTTACTAATTGATCTCACGCATTTCACTTTTCGATCTTGCATCACGACTTTTAGAACTTTATAATATAAATTTTAGATAAATTTTGTCTTGATGGTTTCTTGAGTCATTACTTTATTTCGACCACCAGAGGGTTCAGCATCATTTGTATCTACACGACCACGTTTGAAATCAGCATACCACAGACAAATTGGTTGGTTTCGGCGGAACAGGTTTTTCTCTGTTAAAAAAACAATAGCTGTGTTGCTTTCGTAAGCGAGTTTTACTTTAAAATCGGCTTTATGCATTCTAATTTTTCTGTGTAGGTAAAATAAAACATTTATGTCTGATTTTTTTAAAGAATGGGCCATCTATCGGTTTAAATGTGAACCACCGATTATTTCGAATCAGGCAATACTTATGTCATTCTATTCTGTTACAAACCTCAGTATATTATCTCCACTGAACGAAATGAATCGATTTACGCTTGAGCAACGTTGGGATTTATTGGAAATTTATATTCAAAACAAAGATAATTGGTCGGAAATTGCACGAAAATATCGTGTAAAATTTGGTCGCTGAGAAGGATCAACAGTGCCCGGTATACGCAAGTTTATTGTTAAAGTTCGTGAAACTTGTTTCATTGTTGATGCGCCAAGACGTGGGCGTGCTTGTACAGTGCGTACACCCGAAAATATCGAAGCTGTGGCTGATAGTGTGCGTGAGAATCCATCAACATCAACTCATCATCGTTCTCAAGAATTGAACATTTCACGCACCAGTTTACATCGAATTTTGCGAAAAGATCGCAAAATCCGATGTAAACTGGTATGACGCCTAAAAAGGCGTCATACTTGCAGTATGACGCCTTACAAAGTTCAATTGGTTCAAGAGTTCAAGCCGCATGACCATCCGCTTCGTTTTCATTTCGCTAGATGGGCCAACGAGAAACTGCACGATGATGTCGATTTAACGATTTTGCCAAAAAAAATCATCTTTTCAGATGAAGCTTATTTTCATCTTGGTGGGTATGTTAATAAGCAAAATTGCCATATTTGGGGCTCAAAAAACCCACACGTGGTCTTACAGAAGCCAATGCATCCATTACCAGATACTGTGTGGTGCGTCTTGTGGAGCGGAGGCATCATTGGCCCATATTTCTTTGAAAATGAGGACGGCGCAACCATTACGGTCAATGGAGACACCTATCGCACCATGATAACCGATTTTTTTGCACCTGCTCTTAATGGTATTGTTGTGAACGATGTTTGGTTTCAACAGGATGGTTCAACTTGTCACACATGCCATGCCACAATCGATTTACTGCGATTCAAGCTGCGATTTAACACCATTAGACTATTTTCTGTGGGCGCAATTAAAGACACGTGTTATGCCGACAAACTAGAGACAATTGAGCATTTGAAGGCTAACATTCGTGATGCCATCGCCGAGATACGACCCCATACACTCGAAAAAGTACTCGAAAATTAGTCCGATCGAATGGGGTACTGTGAGGCCAGCCGCGGCAGCCGTATGAATGAAATAATATTCCATCTCTAACCGGAACAATTGTACTTCACAACAAAAAAATAAATTTGGCAAAATTTTAAACCGTTTTTGTTTTATTGCATTTTTAAATTTAAACTTTTAAATGGCCCACCCGTATATGTATATTTAGGCCAAGTGATTTTAAATATGATTTTAAATAAAAAAATTGAAAAAATTACCGCTTGTGGTGAACACTGCAACTATAGTATGGTTTTATTTCCCCTAAATCTAAAAAATTTTTAGCTTACACACAAAGCCGATTCGGCTTTATACAATGCAATTGTTGTTGTAATATTTTTCGCCTTTGTGAAAGCAACACAGCTAATGTTTTATTAGCACACGATTTTCCATTGGTTTCAAAAGTGCAAACGTAGCATAACTCAAATAACGGTAACTCAGTATGTTATGATTTTTCAAAATTATTTTTGACACTTATCGTTTGAAGGTTGCTTCGTTCTAAATATTATAAAGATTTTTCATGATGGCGCCATCTCTGACCTAGTTTCGGTACTTATTGAACGATCATGTATTTATTAATTGCGTCGGTCAAACAGTTTTAAAAACTATTGGACTAGCGTATCAACCGGTAAGTTACCTTTAGTTCAAAGAGTCACAACCTATATCAAGTTTATTTTAACAGTATTTATTACCTTTAAAGCAAACAAAGTTATGAAAAAATGAAACAATAAGCCTGATATAATTCCTGTTAAGTGTTCCATTGATCATACTGTCGAACTATATATTTTCATTAGCAACGAATGCCGAAGAAAAATGTTTGTTTTTTTTTTTCATTCATTTATGTTATAAATGGGAAATTGAATTTAAATTTCCTTTTCTTTTTTGTTGTTCAACATTATCCAAGAATTCGTGGTCTTTGTCTTCTACTATAGCCTATAACAATAGAAATACTACTCGTACAAATTCGACTAGAATAATAGAAAATGTTATAAATTAATTTAGATGTGAGGAGGGTGGCAAAATAAAGGTGTGATGGCAAAAAAATCTTTTCAAAATTAATATTTAGTATGTATGACCTTTGGAAAACTTTTAAATCCTTCGGGCTCAATTAAGGTAGATTTTTATAAGATTTTGGTCGTATTTTGGTGGTGTACCCAAGGTAAATTATTAAATCGGCTTATTATTTCGACTGCTGTAAATTAAAAATGTAAAACTTTTTTTTTTTGTTAAAGAAAAGCCTTTGAAATTTATAAATTTTCATTAGAATTAGTTAACGTATATTATTTTATGAATAATTAAGTTGTCTTAATTGTAAAGAAATTGTGTATACCTACTCGCCCCTTTACTTAGCACTTGTTAACCGCAAAACAATTTGGTTTTTAATTTTTAATTGAAAGAATTAACTCTAAAGAAAATTAGGTTGAATAAGAATTGTTTGACGGTTTAGAAATTAGTATTAGTCATTTTCTAATTTATGAACTGAAATCATCTGTTAACTGAACAGATATATAAATTCGTGATATGAGCTGTCAGCAGATTTAATCCAGGAGTAGCTCGTTGATTGGCAGTGAAGTGAATCAATCGATACTTGAAGTATACAATTGATATGAAATTGACTTATCCAAAGAGTGGCAAGGATATTGCGATTTAGATTGGACACACGATACAGTAGATCGACGTTTGACAACAGGATATGTTTTCAAACTGCAAAGTACAGCAATCTGATAGTTCTTTATTAATCTGATTGCTCCTATAGTTAAAAATATTTATTAGATGACGTCACAAGTTGGTTAAATTACCTTAACGCCATTATAGTTTTATAAAAACAACTTTGGTACATCCACACACATCCACACACATCCAACACAATTTCTGGCCATGATGCCCAAAAATATTTTAATTATAAAAACAAAACCTTGACCCACACGTTTGGATACGAACGAACACATTCTGTTACCTCATTAATATTTTAAAATCCTTTTTTCACGAAATAATTAATTTGTTGGCAACATCATTTTGTGCGCATAAAATTATGTTACAAAACTGTATCACCTCCATCAAAATATTTACATAACATTAGCATGTTTGCTATTCAAAGCATGATAAAGACAATAAAACATCAGGATCATCTTCCAAATTTAAACATATATGCTTTAATATTGAAAGTGGAAAAATTGTATGTCTGATTTTCTACCTCCTTAATTATTCAAATGTGGTAAATTCCAACGAACTTAGCAAATACAAATATACGCAATATTTGCTATTAGTCTAGAGTCTAGACAATTTACTAGTTGAGGGAATTGCTAATCTTGTTGTTCATTTGTTATTAAAGATACAATTTCAAGGTCAAACACTATTAGATATTTAATTTGAACTTTAAAGGAGAAACTATTTATAGAAATTGAAACATGCTTTAAGTTGTCAATATTTAAACAGCACAACCGTATTCCGTTTGCAGCAAAAGGTGTCGGGCGAAGACACCTGCTTCGTAAACCGAAGTCGAGCTCGCATTATAGTTGAGGAAAACAACCGAAAACCAAGTATAGGAAAACGTTGGAAAATTGTGAATGGATATTATAGAAACCACGTGGCAATTTATCGCAACTTGAATAAAAAACACACACGTTTCTCATTGATTGTTAACCCATTGGTTGCCGCGTTTGGCTGTTCTACCTAGAAATTTTTTTTAAAATTCTCCATTCCATTCAAAATTGTATAGGTTTTTATTTTTTGAAGATGGAAGCATTGTCCGAAATAATAAATTTTGGGTACATCCATAGTTTGCGGTTTCTGGCCATTTTGTTTTAGCTTCAACCATAATTAGAATATATTGTCGCTTGCACGGACCAGAATATTCAAGATGAATACGTTCAAAAATTTTAAGCGGGTTCTTCCCAGTGGTGACATGTTTCTTTCTTTTGGGGCCCTTTTTGATTTTTAACAAACGAACTGCAACTTTTGACATGAAAATTTAGTGCAGGTCCATATCGATGTTCCTCCAATAGACATATCGATGCGTAAGATTTTTTATTTTGCATTTGCCCCGATGTTTATGGTGTAGTACTTTTAAAATTTCATTTCGAAGATTTTCAGGAGTTACAACTCTACAATGACATGTTGATTTTGATGACCTTTATAATGTTCTAATGTGCATTGAAATTGTGATAGAAACGATGCATAACACAACAAGCGGCTGGATGTCATCGAATGTATTTTCCCCTCTGATTTGACATTCTGGCTCCAACAGATTCGATCCCAAGCTTGTTCTTCATATTGTTCTAAACAACCCGAAGAAGACAAGTCGTTCTCTGCCCGAGGAGCATCGTGTAGTGTAACCCTGTATAGATTTTAAGTTTTTATGTAAAATAAGCAATATTAAGTTTTTATATAAAATAAGCATTCCTTTGTGCAACAAGAAATTTGAACACAAAGTATATTCCATTATTATTAAGAAATAAATATTAGTTATAGTAAGCATTTTTCGTCGCGCTAAATAAAGAAACATGAGCGCAAAGGCGAATGCACTAAAAAACACCAACGCGTCAATTTTCGATGTACACGAGGTTGGTGTTAAAGAAAAAGATAAGATATGATGGGTTAGTCTTAATAAGTAATTAAGCCAAGACAGACAGAATAAAGTGAATAAAGAAAAAGTTAATATTAAAGGGAAAATGTGGTTTTAATCCTATTACATGGCGACCGTGACAGGACACGTGTAAAACAGTGACCGTGAGTGAAAGTGCAAGAATTTTTTTTTTATAAAATAGTGTTTATAGATCGATATACTATAAGGTATAAAACAAAAAAAAAAAAAATGCAAAAGACATAGATAAAAGTATCTATGTAAGAAAAATAATTCGTAAATGGTGTATAAAATTTAACATACAAGTGTATATCAATGTATATAACATAATGAATCTAATATATAAAATAATGTACGAAAATAATACGTATATGCAGTGAAAATATAAATATAAACTTATGAATATAATAAAATAATATAAATAAAAATATAAAAATTTTATAAACGTAGAACGAGAAGCACCCCATAGATCCATAAAATATGGGCGGCGGCGATTCCAAACCCGAACCAACGGTAAAAGAGAATATAGTGCTGAACAACGCCAACAAGAATGGTAGTGAGGACGACGAGGGATCCAAATTAATTATCGAGATGGTAATAGTGGCAACTGGTGTCTACATTATGGGTGAGTTAATTAAACACTTGTATAACGGACATTTAAATAAAATTAAGAAGATCGCAAGATCACAAACCGGGTTGGCATAAACAAAAAAAAGTAAAATGATGAAAATTTAGAAATTAGTTTAAAACAATAATATAAGATTCTAATGAAGATGTATACAATTTAGATGCATAATTAAAGTAGTTAAGTTACCGATAAAAAAGAATTAAGTGAAATGTTTTTTTAATGAAAAATATAAATAATTTAATCAAAACGCTAAAATTAAGAAGGGATAGTTTTATAAAAAACCCAAATAGAAATTTTTCAGATAAATTTATATTAAATAGTATAACGATTTTACAGGATACGCACAATAAATACGTGTCAATAATCAGTCATTTAGACAAAAATGACGATGATGTAAAAGCGTTATGCTATACATACAATAAAGCGTATCAATCATTAAAAGAAACATTGTCACAAAAACAAAAAATTGTGTTAAACGAAACTTTAGATATAGACGAACTCGACAAAATGAGTCAATTCGATCTATACAATAGTATGAAAATAGTACCCGAATTTAAGGGGAAATTTTTAGAATTAGACAACTTCCTAAATATAATAGAATTAGTGAATGAATCGTTGTCAAACGACGATGAGAGAACGAAGTTATTAAAATTTATCTGGTTAGTTAAGATAGAAGGGAACGTAAAATTAAACCTAAGTGTACAAACGATACCAAAAACCTTTACAGAGTTAAAAGATTTGTTAAAGAAATCTTACCCAAATAAAGATACAGTACAAACACTGCACAGCCAATTATCGCGCATTGTACAAAATGGCTCGTTAGAAACATACATAAATAAAATTGAGGGAATAATTCTAAAATTAAATAGGTTAAATAAAGACGAAATAACTAATGGTGATGCTAATACGATTGAAAAATTAAATGAGCAATTGGCGCTCAACGTATTTAAAGAGGGTCTGTCAGATCCTATAAAATCTTTTGTCGTAGCAGCCAGACCTACATCCTTTGCAGAAGCTACTAAACTTGCGAAAGAGATGGAGGCAGCTAGCCAAACCGTTTCTACAAACAACATAAACTATATTCAAGATAGAAATAAAAAGTTTGAAAGGAAACAAAATAATTACAATAAATTTCAGAGACAAACCACAAATCAAAACGATAGCAATGTTCAAATATATAAAAGACCATTCAATTATGGCAATTATTCAAATCGCAACTTTAAACCTCAGCAATATAGGAATAACTATAGATCTAAATATCAAAGCCAACAATTTAATCCAAGAATCGTCTATCAAAACCAACGGTACGGATACATGCCAACAGCCAATTATCCAAACCGACGGTACGAGCAAAACCGAAACAATAGTTGTCAAAACAATAAAGTAAATTACATTGCCAGCAACGAAGCAAAAAACGAGGTCATCTCCCCGCGAGGGAGAGAAAACAAAACGTTGGAACAAGAATTCCTCAATCTACAAATATAACAAGTAGTAAACTACAAATTTTCAAGATTGCCAACAATTTAAATAACTACATTGAAGTATATACTTCACCAAATAATTCCAAATCGAAACTTAAATATCTGATCGATACAGGGTCAGATATATCATTAATCAAATTAGACAAATGTGATGAACATCATCGAATAAATACCAGAAGAAGATGCAAAGTAACAGGCATCACTGAAAATGAAACTTGCACTCTAGGAACAATATATTCTAATTTAGTATTAGACAATAATAATTTCACGCATGAACTCCACGTGGTACCTAATGATTTTTCAATTCCAACGGATGGAATACTAGGTAGGGATTTTTTACATAAATTTTGCTTTAAAATAGATTATGAAAATTGCATCATATCAACAAAGTTAAATGAAGATATAATTGAAGTACCATTAATAGTTTGCGACTCAGAAAGTAATGAAATCTACATTCCAGCTCGATGCGAAGTCATCTGTGCTATTAACATAGTTAGGGAAACAGAAATTATAATTGAAAACCAACAATTAGAACCAGGTATTTTCGTGGGCAGTAGCATTATACCTAGTAAAGGTATAGCACATGCCAGATTTTTAAATACGACCGAAAAAGATGTAACGATTAACAATTTTAAACCACGAATTTCAAAATTTTGTTACAATGAAAAACCTTATTCGACTACACAAGGTACAATTGATCGAATCAAAAATCTAGAAAAAGTTTTAAAGATAGACGGCATAGACGAAAACGCGAACAAAGTTATTGTTGATATATGTAAGCAATATAATGATATATTTTTTCTCGAAGGTGATGTGCTATCGGTAAATAATTTTTACACGCAAAATATACTAACTACGGAACATGCACCTGTTTATATAAAAAATTTTAGACAACCTTTTAACCAAAAAACTGAAATAAATTCACAAATATCAAAATTATTAAAAAATGAAATAATAGAACCATCTGTGAGTCCTTATAATTCTCCTATCTTACTAGTACCCAAAAAGGATCTCGATAATACAAAGCAATGGAGATTAGTAGTAGATTTTAGGAAACTTAATAATGTGGTCATAAATGATAAATTCCCGTTATCAAGACTAGAAGATATTCTAGATCAATTAGGCAGAGCGAAATACTTCTCCACACTCGATTTGTCTAACTCTTTCCATCAAATCGAGCTAGAAGAAGGTGCCAGACCTCTTACAGCCTTTTCCAGTGACCGAGGGCACTATCAATTTAAAAGATTGCCATTTGGATTAAAAATTTCTTCCAATTCATTTCAAAGAATGCTCTCTATTGCCCTCGCTGGATTACACGGACAATCATTTTTATATGTGGACGATATTATAGTCCACGGATGCTCATTAAATCACCACAACAAAAATTTAATTTCAACTTTTGAAAGCTTGAGAAAATATAATCTCAAATTGAACCCTAAAAAATGTAATTTCCTCAAAAATGAAGTTGTATATCTAGGACATTTGATCACAGACAAGGGAATAAAAACCGATCCCTCCAAATTTGATAAAATAAAAAATTATCCCGTCCCAAGCAACGCGGACGAGGTGCATCGTTTCACAGCATTATGTAATTACTACCGCAAATTCGTTCCGAATTTCGCAAAAATAGCAAAATCATTATATAACCTTCAAAAGAAAAAAGTAGTTTTCAATTGGTCTTTAGAATGTGAAACTGCGTTCAAAGAATTAAAAGAACGATTAATAAATTCACCAATCTTACAGTATCCCGATTGGGACAAAGAATTTATTTTAACGACCGACGCATCGAATTATGCGTATGGTGCAGTATTATCTCAAGGAGAAATCGGAAAGGATCTTCCAATAGCATATGCGAGTAAAAATCTCGACAAATATGAAATAAATAAAGATATATTGCAAAAAGAGCTCCTTGCAATACATTGGGGCATTAACCATTTCAGACCGTATTTGTATGGTAAAAAATTTAAGGTCATAACGGACCATAGACCATTAATTAGTCTGTTTTCAGACAACAAACCTTCGTCCAAGATGACAAGAGTGCGACAAAGCTTATGCGAATACGAATACGAAATAGTGTATCGTAAAGGTTCACTGAATGTGGTGGCGGACGCGTTATCACGTATCAGATGGGACTCCGAAATGCTTAAAGCACTAATACCCCGAGACGCCGAGATAAAGGTAGTTACTAGGTCTATGACAGATAAATCTCGGAAAGTTAATATAGATACGAATGAAACTGATGATAAATTGAAGTCTGATCAACTTCACATCTGGGATTGTACATCGTATAATGATGTAAAAAATTTAAAAAAATTAAAATTTATAATAGAAAATGGTTCCACTAAGGTGCAAAGCAAAAATAATGAATTACTGATTACAATTGACGAAACTCTGCCGAAGCTAGATTTGGTATTTGAGAAGTTAATTGAATCTATGAATAGGAACCGGATATTAGAATTATCCATAGATATTAATGATGATATTTTTAAATATATACCGCGCGAGGAATTTAAAAGTTTATATGAAAAAGTATGCGAAAGATTAGGAAAACGTATTAACAAATTAAAAATATTAATATATGAAGCACCGAAATTAATAAAAGATGAAAATGAAATAAATAGACTATTAGGTATGTACCATGATACACCCATAGGAGGTCATGTTGGTACGCGACGTTTAATCAGAAAATTAAAACAAAAATATATATTCAAAAATATGAACAAAATTATAAGTAAGTACGTCAACAATTGTGACATGTGTGCTAGAACAAAAATTATTAGGCATAATAAAGAATTATTAATGATTACAGATACTCCTAATACTAGTTTTGAAGTGGTATCTATTGATACAGTAGGTCCTTTATTACCATCAAATGGTTTTAGATATATATTGACCGCTCAATGTGAGTTGACAAAATATATAATAACAGTTCCAATGAGAGATAAATCCGCGATTTCAATCGCCAAAGCTCTGGTAGAACATTGTATTTTAGTATTCGGTAATTTTACAAGTATAAAAACAGATTTAGGTACTGAATTTGTAAACGAAGTATTCAAAAATTTATGTAAAACGTTACGAATAGAACATAGAACATCCACTCCCTATCACCATCAAACTTTAGGCACAATAGAAAGGAATCATCGTGTTCTCAATGAATATCTATTAGCTTTTGCCAATATTACCGATTGGGATGAATGGATAAAATACTACACGTTTTGTTACAATACGACACCACATACGGATACAAACTACACACCGTTTGAACTGATATACGGAAAAACCGCAACTTTACCAAATGAAACAATAGCCAATACGAACAAAATATATAATTTTGATGACTATACAAAAGAATTTAAGTATAGGTTAAGTTTAGCACATCGAAAGGCCAAAGAACTATTAGAAATAGCAAAGATTAAAAGGCAGGAAAAATCTGCAAATGATTGTACAAATAACGAATTCAAAATAGGTCAATTCGTTCTATTAAGCAATGAAAATCGTAGAAAGTATGAGAATCCATACAGTGGTCCATACGAGATAATTGAAATAAATAACGTAAATGTTACAATAAGATTAAAAGATAAATTAAAAACAATACATAAAAATAGATTAAAGTCTTATCATTGTAAAACGTAAAAATAAAATAAAAATATAAATAAAAATTATAAAAAAAAAAAAAAAAAAAAAAAAAAAAAAAAAATATCTATATATATTTAATATATACATATTTTTTTTCCTTAAAGGCCAGGGGTGTAGTGTAACCCTGTATAGATTTTAAGTTTTTATGTAAAATAAGCAATATTAAGTTTTTATATAAAATAAGCATTCCTTTGTGCAACAAGAAATTTGAGCACAAAGTATATTCCATTATTATTAAGAAATAAATATTAGTTATAGTAAGCATTTTTCGTCGCGCTAAATAAAGAAACATGAGCGCAAAGGCGAATGCACTAAAAAACACCAACGCGTCAATTTTCGATGTACACGAGGTTGGTGTTAAAGAAAAAGATAAGATATGATGGGTTAGTCTTAATAAGTAATTAAGCCAAGACAGACAGAATAAAGTGAATAAAGAAAAAGTTAATATTAAAGGGAAAATGTGGTTTTAATATTATTACAATCGTCACCGACAGCGTCGTCTCCGCCAAATAGCAGCTTTTCTCTCTGAGATTGTAGAACCACTCTTTTATAGGGTTGGCTCGCAGAATGTGACCGAGCCAGTGTACTCGCTGTCCTTTTATTTCATGGACGAGATCAGAAGTTTTCATTAAATTCCTGATCACGAGGTTGAATAGAACTCGGTAAGTGTTGTCATCGTTGCGTTAGGACCATAAATAAAGCGGCTGATTCTTCTTTCGAATGCCATTAGCCATCTCTCATACTCATCCATCAGAGTTCAACTGCCACACCCATACATGACAACGGGTCTAATCAACACCTTGTACAACTTTAGCTGGTCAATATTTGCAAGGTATTTTGACTTCAACAGTGACAAGGGTCCCGAGATATCGGAAATTTGTCCCTCCTTAAAATGTGTGGTCACCACTACTAAAATCCATTGCGTCTTGATCTCTAAAGCCAGTGATCATATATTTCGATATGGACTCATTGGTTTTGAGACCAACGGAAGCTGAGAATCGTACAAGTGGATCCAGTAGTTCTTTTACACCTTTGCCATTCAATCCAATTACACGCATATATAATCTACATATGCCAGAACCTAGTTAGACTAACGGTACAAGATGCTGTCCTGAGGTGTTTCACTTTTACGAATAATGAATTCTAACATGAGGTTAAATAGTATCTGGGTTAGAGCATCTCCTTGCCGTACACCAGGGCTAATTGCCAATGTTCCTGATAGTTTATTCTTAACTTTGACACAATATGACTGTCAATTGGGACTGCATCATTTTACAAAAATGCACATATTTGTCAGGTATTTCTAGACATCGCAAAGCAAACCATAAGCTGTCTCGATGAATTGAGTCATAGGCTTGTTGGAAGTCCAAGAACACCTGATGTACGTTACAAGATATCTCGTAATATTTAGAAAGAATCATCAGCGAAACGAAAAGGTCCTCTGATTTATTCAGACGAAATCCTCCATGGTAGTCACTTACAATTTCCTCCGCCAGGGGCGTGAATCCCTCCAATATTATGTAAAGCAATAATTTGTATTAATTAATGGCTAGTGCTTTCTTACCTAAAGAGATAAGCTGGATCAAACGACCATAAAACATGATCACTTGCTACTGTTGCTTCTGCTTTCATGAATTTCATAAACACTGCTTCACACTTTGCTGACTTTTAAATTGAGAATAATACGTGATTAGGGCCGGGAAATGTAAAACTTGAAGAATGTGTTTTGGATGTGTTACCTCTAACTCTGCTTTTTCCACTTTTTGTGGTGCCTTTGAAATTTTATTTTGCTCAATTTGATATCCAAGATAATTGATTTTTGTACGGAATGACATTCTTTGGAATTAGAGTGAATCCTACTCCTGAGTCAACTTCAAATTACTGGATTTTCCCTTATAGTTCGATTCTAGCTCAATATTTTTCCGCTTAAATCCTGCGAACCCTGAATAATTCCTATATACCGCACGTATGTTCTTTTTGCTTTGTTTGCAGTAAAATTTTGTAAGCAAAGACTTGTGAAGCAAAAGAATTGCTTTCTATAACTGGAGCTGCGAACCTAGTAATTTGATCAACGGGAACTACCTCTTGATTTCCGATTATTTGAACTACTTATATATATATATATATATATATATATATATATATATATATATATATATATATATATATATATATATATATTTCGGCCTCTCAGGATTTTGATTTGATATTTCTCTGCTATCTATTTATGAAACCTCTTTAATTGAGAATTATCACAATTGACGTAAAGTACTTTGATGTAGGGTCCGAATTTAAATAATTTTTTAACACTTTCACTATCCATTATAGTCCTCTTTCATGGGTGATTTTAAATCTAGGAAGCTGGACGCAATATTGTAATATTCTGAAACAATACAGAGTAACAATCCTTTCTTACACTTCCCATGGGACAACTTTTAATTTTTAAGGGCGAAATAAAATTCAAACTGTATGATTGGTTGTCTTAATTAGGATTGTTTACCAAAGCAGTAACTTACTCAAAAGTATGGGGCCATAGACGTCCCATACCGGTTCACGTTGCAGGTGGTTAGCCCAACAAAAGTTAAAGAATCGGAGGTAAACAACTTTACTGGAGCATTTCTGGTTTTTTCATTAATCTTAAGACCCAGTATTATACTTATTAAAAAGAATTTCGACAAAATGTCACAACCCAATACGACAGGTTTCCAAAGAGGAACAAAACTAACTCCGCTAATATGTAGCAAAAGCGGTAGGAATTTTAATTAGTATACATTTTATATCATATAGAATTCCTGTCCTAGCTAGTATAACTCTCCCGTATTATTTTAAGAAATAATTTCAAGTTAGAAAATCAGCAAAATGTGACATTTACGAAAAGGAAAGTGAGGAAAACTTTTGGTGTTAATGAAAGGTTTGAAAAATACTAGCCTTAAGTGCACCTTTTACACAAATGTTAATAGAACCAGAGAAAATGTTAGGATTTTTGTGCAAAAAATTGTTTAGCAATATTTGCACAGACCTCGTCTACTTTTGATTAAAATATTAACAATTATTCTAATATGACAAGAATTGTTACAAGGATTACTCCTTACATTTATGAATTTCGTTTTGATTTTCAAAAACTTGCCTAATGTTCTATACATATATTCTGTATCAGTTTGTAACATAACGCAATTTTTTAGAGTATGCATTGAAAATTCGGCATTTGTTTATTTTATTTTTTGACGCATTGAAAAGCGAAAATTGTTTTCTATTTTGAAATTTATTTGTACAAAATAAAAAACTGGAATCGGTACAAAATAAAGCAAATTCTAGAATATGTATTTTTGTGATTTGGTAAATAAAATTAAAATGGGCTATCATGTTGCACAGAATGGCAGATTTTTTTTGCTAAGCTTCCGAATTTTATTTTAAACACTAAAATTTTGTATACATATTAACAATTAACTCCGCATTATTTTTTCGATGTTTCTAATTTTGTCCGTATTTTTTTTTTTTTTTGGATTTTTCCATAAATGAAATAAATTTAGGATTTTTCTATATTGTTTGCTTCACGATTGTGAAGCTGGGTTACGCCAAATAAATACATAGTAAATATGTTTGACAAACTTTAGATTTTTTGTGATTTACAAGTCACCTAGATGTTATTGGAAAAGTAGAGGTGGTAGGAGCAACGAAATTTAAAGAAAAAATAGGTCACAATTGAAAGAAAAAATTAAGGTTACTATGTGAATTTTAATATGCATTCATGTCAATTGTAGAATTACCCGATGCAGATAACTTTAGTTTTAACGTACACCGCGATCTTTTTGCCGACTTGGCGCTTCTTTAATAAACTCTTATGTTCGGTAGTATGAGTATAACTAATAATAATTTTAAAAAAAACAACATTTTCGGGTATGTCTTTATATTCCATATATCCATATTTTGGAATTATTTAAGCTAAGACTCAAACCTTAGTACCTCTTTTCAGCTGCACTAGTTTCCCAAGTATAGCGATTCGATTTTTTGCTCCAAATTCTTTTTTTTATTTATATGATTTTATGTTACAACTTTAAGTGTGGAGTATCTGTTTCGCAATGACCAAGCTAAATTTTTAATGGTATAATATCTTAGAGGAACAAATATGACATCTAGGTTACTATAATAAAAAGTGGTACTACAGATAATATAGCGCGACATCTAAGTTCTTATGTTCAAATTATGGAATAATAACTTTTACATTATTAAGCCTAAATGATGGATAAAATACAAGTATAGAGATAAGTATAACTCATCCATACAGCACTCAATAAACTCAATCATCATTGGCGCTTCCCCTCGCCGCACAGGAATCCAACATATTCAGTAATTCAACATACACCCCCCTTTGAACAACATAGTTCAAAATGATTAATTATATAGATGAAGCGACGAACTATAATTTTAAAACCTTTTAAAACTGAAAATTTAGTTTTGTTGTATGAAGTTTTATAGCTCGGTAATATTTTTATTCATTAATGGAATCTTCTCTGGATATTGGCAATACACATAACTTATGTATCGGTCGTTTAATTTCGTTATTGCGGGTTTTCACTGTAACTACTCTTGCTAATCCGTCGGAGCTGATGTGGAGCTCAATCACTTTTCCTAAGACCCATTGGTTGACTGGTAAATTGTTGTCTTTAATGAGTACAATATCATTTTTCTGAATAGATGACTGTCTGGTTCGCCATTTGGATCGTTGCTGAAGAGAAGTCAGATATTCGATGTACCACCTTTTCCAGAAGTGCTGAGATATTTGCTGTACCATTTGCCACCGTGAAAGATATGACACTTTCAGATGAGTTATGTCAATTTCCGGTATTTTTGTAACTGGGTGTCCAATCAGGAAATGAGATGGTGTAAGCGGATCTACCTCTGTGTCATTTATAACACAAAGAGGTCGAGAATTGAGAATCCCCTCTATCTCTGCGAGTAAGGTGTTCATTTCCTCGAGAGTTAAGATGTTTTTGCCGATTATTCTTTTGATGTGGTATTTGGTGGACTTAATTGCAGCTTCCCATAAGCCTCCAAAATGTGGAGAGCTCGGTGGAATAAAATTCCATGTGATGCGGTTTCTGGAAAAGTATCTTGATAAGTCATTAGAATCTTTTATAAGTTTGTTGAAGTTTTCTTGTAGTTTATGATCGGCTCCAACAAAATTGGTGCCATTGTCGCTATGCAATTCAATACAAATGCCTCGCCGTGATGTGAACCTTGTAAGTGCAGCCAAAAATGCATCACTGGACAAATCTCCAACAAGCTCTAAATGTAAAGCCTTTGTACTTAAACAAATAAAAAGACAAATAAAGGCTTTATAAATTTTCTGCCCTCGTCCTTAAGTGAGATGAATTTGGATAGGTCCGGCGAAATCTACTCCAGTCTTTAAAAATGGACATATTAATTCTACTCGCGATTTTGGCAAACTACCCATTAATTGCTCTTGACATTGCGCTTTAAATTTAGTACACGTAACGCAATTCCGTATTACCTCTTTAGCCTTAGCTTTACCGTTGGGTATCCAGTACTCTTGGCGAGAAATGGATAAAAGCAGCGTTGGACCGGCGTGTTTATGATTTAGGTGAATATCTCGAAGGATTAATGTTGCAATTTTGGATTTCGAATTAATGATTATCGGATGTTTAGTTGAATACGGAGCTAAACTGTTTTGGAGCCGCCCTCCAACAAGAATCAACCCATTGTCATCAATGAAGGGATCTAATGACCGTAGATTACTGGTTTTTCTTACGGGCTCTTTAGACTGCAATGCTACTAGCTCATCTTTATAAAATTTAGATTGCTCGTACTTAAAGATGATGTGTGCGGTGTGAAGCAGCTCTTCTCTTCGAAGATAAATGCCACTGATTCTTTCAGTTTTAGGTTTTGCCGCGTTGCCAAAAAAATCTGGAGACATAACACATTACTCTTTGCAATTTAAGAAACGATGAAAACTTTAGTAACATTTCATCGAACCATTCATTTGAAGCTGATTTGACGAGAGTGAAGTTGTGTATTTTATTGGACATTTCAATTTGATGACCATAGCTTCGTGTTTGAGTAGGCCAATGTTCGGATGCTGTACATATCCAGTTTGGACCATTCCATCAAAGAGAATGTGATTCAAGTTCACTGGGCAATATGCCTCGGGAGGCGCAATCTGCTGGGTTTTCTGCTGAAGGAACGTGTAGCCAATTTTCGCGTGATAGTGTTGAAATGATCTCCGAAGTTCGATTTCCTACAAATGTGCTCCAACGCCTTGGGTGATTTGCAAGCCAATCTAGCACAATTTGTGAGTCAGTCCAGGCATAAGTTTTATTGATTTTTAAGCTAATTTCTTTCTTTATTAACTGGATTAGTCTAGTCAATAACAGTGCCGCACATAGTTCAAGGCGTGGAAGAGTTTGTTGCTTAACGGGCGCTACTTTAGTTTTGGATGAAATCAGTTGAGAATAAATTTTTTCCATCTGAATGTTTTGATCTGAAATACACCACAGCTGCATATGCTAAATTGCTCGCATCGCAGAAACCGTGTATATCTATGAGCGAACTCTTACTGGCGTTTATAAATCTGGGGATAGAAATCTTTTTTATTGTTTTTATATTATTTCTTATATTTGCCCATTTAATATGTTGGTCGTGCGGGAGTGTATCGTCCCAATCCAAATTGCTTCCCCACAGTGTCTGCAGAAATATTTTGAAGGTTATGACTACGGGTGACAGCCAACCAAGAGGATCAAATAGACGACTTGCCTTCGACAAAACTGTTCGTTTAGTAAAATTTGTTGATTCTGATAGTTGAGACGTGAACATAAAGCAGTCAGCTCTTGGTTTCCAATTGATGCCTAAAACTTTTACGGATTCTGAATATTCTTTTGTATTATCCTGGATATCTTTGTTCGTTTCTTACTGGTGTTGGTTAGTGGCTTTGTTTAATATAATCTCATTATTGCATTTCCACTTTCTTAGATGAAATCCGTAATCGTGTAATATTTGGTTCACATCTCTCATTATTTTTAGTGCTTGTTCTTCACCATCGGCCCCAGACATAAGATCATCTACGTAAATATCGTTAACAATCACTTGTGAAGCGTGTGGTGAGGAGTTACGATGTTCTTCTGCGGCCTGTTTAACTGCTCTAGTTGCGAGAAAAGATGCCGAAGCTAGACCGTAGGTGACCGTTAGCAGACTGAAGTGACGAATCGGTTTAGATGAATCGGAACGATATACTATTTTTTGATATTTTGTGTCTTCTGGATGCACCAAGACCTGGCGGTACATCTTTTCCACGTCTGCGGAAAAGGCGATCTGATGTTCTCTGAATCGTAAAATTATTGCATATAAATTCGATTGGACAGTTGGTCCAACCGCGAGACAGTCATTCAGGGAAATGCCGGAAACGGATTTTGCGGATCCATCAAATACGACTCTCAACTTACTAGTTATGCTAGAAGTTTTCAGCACTCCATGGTGCGGTAAGTAAAACCCGCTATCAGTTGCTTTTGGTGGAGATATTTCAACCATGTGGTTGAGGTTTTCATATTCGGTCATGAATTCATGGTATAGCTTTGCAAACATGGGATCACGAATGTAGCGGCGTTCCATGCCTCGAAATCTTTGTATTGCAGTGGATAACGAGTTGCTTAATTGATTTGGCGATTTTTTAAATGGGAGTTTTACGATGAATCGACCACATGGACTCCTTTGTAAGTATTCCGAGAAATGTTTTTCGCAAAAAGTTTCTTCCGGTGATAACATATTTGTTTCATGATCAATAGACTCTATCTCCCAGAATCTTCTTAGGCTTTGATCAATGTTAACTTTTTATATTTCTATATTTTGTTGAGCTGTCAATGTAACTAGATGCTGGTCTGTACGTGGACTATACTGCCCCGAAACTATCCAGCCAAACACGGTTTCTTGTAAAATAGGAGAGTCTGAACTGATTTTGATTTGGCCGTTTTTGATAATAGTGAAGAAATGATCAGCTCCAATTAGAATATCAATGCTGTTCTTCATGTTGAATTGAGGATCAGCCAATTTGATTCCTGTAAAAGATTTCATGTTAATTTTTAAATTCTGTGGTGGTATTTGACTTGTGATTTTAGATAACACAAGCGCCTCGATGGAGAGGTCAGGGTTAAAATCAGTTCTGATATTTAATGTTACTGATCCCTTTGATATACCACAGCCAGTCTGACCTAGGCCGCTGATTGATATTCGCGCATTTTTCTTTTTTAATTGAAGCCGTTTGGCACAGAATTCTGTTATAATACTGACTTGGGATCCCGAATCTAATAGAGCTCTGCAGGGTATTATTCTTCCTGAGTTGTCGATAACATTTACTATTGCAGTTGGAAGAATTGTAACGGCACTTGAACTTTGTGAATGAAGAATATTTACTTCTTCTGCTGACGTAGGCATTGTATGTGGTAGCACTTCAGTCGATGTTTCTTCCTGATGCAATATAGTATTATGTTTTTTATTGCATTTTTGGCACCGACGTCTCGATAGACACTTGAATATTGGATGATTAATTCCAAGACAGTTGAAACATCTGTTATTTCTTTTTATGAACTCTTTACGTGCTTCTACATCTAATGAAAGGAATTCGTTGCAGTAGAATATGGGATGTTCTTTGTTCTGGCACATTGCACATTGAAACTTCGGGAATGATTTAATGGCTGCGTTGCAATCTGTTACTGCCTGTGATTTTTCTGAGGCGATGTGACTTGTTACTTCGATTCTGGAGCTTACTCGTTTGGATGTTGTAATCAATGACTCTAGTGTGTCTATACGTCGACCCAAGAATTTAAGAAATTCAGCAAAATCTGGATTAACGAGGTCTGCCGAGTGTTCTGCCCAAAGAGTCTTTGATTTTTCATCTAATTTCTGCATAAGGATATAAATAAGCCAAGGATCTCTCGTCTCTGCTACCTCACCAAGCGCATGAAGCCCCCGAATTACTTCATCAGAAGTATCCATTAACCGCCTTATGTTGTTGGCATTAACATTGTTGATTGTTGGCTGTTCAACAAACGTTCTGATAAAAGTGTTGATAATGTATTTCTTGCGGTCATACCTTTCTTTTAGTTTGTTAAGCGCTCCAATGTAGTTACTGATATATGTCGTAACAACACGGCAGCCTCTCCTCGAAGAAGCCCCTTTAAATATTAGAATTTCTGAACAGGGCTAAGGCTGGGAGATTCATGTATAGTGGTAGAATACATATCGAAAAACGACTGCCACTCAGAATATTCTCCAGAGAAAGAAGGTATGTGAATTTTCGGTAATTTGATTTGAGAATGCTCACCAGCCTGGGTTACATTTTGAGATATATCAAGATTTATCACCCCTTGTTCTAGGTTTTTTGAGCGAATCCAACTATTTAAAGAAGATATTGCGGTGAAATAATTTTCTTTGTAATTGAGGTCACTTTCTTCTTCTGGATTGCAATCACATAATCATAATTTCATCATCACATAATCATAAGCTCGAGCGAGTTAAATATTCATTCAGCTATTTTTACAAGATTCTCTAGACAGAGGTGGTAATTGCACTTTACGCCATTGATAGTACACAGGCTGTGGAAGGTTGTGGCAATTTACCAGAAGATCTGTTAAAGTACAAATTGATCGGTTTCTCCATTAGTATAACCGATATGCCGCTAGACGTATGAATTAATATGTGAAGTCTCTAATCTAAATGTGGTGTTGATATGGTTTTCATGAGTATTAATAGCAAGCCACCATTTAATCGTGATTTTAGAATTTAACCAAGCTGAATCACAATTGTTAATATCTTGGGTCCTAATATTAATCCTATGACGTATGCCTTACCCAAATAGAGAACCAGGATGACCAGGAAAATTAGTTGAATTTAGTCATCAGTCTCTTGTATATACTTACAGGTTGAAGCGAATATTTTAAATTGTAGCGAACGCTGCAGACTTAGCTGAAGTACAAACTGGTCTTCCTGTTAGGTGACCGTCATCTTTCGAAGGTTCGCCAAGAAACATGCGTGAAAGACTACAAGGTACAATGACTGTTTTTGCCTAATTTGGGCTTCCAGATAGTTTTTAAATTTTACTACCAACCCAAAGTAGCCAGAAATTTAAAAAAAGATTGACATTGTATGAATTACCATAAGATTATCCAGACTTATAATTTTACCACGAGTTTTCAAACTGAAGCTGAAGTCTTTGATTGATGATCTAACAGTTAATCATGTGAACAAATTAGTCAAATTGCATCATGTATGGAGGATAGACAATGGCAAGGGAATTACTTAAAGAATATTAAGCATCCACAAATCACAATATGAATGGAAGCTGAAGTTAGAAGCAAACCAAGCAATAACCGATATGTGGTTGCAAAACAGGAGTTATTACTTAAATATGGTGCTCGTATACAAAGGGAATATAATGTCCTAATGTTGTGAATAGGACTGGTGAAATTGAAAATTTCATTGATGTATGTCAGTGCTTTGTATCAACAACAGAGAATAGTCTTCGAAAAAGGAAATGAGCAAGAGGCTCTTATTCAAGCTACTGATGGAAATGCAAAACTTCTAGTATGGTTTGAACTTAATATAGAAGATGATGACAGCCAATCAATTTCTCTATACATAGAAATACCAAACAACTTTATTTTTAATGTGCCAGCCGCTACTAGCTATACTTTTTTGAGAACTGCCGATGGTATTGCGCGTGAAATATTTAAGAAGGTTCCATTGCAATCTACTATCTTTAGATGAGGAGTAGAAAAGATGTATACATATTGAAGGAACAGTTCCTATTCAAATGCCAGCTCGATTTCGTCAAACTTTTGGATTAATTTGTATGAACTGCGCACCAGCAAGCCCATTCAATCTATGGGCAATATATGATTCTTGATTTTTTAAGACCCCATGATGATGCTACTCATACAATTTCGAGTTTTACGACATCGTGGCAATTCTTTATCGGCATAGATTCTTTTGCGCAGATTTTCTTCTACCGCAGCCATAAATGGCATTTTATAAGAATACCGGAATTTAGAGAAGAGATAAAACGAATGGAAATAACTTGACAATTGAAGATTTTCGTTTCGTTGCTTGACTGTTCAGTTTCAAGAGTAAAACAATCATCGCAAGATGAATAAAATTGAAAGAAGTTGCGCTAATCCTTATTGCTGTAACAACTATGTTACCAAAAGATGATCTACGGTGTATTGATTTGCTACTAAGCGAAGTAATAAAAAAAACTATGCCGTTTAAGGGTAAGTCCATAGTTATTGGAGGCAATTTTGACAGTACCAGTGATACTAAGAGGACGTCGTGACTCGTGCTGATATAAACGCGATACCGCAATTGTCTAAGGTCAATTGTGACATTTAAAGAAGACTTCACGAGATTATTTGCAATATTACTCTCGGATAATTCCATCGCAAAAGTTACAGTACACAAATTAACACTAAAAGAAAAAGCAACCAATTTGTTAAAAGCACCTTTGCATACAGACGCGAATTATATTGAGGCATTCTGAATACAAAGAGATCAATAAGTTACAAAAGAGAATATATTTTATGTGTCAACATAAAATCTGTTTCGAAGGACTAGGCCGTATCAACTATTCAAGTTGAAGCATTTCCAGCATGTCAGACAAATTGCTAAGTTGAGGTGGTGATTCCTCCACTCTGGTATACAACCATTTTTTTTATGGTCTTGCTAGACGTTAGGTCATATAACTACGTGGTTTTGACCCTAGTTTGGGTAAAAATCCTTTTTACCACACGTGCAACGCCTATAGACAGACCGACATATATATCCCATAAATTCACAATTTAATCAGCTTAAAATATATAAAATTGCCTAATTCAATCAAAATGGTGATATTATCTATACTACTGTATACACTCCCCTTCTATAAACTTAATTAAGAAATTTGTATCCTTGCAATACCAATAAAATTCTGACAAAAGGTCTTTAAAAAAAAAAATGAGGAAAAACTTGAGCTATTCTAATTTTCATCCAACTTTTTTTATTTTTTGAATGAAAAACTTAATTTAATGTTTTTGTTCGATAAATTTTCTCGATTACGTAACAAACTTTCATTCCACTTTTATAAAACGAGTATTTAACAATTTCGGGTGGAAAGCTTATATTCGATAATTTTTTTTTTTTTTTTTATTTAAATTGTTTATCATATTATTGATTTAACAACAATTTAATACGATACGATGTTATACAATAAAAGCGCCATTCCAGTTAGGACTGCTTCGTTCCATTTATAAAGTGATAATTTTCGATTCGATTTTTTTAAATTATGTATATTGAAAATTGGGTATCGTCTTTAACATTAGTTGTTTGTTGTCGAATATTGAGACACATATAAACCGAACACACCCCTATCATTTCGGAATAAAATAAGAATAAATCGAACATAAAAAGGGTACTAAAATACTTTGTCTAACATATTACATTCTTTACACTTCATGTTAATGTTCGAATGGGGTATATTTGGGGTGCTATTGACACGCAAATATAGTATTGGAATAGGCGTTCACTCAAAAAAATGCAATTATATTAATCGACATGATTTAATTAATTCGGTTCTTTGTCGAACAAATTAATTAATTAAGTTTGCGAAGGTGGTTTACCAAAACAATATCGTCTTTTGGGCGTCTAATTTTTGGATTATTTCTTGTGTGGTCGTCGATGTAGCAAGGTAGATATGGAGATTATCCATATTTTGGGAGGAGAATGAGAACCTCTAAAAGTTTTCCGAGAGACTAGGACTGTCATACAAAATAACTGGTCCTTGTAAAGGGTCAGCCATCTATCGGTTTAAATTGGAACCACCAGTTATTTCGAAACTGACAATACTTATGTCATTCTATTCTGTCACAAAATTCAGTATATTATCTCCACTAAACGAAATGAATCGATTTACGCTTGAGCAACGTTGGGATTTAATGGAAACTTATTTCCAAAACAAAGACAATTGGTCGGAAATTGTACGAAAATGTCGTGCAAAATTTGGTTGCAGAGAAGGACAACAATGTCCGGTATACGCAAGTTTATTGTTAAAGTTCGTGAAACTGGTTTCATTGTTGATGCGCCAAGACGTGAGCGTGCTCGTACAGTGCGTACACACGAAACTATCGAAGCTGTGGCTGAGAGTGTGCGTGAGAATCCATCAACATGAACTCGTCATCGTTTTCAAGAATTGAACAATTGGTTTAAGAGTTGAGGCCGCATGACCATCCGCTTTGTTTTCACTTCGCTAGATGGGCCAACGAGAAATTGCACGATGATGTCGATTTTGCCAAAAAAATCATCTTTTCGGATGAAGCTCAATTTTAATCTTGGTGGGTACGTTATTAAGCAAAATTGCCCTATTTGGAGCTCAGAAAACCCACACGTGATCTTACAGGAGCCAATGCACCCATTACGAGTGACTGTTTGGTGCGGCTTGTGGAGCGGAGGTATTATTGGCCCATATTTCTTTGAAAATGAGGTCGGCGCAACCATTACGGTCAATGGAGACACCTATCGCACCATGATAACCGATTTTTTGTACCCGCTCTTCATGATATTGATGTGAACGATGTTTTGTTTCAACAGGATGGTGCAACTTGCCACATATCTCATGCCACAATCGATTTATTGCGTCAAACGTTTGATGACCGTTTAATTAGCCGAAATGGTGATGTCAATTGACCGGCCGGAAGCTGCGATTTAACATCATTGGACTATATTCTGTGGGGCGCCGTTAAAGACAAGTGTTATGCCGACAAACCAGATACAATTGAGCATTTGAAGGCCAACATTTGTGATGCCATCGCCGAGATACTACCCCATACACTCGAAAAAGTGCTCGAAAATTAGTCCGATCGAATGGGGTACTGTGAGGCCAGCCGCGGCAGCCTTATGAATGAAATAATATTTCATCTCTAGCCGGGACAAGTGATTTTAGCAGAGGGCGGTTTCCAATGGCAAGAAGCGCGTTTATTGTTGGTACATTTGCTGCATAAGTTTCCATCGTGGATTATATGGTATTTTACTTAAAGTGATATCTACTTTGGGAATATAATTAACTGCATGGCCGATAAGAAAGTGCGCGGGAGTGAGAATATTGCTGTACATTGTTGCTGGCCTTACATAACCAACGGGAGTACCAATTCGTCATGACTGAGTAATTGGATCCAATTATGTATTTCAAGTGTTTTTTAGCGACTTAACAGCGGCCTCCTATAATCTGCCGAAATGAGGTATGCTCAGTGGGATAAAGAGCCACTCAACCCTATCCCTTAACAAAAAATCACTTATAGTGTTTGACGTTTTTTTAAATAACGAATAGACTTTGTCTGGATGATTAATCTTTTTAACACGGCAAAAAAGGATTTTATAGCTCAATCTTTTCGTACTGGTGCAAACGAACAGTGCTATACATACATCTTTTAAGTTCTTTTTCCACGGACTCGTTTCGGATAGGGAAATAGAGATCCTACATAATCGACCACAATGTTGAGAAATGGCCACTTAAATCGAAAATCTGGTAGGCCCACCATAACTTCAGTTTACAATCGTGGTTGATGTCTTGAACTAACTGTGCATTTGCTGATTATATTTCGTATTAAGGGTTTTGCAATTATCAAAAACGTTGGTTCAAGGTACTACTAAGCAACGTTATACTAGCATGGCATTGGCGAATGTGAACGTTTCAAAAAAAATCGTATCGCACATTATTGTTGCTTTATCAAGGGTGTTTAGCTTCCAACGATGCTAAAGAGTTACTTATTCGGCCTCCGACTTGTCATATTTTATGCTGATCAGTGAATGGCCTTAAAGTTTGTAATTTACTGTTTGGTGCTACTTGTTCACCTTCATCAGCAAAGACCTTCGACTGGGTGTGATTGATCATTATATTTTCGCTGCTCCTCCCAAGTGAGAGGAGCTATCTTGGAAATGGTGCTATTATTAATGAACCGAATACACCTTTTGACAGCTATGATTGAGATAGCTATGATTGAGAATACCAATGGTTTTCGAGATTGTCAGAAATATGTACGTATTTTGTAGAATTTCTTCTTCCTTCGTATCGTATTGACTCTATTTTGATTTGGCCATCGCGACTCATCCTTAATGAGTTAATCGATTCCAAAACTTTAGTTTTGAAATTTTAATATTTTGCTGTTTAATATCCCAGTTATCGTTATTCTACCATGAATGTCTTGGAAGACTGAGGCGTTGCATGCATGCCTGTAAAAACAAATGATACAGTTCATACTTGATCTTCGAAAAACAATCTGTACAACATTTGAACTCCGAAGTGATACTGGACTCTATCTAATTAATGCCGTCGGCCAATTTGACCGAGCCAAAATTCTGGACGATTGCAACACTGTCCCTTTTGACTTATTTTCAATGGTTACGTTTCGTATGATGTCTTTTACAACATGTGTAGCAGCTCTTCCTAGACCTACTCTGATCAAAAGAGTGTGTATCCGAAAGGCAATTAAAACGACGATGAGATTTTTTAATGAAACATCCCCACTGTTCAACTGGCTGTTCCAAGGATTGTTTGCACTGAAATACAATGTTCCGGTGATTTACGCATGCCACATGTAATTATGTTGAAAGCATATTCCCTTGCAGATTCCACTGGTATATAGTTCGGTATGTCAATTCGGTATATAATTTTCAATTCTTGCGAACATTTTCCGAAATTAATAAAATTGGGTTTTATGGGGTCAGGATACTCTTTCATAATTGTATTGGTATCTTTTTCGTTAATCAGTGAAATAATGCATTATTATTACCCATTATTAGGGGATGTAGTAAAGCTGGAAATAGGTACGGCTGAGTCTGTTATTGATTTTAGCTAAAAAAAAGATACATTTGCAGAATTAGTATTAAAATTTAGTAAGGAATTTGAAGATGATGTTGCAATTAAGCAATCATTATTTTCGTATATCGGTGCAGATGGACTATTTTGTGCAGAATATGATGTTGAAGATTTGACTTGGAATTGAGTTTCAACGTGACACTCTGAGTTATCCGATAAAATACTGCTTAATGCATCCGTATTACAGTTTTCATCTTTCCGGTTTATGCATGATTTGTAATCATATATTTATCAAGTTTTATCCGCACAGCGACTTAACCTTTAAGATAGATTTTTAATATTACACAACCAAATTAATGGTTTCTGATCACTTACGGTAATGATCAATCAGGCTCCAAACGATAAAAGAGTTAGATCAAGGCCTCATAAACAAAAATTAGATTGAATTTTCTCTAAAATCTTTTTAAAATCAGAAGCTTGTTAGCAATAGCATTGTGGAAACAAATCACCGTAAGATGTGGACGCGCTATGGGAGGTATTGAAAACTTCAATAATCATAGTGCTGCCTAGGCAATTCTATAGGTATGGCGAAAACTGAACCCAAAAACGTTTTGTATGATGAGGACTGTCAAATTGCAGTCGAGCAACAAAATAAAGCCTATATCAGACACCAGAACAGCTCTATCACAACCAATTCCGATTCAGCAAACAATAGCAGTACTACTTAATAAATTATAAGTACGTGTTCTTACCAACTATGCTATTATCTAAGAGCTCTTAACAATCCTTGCTCACAAGCTAAGTTTATCACTTCCATAACAGTAAATTAACTACAAATAAAAACATGCAGTGCAGAATTGGAGGTTCCAGGCATTTGCGAAAGTAATAAAGAAATAGTCTAACAAACGGTTAATCTATCGATCGTGCCTCGATCTAAATTAAGATATAATTTATAGATAGAGCCATTCGTAGTGAATAAAATTACCTATAACCAATTGTAAAACAAAAAAAATAACCCAGGGTTGGGCAACTTAGGCTATAGTTGGCTGACCCTCACATCCATATTACGGCACCAATCGACTTGGTCCGTAGTCCAGATAATAAAATTAAACAATGAACAACCAATTGCTCAACATACCAAATTAGGTTGGATAGATTTCGGAAGATCTAAATTATCTAAGTTATACTCAACAAATAATCCTTTAACAAACACAGGTGCAATCGCAACTAAACAAATTGCACTAGATGAATTAGAAAAACAGCCATAAAAATATCAACCCTATCAACCCTAGCAAAGGCCATGACATGACAATTCCAACCGCCTGCATCTTCCTATTCCGGCGGGTTTTTGAAAGCTAGTGTAAAACCAGTTAAAACCCATTTAGAATTTTAGGCCACTATGTCCAATCTTCAATGACGTGGAGGTTATCAAAGTGTTAACACCTGACCATTTTTTAATTGGTTCATCTAACTGCGAGGCAAAAAAAAATCTAGCATGTTCAAACATGCCTCGCTTTACTCCTCTTCGCGTATCTGCGAAGGTTAAAACAACGACCAAATGGCTACAACCAAAGCAACAACTTTAAATTGGAAATCGTGTGCTTTCAATTGAAGATAATCTAGGAACACCTGATGGATGTCCTGAAATGTTTCGTAATATTTAGGAAGAATCATCCTTAGCGAAAAAACTTGATCAGTGCGGCTAAATGATTCAGATGAAATCCTCCTGGATAGTCACATAAAATTGCTTCTGATAGAGGAGTGATTCTCTCCAATGTAATACAGTATTTTGTATGCTGTGCAAACGAAAGCTACGCCACGAAATAATGTTTCGAAATATAGTTATTCCAAATGGAACAAAGATGACAAAAAAAGCTTTGGTAAAATGAGTGCCCATTAAACAAGAGAAGTAATAATAACGGTACCCAGGATATTCTGAAAGGCAATGCTTTAATTTATTAATCTGGTTATAGTTGATGGTCATCTTGATTCGGTGGACAAAAATATTCTTGTCTGCAATTAAACATGGGAGCCCAAATATGTACCGCATGTTTTATTCGTACCAGATTTACAAATTAATTAGTTTTCACCAGGTTAAGCATTGGACAAAGGTTGCCAACTGATCAGAAAAGGTGCTGTTAACAAATATTGTTCAAGATGGTTTCATAGGGATCCATTGAAAATTGACTGGCAAATACACGAATAAAACAGGAATCTCTGAAAATGTCTTCATGAACTGTTGGCACAACAAAATATCAAGCAGGTCAAGTTTTCCCTTAAGTCAATGGAATAAATAATTTGGATGACGAATTTTTTTTATGTGATTGTTTTTTTTTAGTAAACATCGCCAATGTCATTTTGATTGAGAGACGAACGTGCAAAACTTGTTGTTGTGGAATAATTCACAGAGACGGCTGTGGTTCCAAGGAAGAGGTGTCGTAAGGTGGATCCAAGTACTTTATACTTTTCAAGAATAACTTTTACATTATTGCAAGGTCTATATTATGGCAAATAAATCTGAAGTCACTCAGAACTTAATTGATTTTCCCATGTCACTAAAATTGGATACTATGGTAATAATTTCAAAATATTGCAATCTGGCAATGGTAGGGAGTATGAATCCAAAGGTTTAAAACGATTCTTGACAAATATTTTTCGCCATCAAAAGTTGATGCATACACTCCAGAGCAGAATAAAAGCATAATAAACGTAAAAAATGCATTCAAATCAAGATTCACATGTGCAATTGGATGAGAATCTTCAATCAACGGCAAGTTAGAGGAAGTCAACCAACAAGATGACACAATCTCAAATAGATTGAGAAGTAGCACTAAAGTCACGAACATTGTTTCGGTGAGAGTAAAGTTTGCTTTTATCGTCAATTGTGTTGAACGAAAATATTATGAAGAAGTAAAAAGCTAATATTACTGTGACAAGAGGACTAAATGCCTTGGGCCAAGACGACACGTTTGATGACAAGAAATTAATTGATAATTGCTAGATCCGGCCTTTTGTCCAGTCGTTTGTTTTACAAGCATAAGATTTTGTCAGCGATCGCAGCCCAAAAATATTTTGAAGCAGTTTTACATAAAAACAGCATTTTTGCATGGAGATTTTTGCATAGATCTGATGGTTCAGGAAAACTGTGTAAGATTCGCAATAGTTTGTATGATTTTAAATAAGTTTCAAGGTGCTGAAATCAGAATTTTTTTTTAGATTCTTATCAAATTCGGATTAAAACCCAGAAGCTCAGATCATTGTGTCTTTATATAGGTCAAAATGGTCAAGAAACAATTAATGACACCTCGCTTGTCAAGTATACTTGTAAGATATTTTGAAGGAGAAAAATGGGAAAGCTGATTGGTTTTTGGGTATGGCAATCGAGCGACGAAGTGATGTTTCGATTTTCATACATCAGCAATTGTACGCGAAGAAAACACAACGTTTCAACATGGATAACCGCAATTCTATGTCAACCTTTAAAATCATGTCAAGTCATATCTCCAGGAGATATATCAAACCTGGTGCATTAAGTCCATAAACAGACTTTATGTGTCGAAACAATAATTAGTCCAGAGAACCATAATTAGTCAAAACGATTGTTTAGAACATCAAAAATGAAGATCGCGGAAGGAACATCCCGACTTTGATTCAACCGATGCAGTCTTAGAATGTTACAGTGATCACTGTTAGGTGTTAATGTAAACTTGATCCTCCACGTAGAAGGTAAATGTCAGAGTGCATATATTATAATGAAATATTTATGTACGCTTTAATTCTGTTTGAATAGTATTCGGTGCCCCGACGTGAGAACCATACTCTAGTATTGGGCGAATAAATGCTACAAATGTCACAGTAAAACTAAATTTGTTACAGTCGACCTTCCAGAAATAAATCCATGTTGAACATGTGCGATAAAATCTTTTAGATGAAAAAATAAATGTTTGCAGCATGGCTTCGAATACCACGATAGTTACAAACCAGGCCTCTTTTTCCAGTTTTAAAAATCGAACTTATAAAGCAAATTTTTCTAGTATCAGGAAAAATTCAGTCCAAGGGCTTTCGTTGAAAATAGAAGAGAACTTGCCAGACCACCAGTGAAATCATTAAAAAGAATGATTTTGGTTTATTATGAATAAAATCTATGAAGAAATCTCAAAATAATAGCCCACCACTTTCATATCCGCTAAAGGAAGGTAAGTGAATCGCGTCTTTGCTTGCTCTTCTATACATTTCGTTGTCATATTAAGCCTATTTAGAGGCTTACTTTCGACTTACTCATAACCTTTCTCAAATGGTTATTGCTATTTCATATCGGATCTCAATTTTTAGCAGAACTCGATTATGCCTATCTTACATCAACTGTAATCTGCGAATACTGGCTGGAACTATGCGGTGCCATACTATTATTAGCGTAGTTATTAAAAACAGTGCGAGATGCCATGGATTTGGAGCAAACTATATACTACTTATTCGAGGACGGATTCTAATATAACGCTTGGATAGATAAAAAACGATCCTAGTAAGTACAGAACTTTGGTGGGTAACAGAATAGCTGAAATTCGGTCTCTTACGCAGCCAAGTCAATGGCATTATGTAAAATCCAATTACAACCCTGTAGATGTACCCACTAGCGCTTGAACCAACTGAAGATGCTGTATTCTTGCTAGCACAAACTGAAGCTTGTTTAGACTCCAGACAGATTCTTTCACTGTCAAGCGATTTAGATGATTTTTATGCTTTAATACCTAGACATGTTTAAATCGGGAGAATACTATTTTCACCCCCGGAGTCAGACAAACCCAACATAAGTCCAAAACAGAGGTGGGCCATGCTTTCAAAAATGACTCAATGATTTTGGAAAATATGGTCCAAGGAGTACTTAAACAGTCTACAACAAAGGTACAAATGGAAAGAACCAAAAGCAAACTACAGGACTGGTCAGCTAGTACTAATAAAGGATGAACAACTTCCACCTACCATCGTCCCAGATGAACGAACCAGAGTAGTATCAATGAAAGGACTAAAAAACACCACTTTCAAGAGACCGATTGGAAAGATAAGTCCCCTTCTAACTGAGAATAATCAAAATCCAACAAGGAAATCAGATGAAGACGTAAAAAGAGACGACAACAAAGTAGAGCAACTCAAGGTTTGTAGGTCTCCAGTTGCCAAGCTCACCAAGATGATGTATGGACCACTGCTCATATTACTAATTACGTTCAATTTTTGTAATTAGAGCACACTACCATAAAATATCACAACGTTCGAAAATCAACCAGGAATCTATTTTGAATCCATTGGAGAGCTCAAACTTACAAGCAATGAGTGGAACATAATTTGTATTGTAATCTAACCAACTAGTATGCAGAACTGGGTGCCTATAAGCGGTCCATAGATAGACTAGCTATAATATTGTTCATATCCTAAGGACAACTTCACGAACTCGAGGATCGCTAGAACCATCCTTTCATGAAATAGATCACAAGAATCCTTAATCCTGAAACAGAGTAATCCTTACATGAAATAGAGCACAAGAATGAATTGCTTCACCACCATAAGGTGAGTTTTTGAAGAAGTAAACGGGGACTTTTTACTTTGCAGAAAACATAGCCAATGAGCTATTCGGGGTGCTAGATGACAGAGCCACGTTGCGTTATGAGGAGAACATAGAAAAGCTCAAGCTAAACAAGAACCATTTTACGGCGTTATTAAATATTCAAATTCAAACGGCTTATGGTGGATATTCATTGGAAGCTATTGGGGTCATTGAAGCGGAAATAATCATTGGTAAAAACAGAACAGTAGCAAAGTTCTATGTGGTTAAAAATATGGGTAATCCATTATTGGGATTATTTACGGCAAAACTATTAAAGGTTTTAAAAATAGGATCAGAAGTTGATGTAAACAATATTGAACAACAACGGCCACTGGGTAAAATTAAAGGGGTAATTGTTGATTTGCCCATTGATGAGTCGGTAAACCTTGTTGCACAGCCTTACCGCAGGATTCCAGTTTCTATTGAACAAGCGGTATCAAAGAAAATTAAGAAATTAATGGCAATAGAAGTAATTGGACCGGTGCACCAACATGGATCTCACCAATGGTTGTGGTACCAAAAGGAAATGGACAGATAAGAATTTGTATTGACATGAGACGTGTTAACAAAGCAATTAAAAGAAAGAACCACCCGCTACCGATGATTAAAGACTTTTTACCGCATTTGACAAATGGAAAGATATTCTCGAAACTCGATATTAGTAATGCATTTCATCAAGTGGAAATATCAGAACAGTCACGACACCTAACTACATTTATCACCAACAAAGGTTTATTCAGATACACCCGGTTGATGTTTGGAATGTCGTGCGCTCCTGAAATATTCCAAAAAATTAATGAAACAAATTTTGGTGGGTTGTGGCGGTTGTATGCATTTTTTGATGATATTATAGTATATGGCTCAACACAGGAACAACACAATGATCGAACAAAGTCCTTGGTACATTAGAAAATTGGAGCGTTACATTAAACAAGAGTAAATGTGTATTTGGTGTCAGTAAAATTGTATTTTTGGAACATGGATTGTCCGGTGATGGAATAAGACCAACACATGATAAAGTTCAGGAGATCAGGCAATTTAGGTCACCGCAAAATGCAGATGAAGTTCATAGTTTCTTAGGGTTGGTTAACTATGTGGGACGATTTATCCCTGATTTAGCGACGATGACATTTGAATTGAGGAAACTAATTAGAAAGGAAGAAAGATTATTTGGGGCCCGAAGCAGCAGGACTCATTTGATAAAATAAAATCAAGATTGTCAAGTAAAACGGTCCTGGGGTATTACAATGTTGAAAATAGAACTCAAATAATAGCGAATGCCAGTCTGGTAGGGCTTGGAGCTGTTTTGTTTTAAATTTGTGATGGACAACCGAAAATAATATCGTATGCAAGTAAAATTTTGACCAAACCAGAACAGCGTTATTGCCAAACAGAAAAGGAGGCATTGGCCTTAGTTTGGGCGGTCAAGAAATTTCATTTTTATGTATGCGGAAAGGAATTTGAACTAATTACCGATCATAAACCATTAGAAATCATTTTCCTGATCCTTTGTCACGGTTATATACGCAAATTAGCCAACCGCACCCATTCGATGATGAATCTGAAAGTTACATAAATGAGTTAGTGGAAGCGGTTAGGCCAGTCGCGATTAAATTAATAGAAATTGAATCGAGAAGAGATGTTGATGTACAAAATGTTAAGATTGGATAAGATTTTGGTACGTGGTCTAAAGATACACAAATCTATAAAATATTTGAAAATGAACTATGTTTTTCGGGAAATATTCTATTACGAGACACAAGAATTGTGATTCCCAGGTTGTTGCGTACTAGAACGTTAGAATTGGCACACATCGGGCACCCGGGATGTACTGTGATGAAAAAACGTATACGAGCTAAGGTTTGGTGGCCTAAAATTGATGAAGACGTAGAAAAATCAGTAAAAAGTTGCCGTGCCTGTTTAATTACATCGAGACCGGATCCACCAGAACCAATAAAACGGAAAGATATGCCAACTCAGTCTTGGCAGGATGTAACCATTGATTTTATGGGGCCTTTGCTTCCCGGACGTTGTAGTAAATTGAATCTGCTACAATTACCACGAGGCTTTTGACGACCCAACAACTTAGAAAGAAACTAGATTTCATGACCAGAAATCCACCATCAGAACTTTTGCTTCCCAATATCAAAGGCACTGATGACATATTGGCAGTATACCAGCTCATGATAGCCAAGACAAGGATGCAAGGAAAATATTTTACATTTGAAGTTAAGCTGCCATTAGTATATAAGGAACTACACCAAATATCAATAAAAATTGACTAAATAAAAATACGGTCAAACAAACATATTATCTGAAACCTATGTGTACCAATGATCCTTACTGCAAAACTTATATTATGCAAACTATTTGGACTTTTCACAACAAAGGCTGGGACACAATTACTTAACATAAATCACATCACAACTGAACGATGAGAACATCTTGTTAGACTTATATGTTCCATGTCTCGAGTAGCACTTCTTAAAAAGTAAACTGTACCAAAGCTTCTTCATTGCGCTGCCTTATTGTTATCTCAAGCTTTAGACAAAGTATTGAAAAGCTTGGAAAAGCATGGAAATGAAATATGATCAGATATACCTGTGGTCGGATTTAGAAATCACGTTACTTCTAATTAAATCCGAACAATCCACATATGCTTCATTTTTCGCAAAAAGGATTACGCAAATTCAAGATATGGTAGTATGGTCCAATGTTTTTTGGCTTAACAATTCTAATCTTAAAATTAATCCAGCTTTGCTTAATTTCCAATATTCATTTATTTTATAAACGGTTTAAAAAATACAAAGCACTTATTTTACTTACGTGACTTCAGTTATGACCTCTCTGTACAAATTAGTAGGATTATGCAATATAATCTCGGTAAAAATCCTAATTATACTTAATGTCTTTGGCTTTTAAAGACATCACATAAATCAACTTGTAGACGACTTACCTGAAAAGATTAAAGCAAAAAATTGGATTAAAATATACGTACCAAAATAGAATATAAATTATAACCTAAAAATTGATAATCAACTAAAAATAAATCCTAATTTATGAATTAAATCCATCCTCCGACTCTTAAAAAATGTATCTAAAAAAAAAACATACATAAATTTACACTCGATTCCACTTGAGCAAAATTTCAAACATAAAACGAAATAAAAGCTTTACTCTTCTCCTTCTCCACTCATAAACGACGAAAAGCTTTTTATTATTCTCGAAGCAGGAAAAATTTAGGAGTGTATAAAATGAACAACAAAAAATACATTTATTGATTTAAATATTCTGAAAGTATATATGTGTGAAACTTTTTTAAAAAAGCTTTGTTTTTTACTTTTGTTAAAGTTATATACTTATGAAACTTTGAAATTTATATTTTAAAAATACTTAACTGAAAAAAGCTATAAATTGTTGGTCAAAACGTAAAATTTAGTTTCTTGGGAATAAAAAAGCTTGTCTTGTCTATAGTGTTACGATATTTGGTTAGCTTTTATTTGTTTTTATAAACTTTTTAATTTATGCAAAAATAGTATAAAGTTTGGAAAATTTTCTAAAATATTTTTATAAAATAAACACAAATATATACAGGGTGTATATACATATGTTCGATGCATGCCTAACGGCCACAGTATTCAGCTGACGTTGTCTCGACATCTTCGCGAAAAACAGTTCGAAGCCCAATCAAGATTATAATAAGAGAACGTGTCTAGTCTATAGTTCACTTATTTCAAAACCCAAGATGTCCGATATTCAGAGATAGCTTTGAAAATAGTTCAAACTCAAATTGATCCAAAGCAATAGATTTTGGAACTCAATAAAGAGATGCAAGTAAAAAATATCCTAAAGTGTTTCTAATATGTCTCAAATATGTCTCGTTTTTGATTTCTGGCAGCCTAAACAAAACTGGGCCGGTATTTGTCATAAAACGGTTAATTCAATTGTTTTGTAATGTTAAATCAATTTTTTAAATCTAATTTATATTAATTTTAAAATTTTGTGTCAAATAAAGTGTATATAAATTAGATTTTTGGCGTGAGAATTGCTTCGTTACCCTCGACATATGGTATGAACCATGTATAAAAAATGTACATGCCGAGAAATTGCCTGAGCTGCTTCAGTGTTTCTGGCTGGTCAAATTTATTTATGGTATCGTCTTTTTCAACCATCGGTTTAATACCCTGTACAAAGAGTCTAAAATGTGTTGTAATCGCCGTTTTAGGAATATCATTGGTCTTTATAGGGATTTATTGGCATGTCCGCGGACTTATCATTGTGAATATCGTATATCAACCCAATTAAAATAAGAAACCGGCAAATGAGGAATTGGATATGGATCGGTGACCTGGGTTACATTATTTAGAGCCGTTGGGTCACCGTATGGCCTTCATTCTCCTTTTTGTTTTTTACAAGATCAAAAAAACTCTACCATAGAAGGTTGAAGGGTCTTCTTGGGATGGCATGATATCAAATTCCTTTTTCGCGATGCTAAGTTTTATCTCGAGTTATGGCTTTATGATTTATATAAACTAAGGTATTCACCGGAGCTCTAAAAATTTGCCCTTAGTGATCCAACTATGGATAATGAGACATAAGCAATAACAAAAGTCTGCAAAAAAGTTTGAAATCTTTTTGTGATGTTAGATCTACTGATACTTTTATTAGGCGACACTAGTTTTGGTTGTCACAAGTTGTAAAGGGTTGGAATTGGACTAATTTTTCGGTCAATTCGTTAATCTGGACTTGCACATTTAAATTCCAATTATCTAATTGTTCAAACTTTCGCGTCAGCTGTTTGAATCTGTGAGCCATAATCTAGACCACTTTTAGCGATATAGAAATTTTTTAGCGATATAGAAGTTTCTTCTGGAAAAGCATCTGCCGCTAATATCTCTTCAATATCGTTTGCGGTTTTGTTTGATACAACCTTGAAAATTTTTTCAATTTCTTTGAATTGACAACATGTGACTGCAATGTTGACAAATTTTTAAGACAAATATTTGCCGTTCACACATAACAACAAATATTTTCGCAAATATGTATTATTTTTCGGCAAATATTTGCTACGTGTGTACTTAACCTAAGTAACAGTAGAATATCCTATTAATGTTTATGAGGGCATTGTCAACCCACTCTAGACTGTCGAGTTAAACATTTTTATAATGTCCTTTTATTTTGTTCATATCATGACATTTTGGACAATGGTTTTGGACATTTTAGACTCAACAATCGATTACGACCCAGATACAGTGGAAACGCATATCTAAGAATATTTGCATCGCAAGGCAGTCGTCTTAGGGCAAACATTAAAAACCATTTCTTAATCGACTCCTTGCGGATAGAAGAGTTATTATAGAATAGATTCAAAACTATCGACGCATATTCCAATTGCGAAAGGACAAAAGCTATGAAATAGCTTTGCTAGCACATAAGTCTCTATGACAATATATTCTGTCAATATGCCAATATATCTTTATCCTTAAAAGACAAGTGACTAGAAAATAAAACTTCTAAATCAAGAAATAATTTAAATCGATCAGTACCACTTAGAAATACATCTCTCCTGAAGACGTTACACCTTTTAGAAAAATTCATAATTAAACATTTAAAAAAAAGCTTAAGTGAACACGCAATGCCCAAAACTAAGCCTCACATAGCTACCCGAAGCTACCCGGACAGGACATTTATATTCAAAATGGTTAAATAATATAAGATTCATCCCTCAAAACGAGATTGGTTCAAAACAAATTTTAAGATTTCTGTACAAATTCACAAAGCAGAACTTTATGCGGCTAAATACAGGAATCGGAAGCATTAACGGAAAATGAAGCAGAAATTTCGATCAGTTTTTAATTCAGTATACAAATTACTACCCTGATGGGTTTTTATTTACAATATTCAGTTTTTTACCGTTCATTCGGTTGACATCAATTTCATAATTCAGCATCACAAAAGCTCCGACTGAACTATCTGCCTGAGAAGAAGACATCCCAAAAAATATTTATCAATCCGATATTTGTAAAAAAGAGTGATAGAACTGTTTATTTTTGTCGTACAAAACTTTGCAGCTTCAAAAAAATATAGATTTCTATTCAAAAATTAGTTTGACCTTGAAATAACCTTTAAGTTAACCTTAACATATCAAAATGCCAAAACAGCTCTCTCAACTTTTGTAAGAAGCTGATTTTTTAGAAATGGTATAAATATATACATATAATATATATATTGACTTTTTGCACCCACCCGCCACCTCCTCATAAATAGAGAGTAGTCTCAGATGGAAATATATTTCCAGTATTGCAAATAATACAATAGTATTAAATTAAAACTCTTATTCATACAAGCAGCCCACAACAAGCAAAAAAAAAGTGAAAATGATAAATTGGCAATTATGAAAATAAGTAGAAAATTTTATCTGCCAACACACACATTCATATATACATAAACACACACACACGAATAAAACAAACCAGCAAATTTCACGATTGATTTTTCATCGTAACGATGCCGATGTTTGATTTCCCTACGTATTGATAAATTATTTACGTCATATATGATGTTCAAATTTAATTTCGTTTGGCAGATTAAGACGTCACGTTTAGGTTTGGAAAATAATTGGCATTGTCTATATTTGTAATAACTTTATTCGAAATATTCTTAATTCTTATACATATACTTGTTTGTATCTTTGTAGTAAAGTGAAAGATAGGAAAGGTCAAATTTTTTTTAGGATATCCCGGGTCGCTTTACTGCTCTTTGTTAAAAGAAAATATTTTATATTTTCTATTATTATCTGATACAATACACAAAAATTTAAATCACTATTTTAAGCTTCTAATGTGCTGTAAATATTTCAATATAAAAAGGGTCTGTTTGGAAAAAACTTAAAGATATACAAATTTAAACACTCCAGAATACGTCTCAATTACTAGCAACACTGTGAAAGTATTTTCGATCATGGAGCAACATTTGTAAATAACTCGACAGGACAATGTATCAGAAGCAATAGCTAAACACATAAAAACTCTTAGTTCAATAAGTAACCGGGCAAAAAATGGCGAAAAGACTAAACAAAATCAACTCAAGTAAACTTTATAAATCAAAACATTGACTAGGTTCCTGTGGTACTGAATTACAAGTTATATTTGCTAATATAAGACACTTGAGGTAAAGCTAAGACGAATTCAATTGATTTGTAATGTTTAATCAATTTTTTAAAATCTAACTTATATTAATTTTAAAGTTTTGTGTCAAATAAAGTGTATATAAATTAGATTTTCGGTGATTACATGATTACATGAGAAATTTTAAGGTTTCTATACTTAGCAAATTACTCTTATAACAACAAACTCTTAAGCAAAATGTAGCAAGAAGACAACGTTAGAAATAATGCGACGGTTACAAACCAAAATGATACAAGAAAGTGTCTACGTCAGCTTAATTATATTTCCCATATAATGTAAATGTCCAACTGTAAATTTATACAACTGACACGTTGGAGTGGTAATTGAGGTTAAAATTCGAGTAAGAACTGTTTACATCCCAGATATGTAGAACTTTGAAGCTGTTAACATGGATTACAACTTGTTTAAAGCTCTTCTTTTCAATACTGTGATTGGTTCAGATAACTTTTTGCATTTTTCCATTATTCAAGTCATTCTAATATTTTTATCAGAATTGTCTCGTTAGCTAAAAATTCAGCGGAATAGAAATAGAATTCAGTCATGCGGAATAAACCTTGGTACCCTGGAAGGGCAAAATATCTTGTAGTTTTCTATGGATACATATTGTCGGCACTCGGTTCTGCCTTTCGCTAGAGAGGCAGAACCGAGTGCCGACAATATGTATCAACTTAATCAATAAATGAATGGGAATCTGGAAAACACCACTATAGATGTGATTCACGTGAAACGAGAAAGAGTTCTAAAGTTGTTACGTGAGTTTCAAGAAATCGAAACGGAAATGTTCAATCTGGATAGCAATATGACTCCGCATTGACTTTGCGAAATTGAAAGATAAATAGTACTTAGTTCTAGCACATTTTGCAAACATTTTATATGCAATACCACGTTCGGGTCACAGCTACAGCCTATTGAAGTGCGATTACCAAAAATAAATATTCCCGTATCTGAATCACTTGCAAGATTATATGAAGTAGCAATCATTCTGTGATGCGTTCAGATCAACAATTCATAAAAGAGCAAAGTTGTCTGGCGGTCAAAAATTTCAGTATCTTCAGTATTTAGTACGCCGCAGTTCCTGATGAAAATTACAACGAAGCGCATTGCAGAAGCTGATTCTACGGTATGATAAAAAGTAGTCTGTGTTATATACATAAAAACTGTACATGTATAAAAACTTACATGGGGCAGCCAAATATATAACAACCAAATGCGGCGAGTCTTCGAAAGGGACAGATGCATTTGATGAATCCAGGACTCTTTGGCTACAACAGACAACAGACAGCAGACAAGGAGTTCCCAAAGATCGTAGAGTTTCTTAAATGCATCGAAGACGTAAAGGTATGATGTGAGTACATAAACAGTAGTGCTTTTAAGAATTATCATCATTTTAGGGAATCAGAACCTGAGAGTTTGAAATTACTAAGCAGCTTAACAGCGGTGTAAACAAATTTTGGGTGGATATTTGCCGGAAAAATTGCGGAAAGTAACCAAAGCATTACTGAGAGCATGACCGAAAACGTCTACGTCCTGCTAAATATCAATAAATATTTAAAGCAATTTTGGGAAAAACTACCAAAAAGCATTAGGAGAATTACAAAGGGGCCTTTGGCTGGGTATTTGTTCTAAAGAACGACGAAAAGAACCGAGGATATAAAAAGTTTATAGTAAAATTACAATTTAAGCAATCAGGTATGATTGGAACATCGTACCATACTAAACTAAATCGCCTGAAATTAACGTATCAATAATTTCAGCATAGCCCGTAGTTCGGTCCAATCAAATTGCAATCGCAAAACGAGGCATTGTTTTTGTTAGTCACCGCCGTTTAGATAATGGGAACTTCCTTGCAGCTTTAACAAAATTTACGTCACAGTTAGGAAACTGCCACTCGATAATATAGAGCGACAATTGGGATGAATTTCGTAGGTGTAAATAACCTTAGAGAGCTGTTTCAGTTTCTTCAGGATAAGGAACCATATATAGCGTCAGCGCTTTTACAGTTTAAAAAATAATGGAAGTTCACCTCTGCGCGAGCGCCTCACATGGGTGGTATATGGAAAGCAGATGTGAAGGAAGCAAAAATACAATTGCACAGAATTGTTGTTAAAAGCATAATTACCTTAGAAGTGTCTTCCACATAACTAATAAATAGAGGCAATCATGGATTCTAAACCACTAGTAGTAAGCCAGACAGAATACTTAGACTGTATAACGCTGGCCCAGTTCTTAGTCGGACGTATATTTGTAGACGTGGGTGAAGAAAATCTTTTAAACCAAAATATCTCACCGATCGTTAGGTCACGAGTAGTTCAGAAAATCAGTTAAAATGATGGAATCGATGACATAAAGAGTATTTTACCATCTTCCATCTATACCAGGCGGATGATACGTAGCCGAAGACATCATCTTAAAAACGGGGTTTCCAGCACATTTCTGAGTGCTAGGCCAGGTCGTCGACACTCATTTAGGGAGTGATGGCAATGTACGCGTTGTGGATATCCAACTGGCCAATAGAAACAAGTGAATCCAGCTTTCAAAAATCATGCACAAAACAAGCAACTATTTGTTGATCACCTACATACTTAATTTGACAAATGTACAAACTAAACGTTAAACATTATATGTATACAAATAATGACGATTATACGATAATCGGCGATTATATAATAAATCGCTCGAAAGACTAAAGAGGTCTGTGCTAGGAGAACTGCCAAGCGGGTTTGTAGACGCAAAAAGCGTGAATGGTGGAAAGTTGTAAGAGTACAACAACTCAACAATGCGAGCACAGACCACGTACGTTCAATAAAGAAGTCACCGGATTGCAACATATCTTCAGACTTAGGATTGTCCTAAGCTCCGCACACTATTACACCCTGTGCTTTTTTTCTAAAAATTATTTCCTTTCCCCGTCCAAATTAAATTTTGTTTTCATTGAAAAAGGCAACCTTGTACCATACTCTCTGTGTGTTCTAAATGCATCTATATTATGTTGCTTTGCAAACCAAAGACGCTGGTTTCTGTGTGTTTCATTTTACGGCGGTTTCTTCTTAATTGTTATTTTATTTTGAATATGAAGGACACTGTACTATACGCCAGACGATTGTTTTTTTGGCATTAGCATCGAATTTAGCCCTTATTTTACTCCTAATCAACAAAATGGAATTTGAAGCTTCTCTAAGAATGGCCCGTCGGTCTTGAAATGTTGCAGCCATGCTCATTCTGTTTTTTCCATAGCTTTCAATGTTACTGATGTAATTCTGCACAACGGTTGAGCTCCTTCAAATTGTAGTTGCAATTTGGAGGTTATGACCATCCTACTATGAAAGAAAGCCTGAATTCGGGCTCTTTCGTTGTACTAAGGCATAATTGTACTCACTTCAAAGATTAATCAAGGATTAAAAAGTGTTCTTAATAAAGTGAGTTGGAGTGAAAGATTTCTAGGGGTGATAGGACAGTTTAAAATAAGACGGAAAAAATTTATTTTTAATTTTAAACGCTTTTTCTTGTTAAAGTAACGAGATATTGATAATCCCCCCAGAAACAATAATACGAAACACTTGAAGCCCTGAATATTAGCAAAGCCCAAGTGGGTCCTAACAGGACGGAAAGTTTTAGACATTTTTAAATTTTGTTAAAACTTAAAATACTCCTTACTTGTAAACCAAGTTCTAATAAGACTTAACTAATTTTAACCTCTCCTAATCGCACCCTAGAAGTCTTTTACAATCGGTGGGGAAACTGTATATAAATATATATATATATATATATATATATATATATATATATATATATATATATATATATATATATATATATATAATTTTTAAAAAATCGCGGTTGGCCGGATTTGTTACAATAAAGAGGCTGCCCGTCAACAGCTTGTGGTCGCTTCATTAGCATGTTGGTGATGTAATTATTGCTGTCGTTTTGACTTACTGTTTCCAATGCCTCAGTTGATTGATTGCTCGAATAATCTGCTTCCCTTCTAGATTTTGTGAATTATTATTTTGAAAAACAGGCACGGATTTTTTGTTATAATTTACTTTTTCAGTAGTACCCATAACCGTAGTATAAATACACATAGTACTACCATCATAGACAAAAACAAACAGTTTACTCATTGATGTTCCAGATGTCGGGTCGATAGAAATTCGTCAAAATTTAATATAAATATATGACATTTAGGCGATTATACATATACAATTTTTTTGATTATTTTAAAACGATACCAGTAGCGACATCTACCGCGTCAATGGGCTGCATTTATATTATGCCATAACTTAACATCCCTTAATACTCTTACTATAGTTTTTTTTTGCTAAAATTTTTCCTAACTTCTGCCACATAATAGTCCATCACGTTTTCTAATGGTTGGTTCGAAGCAAACATTTTTTCTAACATAGGGGTAGTGTCACTCGTTCTTTATTGGTAGCTTGTCTTGATCGGAGATATCACTTCGTATAGTAGAAGTATTTCTTCAGTGCATTATTTCAATACGTTGTTCTTTAAATTCTTTAAAAAATTTTCTATTTGAGTTGAGTATAGAGTATATTTTTTTATTGCTACATTCAGGAGTTACAACTGATCCGGGATAAAATGTTTATACAATTTTGGAGATTGGAACATGAAGATAATTGTTATTTAAGTGGTTTTTATCCCTAATGGAACAAAATTTATTCTTTTAATTTAATATTAATAATTGCTTCTGAGTAATGACCGCAAAAATAACTGTAATATTAACTATATCACCACCATACTGATGAATCTACCGCAAACAGTTAACAGGCAAGCTCTTCTTTAAAACAAATACGGCAAACCAAGATTTGTTTTTTTTTTATTGTTTAATTTAATTTTTAAAAAGTTTAATTTGAATTTGGAAAAAGTTGCCAATGAACTTTAATGGTGCAATTTGAAATTGAAATTACATATATATATATATATATATATATATATCAGTGGCTTAGCGTCTACTTCCCCGCTCGAAACTTTAAAAAATAACACAACCAAAAATATTCGTACATAATCCATATGAAGAGAATAAAACCATATTCCATGGGAAGCAATATAATTTTTGATTATTTCTCTACTAAATATTACACTGCATGACATAATTTTTATTTATATAATGCTTGTATTTTTGGTGTTTCTCGTTTACTTTAAGCCATGAATATGGTCAATCGTAGATGCTTCCCTCTCAAGATATTATTCATGCAAAAACAAAACGGAGAAAACCAAATGCAACTATGTATGTATGTATTGTATAATTGTGTATTATAGAATTATAGATGATATAAAGAGAATGAGAATTGCACAAAGTAGAATGAGATGTTTTGTTTCTATGATTGAATTGACTATGAAGTATTTTGTTATAGTTTTTGGTGTACGTTATATAATTAGTAAATATCAAAATCTATAGTGAAAATCGTTTAGCTATAGCTAGAACACTGTAGCTATTTTTTCAACAGAAATAACATGCATTTTATTCCGTTTGGATTATTTTTAATTTAACTTTTTGTCGGTTTTATATTAAAATAAGGGGAATTTTTTAATGTTAATTCTTATTCCAGTGCCCAATAAAATACGCTATATATTTAGAGTAAGATATTTAGATTGTCCATAGTTAGACGTTATGAAGTACATTTTTAATTTTTACCATTTGAAACCGTTTTGTAAATAATGTATTTCTAGCCTAGCCTGTTTATAATGATCCAACCGGAAAACCTAGTATGTTCCTGTATAATTAAAATTCGAAACTTGTTTAGTTCGACGTTAAAATTATTTAAATCTTTACAAAACCATACGTTCAATATTTAACTATGGTTGTGTTGCAACTTCTAAACTTTTTTGCTGGCCTTGTTTAGTGTCTATAAAGAAAACGTTGAATGATAATTTAAGCAAAGCCTTTAAGTTACACGAAACACTATCAAATTTGCATCTTTGTTTTATATCCTTTAGCACTTGAAATGCTAACCTCTCCTCATTCATTATATGATTTCAGCAAGAGCCATTACTAACTAATCATTTCATGAACATTTTATTTTATTTTATTATTAAATGACGAAAGTTAGCCACTTAAAATACGTCTCAACGATCAAAACTTTTGGATTAATGTAGGATACGGATGCATAGTAAAATATAGGGTACGGTCCATAAAGTTGAATGATTTAGTTTCAAGAAACATGATCATCCAAACCAGTGCGAAATAAAAAAGTATAAAATCACAACTTTTTTTAAGTTTTTTGTATAAAATTTTATAAATATTTCAGTTATAACACTTATAGGAACATCACCCAACAATAGGGCTCGGGATTGCAAATGAAATTAATCAAATTGCTTCTCTAATTCGAAAAACCAGGCTACGCCACTATAAATATATATATTTATATATATATATATATATATATATATATATATATATATATATATATATATATACATATATATATATATATATATATATATATATATATATATATATATATATATAAATATATATATATATATATATATATATATATATATATATATATATATATATATATATATATATATATATATATATATATATATATATGTAAATCCTAAAAAAATAATCCGACAATGTCCACTAAATTAATTCTGTATCCTTATCAAGATACGTTGATATCCTAAACAAAAAAATACTAAGGGAAATTAGCTGAATCATACGAGTGTGATATAGCAAAGCCTCCTATATATACAAAGCCGCAATGATCAAAATCGAACTTAAAATAGAAAGGTGGTAGAAAGATGAAAAAATCTCTACTTTTTGTACCAATCGTATGAAAAAAAGTGTTAAAACGTATTTCAAACATGAAAATGGCCGTAAAATTTAATTTTAAACGCACAGATATTTAAAGTAATAGTTAAATTATGAATGATTAAAAATTCAATCAATAAAATTCGTTTTATATATCTTTAATTAATGTTTTAATATAAAGGTTATACAAAACATCTATTTACAAACACAACTATATTCCGTGTCCCGCAAAACATGAAAATATAAAAAAAATGAAAAAAAAATAGAAATTACAAAAACAAACTTTTTTGTGTATGATCGAAATATCATACGTCATCGATAATTCGATATTTTAAGAGAAAATTATTTAAAAAATGAAATCTATGCCATTTTAATTTAAAAATATTGATATAATTACTGAATATAATTGATTGTGATTTATATATGATATATTTAAAGATTTGGGTTAAATATAGATATAAAATAATTGAGGTTATGAGTAACTTTCAATCCGAAAATTCGAATAAGGAAAAAACCATATTTTACATGTGTTCTTATAGAATATCGTAACTCTTATATTAAGCTCAGTTAAAAATTTGTCTGATCATTGCGGCTTTGTTATATAGGAGGCTCTGGTTATAGTCAGAAAAATATTTGTATAAAGCACAAAAAGCACTTGTGTTATAGAAAATTAAGTGTTTTTTCCATTTATGCGTTCGTTAAACGACATATATTCCATCCATACACAGATACATTGGTTTCTAATTGAAATTTATAATAATATACGAGTTTTTCACATAATTTAAATTGAACAGAGTTGTATACCATCAGTTGAAGATATTCCCTCTTACATATAAGACGATAACATATTGTATGATTAATCTAATTTTTGTTGTTGATTTTTTTTTAAGTATCCTAGGGTACATATTCCAGATTTAATATATGTATATATATATATATATATATATATATATATATATATATATATATATATATATATATATATATATATATAATGTTGTTCTATACATACATATTATGTAAGATGGATTTTAATTTAATGAAAATATCTTAAAATATAAAAGGAAAAGATAAACAAAGTGAAAAGTTATATCCTATATTTAGGTACATGATATAATGTTATGTGCTTAGAGTATATTATGTGCTGTGTGTTTTAAGATAAATATCTTTGTATCTTTAATATTTGTCTAGTACAAATGAATAGAAATTTGTAGGAAGGAAGTGGTATGATATATGTAATATGATTGGATTTTTAATATATTTGTTCAACTATAAAGAAAAAGGTTATTGTGCTACATGTATTTGAGATGGAATATGATTAACCACTCAACAGGATAAGTGATACTAAATTGAGAAAATCTATGACACAATTTTTTTCTGTAGAAGTTATAAGATCCTTTATTTGAAGAGCTAAAGATTAATTGGTTATAATATCAATAAGATATTTTAGCGACATTTAAAAGTTCCTAAGCTGCAATAAAGCTACAAAAAAATAAAAAACGCAAACAACCATCTATCAGTAGTATTTAAGGGGAGTACTTCTATTCAACTGTATCTTCCTTATAGCAGCATTGAGATCAGTTCATCTACTGACCAAAAACTATTCAAAAGGAATATGTTAAAATGACGTATTTAAACTCGCAAATAACAAAAGAGGCAGCCCAACTAATCAGTCATCTAGCAACAACAGATAACAACTTTGGAAATACTTTGAAAATACTGGAAGTTAGATACAACAACTCTATACTCCTGGCAACCAAATATTTAAATTCGTTACTATTTTTATCAACGGTTCACACAGATTGTGTGAATTTGAAATTTGCACGAGAAACCCCTAAGAAATTCCACAAATAAAAAAATTATTTAGTTTATTTAGTTTCTTGGAAAGGAGATACCAATCCTTAGATGCGATTAATGCAAACAGTATTAAAAACTGCAATAAACTATAATGACCAAAGAGTTTAAGGGCAGAGAAAGTAAGCTAACATTTCCCCGCCTCGAACTTAATGTAGCACTATTGTTGGCAAAATTCAAAAAGCACGTACGGAATGCCATAAAATATGGCGATTGAACACTTTGTTAGATCCAGTGAGAATCAATTCACTTTAAAACCTTCGTGGTAAATAGAATTTCAAGTATCCAGAATCACAAGAAAATCTAGCAGATGTTGATTTATCAGGCACCCAAAAAACTGATCAACAACAATTGATGGTGGTACCAGGACCATTTTCCTAAAAATATGACAAGAAAATCTACCAGATTTTCTAAAATGTGCCTGCAGAGCTAAAGGGAAAACCAGTGTAATAAAACAAACGCACACATTCTCAGAGATCCATATCTCCATCAATCTCCATATTTATCAATATCTCGACGCACAATAAAATAACTATTTGCGATTTATCTACAATAGCTGGCAAAGGGGTATCAACAATAGTTCGTTGACAAATCAAGAACTTTACGCTGCAGAAACAAGGACATCCAATAAGGCTCTTTAAAACTCAATCCTTAATGACCTAGGCCTACTGAAAATGATGAACCTTTAAATGAACTCAATCATTGCAATCACTCGCAAACAACCTACATAATTTTAGACCAACATAATAAAGTCATGCAAAGGTTAATCGAGAATACTCATTAAATTATTTGTTATGAATTTAATGTTCAACCTGATATTATCGCTAGGAATAAGAAATACGAAACTTAATATTCAACCTAATATTAATTTTATACATATTTCCCTTTATGGACAGTTTTACTTATTGTATTTGTATATGTACCTTGTATTCAATTATAATGTAACTTGAAAAAGAGAGACGCTCACATAGTAGCATGCTGTGGAAAGGAAAATAAAAAATAAAAATTTGTTTTTTTTATATCATTATAAGCATTCGAATAAAAACCTTTAACGAAAGTAGACGCGAGTTTTATTTTATACACATATTGGCATTCAATATAAGTGCAGAACAATAATCAGCGAAATATAAAAATAGTATAGCAGTTTGTTCCTCATGGAAACTATGGTCTTCGAAGTAACAATATTTTATATACTTAAAACAACTATAACATTGTCTTCAACGCAGAAAATAAAGATACAATATAAACGTATCACATTTTACATTGTATCGGACGTGAGAGACTGAAATTAGGGTCCGCCAGTTTTATATTATAGTTTTATATTTGATGGAATATCCCAGCGGGCTATATCGAAACTGGAAGATGGAATTCGAACTGAGTATGTTTCGATTTTACATTAGTGAAGATTTGTTCGTTTGATAACGATTCAGAATGGTTCAATCCAGATACTGATGGAAATTGACCTCGGTTGTACATGATGTAATAAAGTATGATGCGGTTCACAGCAAATTTTGCATCTGCGCGATGGACAATTCTTCAATGCATGATTTTTTATACAAATTTATACCAATTTGTTAATTCCTTTATTCTGTCATATCGTTCATGATTAGACATAAGAAGAAACTGAGTGCAATTGAAAACCAAATGATTAGTACTGTTGCAAACAACACATGCCGGAGTGTTCAAACTGGCACTAGAATTTGAATTTCGATAATATGATGACTTATTAGGTTTTGATTTATCAAATGTTTTAAATACTGCATCTGAATTGCAGTTTGTGGCAACAAACGTTTGAGAATCTGGATTTGTACCTTTGAATTTAAAAAATTGTTGGTTTCTTTGAAATTTCTGATTATTTGAACTAAAGACCACCACACTCGCTACTTTGATGAATCTAGTGACTTAAAAAATTCAATGAAATTTTATCATTTCGGAAGATCCTTGGTTGATAAGTCACTTTCCCATTCTTTCTGAAGTGAGAAATCAATTTTTTTGAGAACTATTTTGATTAACATTTGCTCTCCTAGGCTTCTAAATGTTGTTGGCATTCCTGCAATGCCGAAATATTGGAAATGCATACATTGACTAAATGTTTTAAGTCCTTGTGACTATTCTTAGGAACTTGTGGAAGGTTCAGAAGAGCATCGATATGATGATATACGATCTTTTTGTTTATTATCATAATTGTCCAAAAGAGTTTGCCATGCAAATTCGTAACCTTCGTCGGACAATACAATTGGTCCGAGCTGAAACTTGATCAAGCAGATACAAGTATTTAACAACGCTGGGTAAACTTGAATCACTATGTTCAAGTGCAACAAATGTGCTACAAAAGGGAATACAATTTTCCGGCTTTTCATCAAAATGAGGAATTGGAATGTCAGATAATTTTGGTTTTCTGTGATTGAATGTTGAAAATACTGTTGGTTTCGAATCTTGATTTGGGTTGTTCGTGGAACACTCTTGGTTCTGAACCGCAGATTGCAAACGCGCATTCAATTGACAAATGTAGTCATTTTACTGTTTTATATCATTTAGAATTTCATTGTAATCCGAATCTGATTCAAGGTTGTCGCATTCTGTGCGCAAATTAGTTAACACATCTATTCTAATTTTAATTTCGAGATGAGAAATTTCTGCGAGATGTTCAAATTTTCATATAAATCGTACGACCTGTTCGTACTTTAATGTTACCTCTCAAAACTTTCTAGAAAACTGATATCTATCGGAACTACAAGAAACGGGAGATTTTAAATCACTTGGTGTCTGAAATCCCTCAGATGTCTGTTTTGTATTTGTACCTCTTACTTAGTAGAACAATTTATTTTTTAATAATTTGATGAGTTTAACCAAAGAAAATATACTTATCAGAAGTGAAGACACAAACAAAATAGTAGGGGCAACGATATTTTTACTGCAAAATCCATTTGTTTTAATCCATCTAGTGAGTAACTTTAATTTAATTTATATAAAGTTACAATAAAGCTTGAATTTGTTTTATTGTCATTCGTTTTTCTTCACAGTCACATGCATATAAAATATACTTTATTTATATAAAAACACTAACACAATTGTTTTTTAGGTTGATTTTCGTTATTTCTTGTGCGACCGCCGATCGTATGCTTTTAACAGTAAAGCCTTTTACGGAAGCGGGTAGTAAGCCTAGCGGTCCAACTTTTGTTAAGTTGCCTCTTACGACAAGCAAAGGGTGCTATGGTGGCATTTTAAGGATATCATGCCCGTTTAGGAGTCTTACGAAGAATGGGAGTGCCCTGCTAACCACAAGGATTCGTATGCTTCGTAAAAATTTTAACCGACCTCTACCTATGTTAACAGACACGCGTTCATGATCGGTTCGTGGAACGTGTAGTATCTAAGAAAACCAGGCGCATTTGATGGCAGTCATTCAGCCATGAAAGAGTATCGTTTGGAACTCACTTTTCAGAAAACTCGATGGCCAAAAAGTGGAGATTATGTGTCCCAAGGCTATATATTGCTTTACAGTATGGAGATGACCTCGGCAATATTGGTGTTGGTTTCCTTCTCGAGCCCAACATAAAAAAAGCTGTTTGGGATTTCCAAGCAGTTGATAATTGTGTGAGTAAGCTAAGTTTACGCATGCAACTAGGCAACCTGTCAATTATTTGTGTGCATGTACCCATTGATGTTACGAGACATCCCGTGATGTATATTTGGAGTTCTTGGACATCCAACAAGCCTATGACTCAATCCATCAGGACCATAATTATGGTTTGCTTTGTGGTATCTAAGAATACCTGACAAATATGTGTGTTTATGTAAATGACAGCAATGCAGTCACAATGTTATATCAAAGTTGAGAACAAGCTATCAGGAATTTTTACAATTAGCTCTGGGGTACGGCAACAAAATGCTCTGTTTCCGAAACTTTTTAATCTCATGTTAGAATTTATCTTTCGTAAGTGGAACACCTCAGAACAACATCCTGTATTGTTGGTCCAATCACTGTCAGTGTAATTCTGAATGGCAACGGTGTCAAAGAACTACTGGACTCGCTTGTTATGTGATTCCCAGATTTAGTTAGTCTCAAAATCGATGAGCTCAAAACAAAATACATGATCACTGGTTTTAGAGACAAAGATGCAATGGAGTTTTGTACTTTACACCGTGTAATTAAAAAATTAATTTTTTTCTGTAAAATAAAATTATGTGCATGAATCAGAAAATTGTTCTTCTACATTAAAATATATCGATCATCAAATAGCTACGGGCCACAATTTCCAAATTGAAGAAATATAAAAATATTGCTATATGAATTTAAATGACAATTGGAAACGATTTTAAGCACATTATCTATATTGAACAAATAATATTTTGTTGTTGCTAAATTATTTAACATGTATTCGTAGAACAACAAAAAAAACAAAATTAAAAAAAATATAGCATACGATCGCGATCGCACAAGAAATAACGAAAATCAACCGAAAAAACAATTGTGTTAGTGTTTTTATATAAATAAAGTATATTTTATATGCATGTGACTGTGAAGAAAAACGAATGACAATAAAACAAATTCCATAAAAAAAACCTATCACATTCAAGCTTTATTGTAACTGTATACAAATTAAATTAAAGTTACTCAATAGATGGATTTGAAAATTTTCCAGAATAAATATTGTTGCCCTTACTATTTTGTTTGTGTCTTCACTTCTGATAAGTATATTTTCTTTGGTTTAACTTTAAAATATCAATTTTTACACAATGATAGTTGCAAAAAAAAATTTATAAATTTAAAATTATTTAATTCGAAAAAATTAATCAATTTACTGTCAATAATATGTACGGCAAATAAAAATATTAACTATTAGTCTTAACACTTGCTTGTAGAAAGAGAGAGACAACACAAAAAACTTAAATCAAATAAATTATTCACTCACACAAACACAATGTTTCCTTGTGTAAAATAAAATTAATATACCCCGTTCGGTTATATTGTTATTTTATTTGTTCTGGAACATCCACATTTTTATAATAAGCTGGTGTTGTCGATCCGGCTCGAAGATGACCAATGTAAAATGTCATACGGTGGCAAACAACTAACTCTGCCAGGTTTAAAACAGCAATATTGAATGATGGCAGACAAACTGTATCGACAAGTAATCTAAAAATGCGTAAAATGTTTTATGGAACTGATAGGTAATTTACCACCACCGAGAGTGAGGCCGGGAAGATCGTTGGCTGATATGTAAATATAACAGGATTAAAAATAAGATGGTTTTATAGTCGAAGAACTGGTACAATATTTTTGGAAACGTTGTTCATCAGAATGTGAATGTATTCAGCAACAGCAAAGTAATAAATGGAAAACCGTCCAATCAAATCTAGAAATAAACTATCTTATAAAGAACAACCATATCGTCGAACCAAAAATATAAGAAGGATGAATCAGATATGGTTGCTAAGCTTTTAAAGAGATTGTCACGAACTATAAGCACTCTGCATGGAAATATCTAATCTGCACTACAAATCCTACATGAGCAGCTCCCATAGAAATTCATCAATCTGATTGCTGATAATGAATTACTGTTAGAAAATAACAATGGAATGTAACGCGCGAAACTAGGAATTCAAGATTCAATTGGGAATGTGCTGGAAGACATGTTTAGAATCCTCACCCAACAACTTTAAATGACCTGGAGTAAGAACCTATGTTTCCACATAAGTCAGTTCAATTTTTGACAGTTCTAACAATAAAGTCACAAACAGGTAAAATTGCCTTTTTCACCTTGGTATTATCACTATACCATGATAAACACACTATTTTAGAGTATCATTTTTATAGCAATCACCTGGAGTATAAAACACATGTAAACAATTGAAAATTTTCTGACTACAGTCCTCCTTTAATAATATGGCTAAACAGCTACTATGGCCCGAAAATATTAACAGGACAACTGACAAAACATAAGAATTGTCAAATTGGTTAGAATGCATTTCGCTCAAAGAACCTAAAAAAACATATAGTACTTATATCATTTTAAATATTTGTCACTGTATAAAGCCACCCAAAAGTATATGTACTCATCCCGCAACAGATTCGACTATAATATGCCAACAAAAAAAAATGTTTGAATTATAAATTTAAATTTTTTTATTCTATTTTTGACGAAAATGTTCTTTGTTTGGTTTTAAAAATAAAATATTAACTTTTCATTTTCTTCGAGATGACACAATGTTCATTTCATGAAAATATTTTGTCGAGTTCTTGGCAGGTAGATTAATGTTATGTTTATATACAGGTAGGTATTACGTGATCTGTTGACAATTAATTTAATTTAATCCTATACCGTAATAATGTTATGTGAACAAAATGAGTTTTAAGACAATGAATCAAGCCATCAGTATACTATCGTGTGTGTGTGCGTGTGTGTACCTGATGAGAAAGGAAGCCGCCAAATATGATGATATGTAATGACTGTACTATATTATATTTAACCTTGAATCGAATTAATCTAAATTTGGTAAAATTAACCTAACACAGAATTGAGGCAATGTCACACATGATTTTTAAAAGCCACTACTTATACCAAGGACTTTGACCCGCCAGCGAAAATGAAAGTCAGAAAATCCGTAATGACATGGTGGAGAACTATGCTTGCAGAACCGAAAGAACTTGGTAAACCCAAATCCAGCCTAGTATACACCCTATGCTGATAAAATGAAGATGACGGAAAACAAAACTCACAAATTAGACTTGAACCGCATAGTGTTGAATTAGTTTTAGACAGTTGTTTATGTTTGGTTTATCAACGGAAAGTGCAATTAACAAAACGAATGACAAAAAATATTGTCAGTGCGGTATCAAAGCAATGTGGAAAATTTTGAAGAAAAAAAAAACACCATCGTGGTAAAAGGACAAACAAAAACGCGTGTCGCAAAGAAACCAAAACCTTTCATTCAATTACTTGAAAATTGTATTGTTTGCATTTGAAAGTTAGTCCAAGTATTGAACATAACCGGTATCGCATTTTTGTCTCCACTTTTACAAGGAAGCTGGTAATGATATTAGAGTAAATAGAACCTGATACTTAGCAGTGCTAACCTACTTATAGAGGTCATTTGACCTACATTTCTGTGCTTCTTTTTACCAAGCCGCAATTATACTAAAATATTATTGGATATTGTATTATAAAGGAGTAAATAACTCAAATAACTTGCCAAATTCTGACATCTAGTGGAATTAATTTTCCCTAACAAAGAAAAAATTATTTAAGAACCTACATGTCCTTATAGTTTTTCGGGTAGGAGTAAACAATTTTTTAGGTTGAAAAATATATTTAAAGAATATTTATATTAATTTAAAGCAAGCCGAACAAAATTTTAATTGGGTATCCAAAAACCCAGTTCCTTATAGAAATATCCCTACCCCCTTGTTTAAATATACTATTACCAAATGGTCTCCTCAAGTTCTATCAAAAACTAACCATAAATATACGACAGTATTTGAGAACGGAATAAGAGAACCGGTGAAATAAATATAATAAAGGAATCAAGTGTAACGATTTCTTACAAATTATAATGGAGGAATTTATTCGCTTTTAAGGTAACTCCGTTTAAACCAACTAATTAACTATTCTGCAACAGAATTCTGAACTAAACAGCTTCGAAACTAATAAAGACAGCGTTTGCAGTGGAAATTAAAAATCTATGCTTAGCGATTAAAGATTAAATTTTTTGATTTAAGGAATCAGCATTTGGAAAATTTAGCAAGACAGTACTATAAAATATTACAGGCTCAGAGAAAATAAAGCTGAATTTAAGCTATAGCTATTTAGATGCGACTGGATTTTCGAATTAACAATTACCTCGAAAGTGTTTAGAATAGTTTCGAAGGACTACTAACCTTTGGGATTGGAATTATCTAAATAAGGTTGCACTAGTCTGCGAAGGGAGAATAATAATATTATGTAAAAGTTAATTTGAATATATGAAGTTTTAAAATGGTAATGTCTGTCCCAAAATATTCCTATTTTTACCTTTTTAAACATCAGAACATAAATCATCAAAAGAAACCTTTGTAACCGGAATGAATGATATGTAATTACTTTCGATTTTATTATAGTAAAATAACACCGGTAAAATACAACCTCCTAGGAGAGATAACAAATTGAAAGAGAAATATGCGTTTTCAAAATTTATTAAGAACGTTTTTTTCGAAAGGAGTATAGGTCCTAATTGCATTTTACCGTCTATCTCTCTCTCTCTCTCTCTCTCTATATATATATATATATATATATATATATATATATATATATATATATATATATATATTTATATATATATATATATATATATATATATATATATATATATATATATTTATATATATATATATATATATATATATATATATATATATATATATATATATATATATATATATATATATATATATATATATATATATATATATATATATATATATATATATGAAAGCGGTGAAGTCCTGACTGACTCAAATTGAATCAACGTAGGGCAAAAACTATCGAAGTTAATAATTTTAAAATTTTAAAGTATATTCTTATGGCGTCGTAAAAAGGTTATTGCAAAATTTTAATTTTAAGGGGAAAAAATCGCAAGATTTTGGGGAAACACAATGGTTTTGTCTAATGAACAGTCAATTTGAGTTCGCTTTCAAAAAAGAAAGTAGGCCTTGAGTCGCATGTCAAACCAATATTATTAAAACTTCTTTCCCACAAAAGGAAATATGTATCTGAAACCGAAAAATTTGAACTCCTGTGAGTGTTAATGTACCATTATATAGGGTTGCCAGACGTCTCGGTTTTCCGGGATTGTCCCGGTTTTTGCATAATAGTCCCAGTGTCCCGAAAGATCCGGTTTTCATATGTTTTTATAACGTGAACATTTAAACATTTATAACATATCAAAAACAAATCTAAAAATCTAAAGTTCATATAATAATATAATTGTATGGATGAATTTTGAACATGGGCACTCCTCTTTTGTACTAAAATTTATTTCATTCTATTTAGTACTTCACGGTGTACTACTACACGGTGTGATGCCCTCTAAAGAAAATCAAAATCAAATAGTATTTGTCAAAAAATTGTTTGTGCGCGTTTAAAAATCTCGAAGTTTAAATCGAAAAAAATTTTAAAATAGGGCATAGTGATGATTTACAGTACTTCTGTTAATTATATAAGCTAAACGTCGTGTTAATTAAATTTATACCTAATTCAATATTTATTCCCGAATATTCCAATGGATTTCCGAATATTCCGATTTTTAAAATCCTATATAGTAAGTCAAACGATTTTTTGGTTATGTTGTTATCAGTCAATTTTAAATTTATATATATATATATATATATATATATATATATATATATATATATATATATATATATATATATATAAATCTATACAAAATTTGTGCAGCGTTGTGTTGCAATTCAAATATGCCGAAAAGACAGTGCAAGTTCCAAGAAAAATATATAAATGAATTCCCGTTCATTAAAAAGGGAACATCGGAAACGGATGCTTTTTGTAAACACTGCAATTCCACTTGTAGTATTGGCCATGGCGGCATCTCCGATTTTAAGGATCATATTAATGGTCAAAACCACAAAACTAACATCACCTCGTCAAGTAGTTCTCAATCATTGACACGATTTTTTGTAAAACGGGATAGCACAGAAGAAGATAAATTAATTGCCACTGAAATGTGCTTTGCTTATCATATTGTAAAGCATCATCAGTATTTTGCTTCCTCTGATTGCATTCACAAACTAATTCCTAAACTGTTTTGTGATTCTAAAGTAGCATAAGATATTCATCGGCCAGAACTAAAACAACAAAATTAATTATTAATCAATTAATTAAAGTCTTAGCGCCGCATTCAATCGAAGTAATCCTCAAAGAACTACTATATTGTTCCTATTATAGCATCAGTACGGATGCCAGTAACCATAAAGCCGAAAAAATGTTTTCTTTAGTAATTCAATATTTTACAAAGAGCGGAATTAATGTTAAACTTCTAAACTTCAATAATTTAAAAGGTGAAACGTCCGATATGATTGCAAACTTTTGTATTCAAACATTAAATAATTTAAAAATCGATCTAAAAAAATGTAGAGCATTCTGCAGGGACAATGCAAATGTAAATTTTGGTAGGAAAGCGAGATTTTAAATTATTTTGCGAGTCCGGATGCAGATAATTTTTTTAGGGAGAAACTAATCGAAAGACATCTTAATGTTACGAAAATATTCAATAAAATACAAGATACAAATCTTCGAGTAAACTTAGACAAAACAGAATTTCTAAAAGAAGAGACATTATTTTTGAGATATATCATCACCAATAGAGGCACAAAAGCACATCCAAAAAAGGTATCAGCAATTATAAACTCAAACCACCAGAAAACCTGAAGCTATTAAAATGGTTCCTCGAATTACTCTCATACTACGATTGGTCATCAAGAATTTCACAAAAATCTCTCACAAGAGGATAAAATGCCTAAATAATTTGAGCAACTGAAAGAATTATTGTCACCGAGCAATTGGCGCAGTGATTAATGCTGCGGTGTTTGTTGGGACGGGAGGTATCGGGTTCGAATCCCAACGAGGGAGGGTTGCAAAAGGGAGTTTTCATCATCTGATTACGATCGGTGATGTCGATGAACACAACTATGACCCCCTGTTGAAGTACAGAATACATGGGCCGAACCATCGTCCATGTCAGTTTAGGCTGGCTTGAGCAGATGGATTTAAAATCGAACCTGTATTCGTGCGTCCTCGATTTGGCTGGTGACGGCGTAAGGTAGGACGTTAAAAATTAACCGCGAAAGAGTTGGGGGAGTTTCGGCCCCAGAACATATTGCAGAGCTCAGACACAAATAAAAAAAAAATTATTATCTTCATAGGATTTACTCAAATTTCTGGATTTCAACTGTCTTTTCATACTGACGACGGATGTGACAAATACTATAGGAGCAGTCCAATCGCAAGGCAAGATAGGCAAAGATCGTCCAATCACGTACGTATCGAGGGCATTAAATACAATGGAAGAAAATTACGCCACCAAGGAGACGGGATTGCCTCAAAACAATCTGTACAGAGCGAAGAAGATTAAGATAATCACCGACCATCAACCATTAACATTTGCCTTCAGTAACTGAAATAATAAAAGCAAACTGAAGGGATGGGAGGCACGCATTGAAGCATATAATTTCGAACTGGTAATAAGTTGCAGAATTTTTATCAAGATTAAAATTCAAAGTCAACACCTTTTCATCATCAAGCAGTAGTAAAAAGCGCGGAAGAATATGGAAATAAATCACATAAAAGTGTAGACAAGCATCTCGAAAGGAACTTCTTGATTCAGCATCAGAATGAAACATTCGAAATAAAAGGATGGACCATCACCAACATAGAGGGAGTACTTACACAATGTACATCACAAAAACATAAGTCTACTTGACAATCTCGCTGTAGATTACCAAAACAATCATGCAACACATATAGAAATCATATCAATAATTATATTTGCAGCCACTACGAAGCCATTTTATAACGAAACCACTTTATTCTACTTGAAGTGCCTCTGAAGTCACTTTAAAGATTATTAAGCAACAGTCATCTCAAACATGTTCATTTCGTGAGTTCTTTACCTAAACATAAAGGTTTGTTCCAAATCAAGTGATACAGGAAGACTTTATGCCTATTTTTAAAATCATTGGACAAGTATACCATTTAAATGGAAGTTTCATGACGCTGCCCGAAAAAAAGTCCAATTTTTCAGATCTACTTTGTAGGAGAAGATGAAAGATAGGCACAATTAAGGTGTCATCACTATCCAGGTTTGGAAGTAGGAGTATAGTTAAGCAATTGCAACACATCACCATCATAAGAAGAAAAAAAAACAATTTACCCATTGATGTTCCAGATATCGGGTCGATAGAATTTCGTTAAAATTTAAAATAAATATATGACATTTAGGCGATTATACATGTACAAATATTTTGATTATTTTAAAACGATACCAGTAGCGACATCTAGCACGGCAAAGGGCTAACTTAGCATGGTAGTACTATGTGTATTTATATTATGACATTTCAAAACAACTTTACACAAATTACAAACCGACTGTGACAAGTTTGAAGTAGTTATTCACGTTGATAGAAAACCTGATGGTGCTCTGGTCGATGTAATGAAGCAACAACATGTGAAATAGCATTAGTGTTAACTAGATAACACATTGAAAACGAGATGTTGTTCATCACAGTCAAACGATGGTCATGATGAAGATGGATGCAGTATCAATCTGTTTTATCGTAATCCCGCTACCAGTGAACCACTTCAAAAAGGAAAAATAACAGCTTTGAGTTTCTGTTCATGCGCATACCGTATTATGATTAGAAAAAATGGATTAAACTATGTTCTTCGTTATGGAGCCCTGGTTAGTAAATTTTTGGTTGACATGTTTGCCGACATAACCAAAGCACACTCAGAGTTGATGAATACATTCTAACCAAATAGGAGTTTCGGTAATACTTCTATCATCTTTTATTGGAGGATCGTGGTCCTCCAATAAAAGATGATAGAATAAAAGATGACGTGCGTAGGATGTCATGGAATACGTTCATTGCAAAGTCATAACTTTTACATGTAACTCGAAATGGAAAGAGTTTGAAGACGCTTTGTTTCCAGGACAAAAACCTAAGATCACCATGTATAATAGCTAAAATATTGCATCTCAAACTCAATGACATGATGCAACTGCTGGTGAAAGGCAAGAATGTTTAGTAATGCTGCGAGCTATATGTATTTAGTTGAGTGGCAACTAAATACTGTGTGCGTGTGGCAATCCAGGCCTGGATTGCCACACGCACACAGTTTGCTGCAGTTGACGGACCATCTCAACCCAAGTATGACTGGTAAGGTTGCCTGTGCAGAAGTACCTGAACCTGAAAGATGGACATTGACGCAAAAACTATCCTCGACCACTTTTAAAAGAAACGAAAGCTGATTAAGATGGATATCCCATACATACCAGATGATGCTGGCTTTAGTGAAAAAGTGAAAGGTATAAATTTACAAAATGGTTGGGTTGTACCATAATATAAATACTTATAGTATTACCATCATTGTCGTAGACCATCAAAATGATGAGATGGCACAGTAGATTTAAATCAAATGAAATTGCATTCATATCTTATATTATATACCTTCTTCTTTATTTACAAATATTATAAATCAAAACAATTAATGTTAAAAACCTTACAAATGTTAGAAAGTAGAAAACCTCACTAATGTCAATTTGAATTTAACCCTGCAAATGACAGTGAGTAAAAATGTATACTAAAAATGAGACATCTGAATGAAATTGTATGAAACAAATATTGTCAACCATAATGTGAAATATTTTTTGGTCACTTGATCGCAGACCGCAAAACTGAAAACATCAATCTAAAAGAAATTAAATAAAGTGCACTATTAGAAATATTAATAAAGTCTAAACTATCAAAGCATCTATCACGTACATAGCGGCACATAAATAAATTGTTATCAACTAAACTAGCAGTTTTATTCAACCACAATTTAGTCAATCTAAGCCACAACTTTAGTCATCAATCCTTTGTGGAACTATACCTATTGGCGAAAACATCATAAGAAAAAAACCAGTTTCCCATTAATGTTCCAGGGGTGGGATGTTGTAACATCACAATTTTCGATATTCGATAAATTATCACTTTTGGTATGTTGTACCACTTTCGATAAGCGAAAACTTCGATGTTTCATCACTCATCAAAAATCTGAGTGATACATATGTTTAGACTTCAAGGAAAGCAAATATTAATACAATTTAATTAAAATTTATTAATAATAATTTTCAAAAATTAAGAATAAGCTTGTTTATTTATTTATAATATTATAAAAACATATAATATTATTATAAAACAAAGTAAAATTCTGATATGAATTTTGTATATCATATATAGGGTATTAGGTGTCATAAATATTTGTCCCTTAGCATACGACACTCTAAAAATGTATTTTGAGGTTTTGATGATGACGGAACTTTTTATTAACAAAAAAACAAACAAAATAACTTCACCAATATTGCTTCAATTATTTATCATACTATTTATGAAAAAAATGTTCATTTATTTATTTAATAAGAATAATAATATTAAAATGTCTCAAAAACAGCTGTCATTTCAAGTAAAAAAAAGTGTTGCAATATACAATTATCGATTATCTGTCGAAAATGATACAACATACCGACTTTCATCACTAGTGATGTGATCATCACTTTCGATAGTATCGATAGTGATGTTACAACATCCCACCCCAGATGTCGAGGCGATCGAATATCGTCAATATTTAGTACAAATATATGACATTTAGGCGATTATACATATAAAAACATTTTGATTATTTTAAAACGATACCAGTAGCGACATCCAGCATGTCAATGGGCTAACATACCATGGTATTACTATGTATTTATTTATATTATGGTTGTACCTAATAATCCAGTTTTATTACGTATTTCTAATGATCATATAAACGCTCAAAATTGTGCCAAAAAGATGAATTCCCTAGAACATTACTGTAGAAATTAGGAACGTTTGGAAAACATTGACTATTTAAAACAAACGAATAAACGAAAATTGGGTAATTTTATTGTCAATCAAGAAGTTGTCAATAGTAATCGCTTTGGCAACAGTTCCTTCTGGAATAGCTTTAACTCTTTAAGATGGAGAGAAATCTGCTCACAGCCCATTCTATAGTATTTCTATAGTGGATAAACCTTACCAGTACAAATCGTTCCAAAATGTTTGCATTTGCTCGTGGTCCATTGCGTACATGTGCGAAAATAGATTACAACATACTTCAAAGAGTTTAAAAATTCCTCGACTGAAATTACTAAACTAAACGCATTTTCAACAGATGTTAACAATTTTCATTGAAATAAGCCCCCCCCCCCCCCCCCCCCGTAAATATATGAACAAAATTGATATGAATCACAAAATTTTATATTAGAAAATTCCAACAACAAATCAAGTCATTGGTGCGTATATATTCGACTTGTATATAGGTTCAACGTCTATAAATAAATAATCAAATAATTCGATAAAAATTCGCGACGTTTTGAGTCAATTTATCTCGTTCCCGCACCGTGTATATCTCGACAAAAGATTTACAACCACCTGCATTGAATAAATCGAAAAATTTATAGGTTAATAATTTTCCTATACAACATTTTCGTCTACTGTATATCAAATATTTTCCAACGTTTTCCAATTTTTGTTTTTAGAATAAACAAAACTTTTAGAATTTGGCAGCAAAGAAAAATTAATATAAATAATTTTCAAGGTAATTTTTTATAAATAATTAATGTTCTAAATATTAATTTTTTTTATATAAATTGTGTCACACTCTATGCAGGCCATCACCCTTGGCCAAAACCATAGAAAAAAAATGATTTGGCAAAATTTGTAAATTGTAAGTGAAAAGTCGTCGTGTTTTGATTCCCACGGTTTGTGTTATTGAAAAATGTTTATTCTAAATGTTGATTTAAAATTATTTTAAGATTAGCCAGGTATAAGATGTATTTAGCTGTAGGTAAACATAAATTTCAGTAGAGACGTCAATTTTAAATATTCTTAAAATTAGTGTAGGATGGATATGATTTAGAATCGAATTTTTTCAAAATGACGGTTGGTGGTATCCTCAGAAAATGCATCATTATACGTGGGAAACTGTGATAAAACGAATGAAATTTATTGCAGAATTGATAAATTAGTTTTGGTGCCAAATAATAAAAGTGCGATTACGTATACTGCTGACAATGTGTTATGCTAACGTATTAAGAATATAAAAATACTTATAGGTGAAGAAATAATTTATACGCTTGGTGAAGGACACTCGTTAAAAATTTAATAATAGAACTGGAAATTCATAGACAGAATATTATTTTTTTATTTATTTTTATATAGCCCCTGTGGTTGAGGGGCACCAACATGTCTCGTGAAAGTCTTCTCAATGAGTATTTAACTACAGCATCCTTGGCTTGTCGATCAATAGATTATATAGCCTAAAAATGAGTTAGACTCGTTTTACAGTCGACGTATCCAGGAAGGAGATAATATAATGGTCTCAAAAACACAATGAATTTCCAAGTTTCCTTATTCATGAAACCAGAAATTCCTGATTCTTGCACTACTGTGATAAAGCCAGAGATTTCACTTACTGTGACATTGGATATCCTAAAAACTATAAAATTTAACATGTCAGTTGATTTTATTGATAGTGCACTATAGATTGGTAAAGAAAAGCGTCGATCTAACCAACAAACAACAAAAACCCCATACTAAACTTAATTCTAGTCAAACCTACATTCAATAGAGCCAAAAAAGAAATTCTAGAGAAAAAAATCTTTTTTCAGACCAAATCGGATTTAATCCTGAAAATATTAAACAAATTTTTCGTCGAGATCATCTCCCTGTCAGACAATTGCAAGAACTTCGTCCTGCACACAGAAGCTTAAGAATTAGAATAACTTCTCTATCACATATATTTACAGATTTTACAAATACATAATAACATCTATACTAAACATTTAACACATACATTTAATTCAAGACACAAATTTTTTATTCAAAATTAATCAGTATTCTTTAATTGAATAATTATATTTTTCATGTTTAATGTCGATTTTGAGTCGACATAAAAACCACTTTTTTTTTAAAAGATTGCTTTTTCCACTGTCAAGTTGTTCGATTTGTCAAAAAAAAAAATCTGTCGAGCACTTTTTAGCAATCTGGATTTTTTGAAAGATTTACCTCTCTCGAAGAAAAAATTCTGTCATTTTCTGATTTTGTTGACATTAGTGATTACTTTATTTTTTTGTACCAAATAACTTATATCACTATAAGGGAAATTGCGTCGAATATACGTGCCAACATGATATAGTTCGTAGAAAAATCATAAATGACACTAGTAGTAGTTGAACGAAATGTTTACATTTTTTTATCTACAGTTTTTTATATTCAACGAATTATTAACGAAACAAAAATTTAAAATCTAAAAATAAATTTAAATTTTATAATCGGAATTGGAAATTATTGAAGTAAATGGGCTTTTACTTGTTTTTTACTTGTTATTTTCTAATTTATGAAACACGTTTTTATAAAACACTTAACATATACAACACTTTTAATTCACAAAAAAATATTTTATTATTCACTTCACAGACGCTTTGAAATAACAACAAAAGTACCACTAATGACAGCTATAATGTTATGAAATTTTGTGGAAAAAATAAGAAAAATTGTTTGACGCGCCATCTATTGTTCTCGTTAAAAACGTTTGCTATGCCACCTAGGATTTTTCTACTAATCAAAATTTAACGAAATCTGTCGTTTGCATTTACTATTGAAATGTTCACGATGTCCCTTATAGTAATATATGTTATTTGTTTTGTACACACATATTTAAAATTGGGGAAATTAATTCTCTTGTTCGATTTGCAGCTAAAAATACAGATTGCTTTTTCAAAGAGGGGAAAAAACGAATCGAAATCGACATTAAAACACTAGCTTTTTGTTTTAATGTCAAAAACAGCTGATCTATTAGCAGTATTGTAATGAACAATTGGAGGTGGATTCGATGAACATTTTATACTTTATTAATATCATGGGCTTGAAATCGAAGTTGATGAATTTTCTCTCATTATTTAATTATGAGGTGGAAATTACTAGTTTTGATGAGTCTTGTCATTAAAAACCTGAAAACAACCGCAGCTTCAGAACGGGATGGGATTTCAAGTAATCCAAGAAAAATTGAAGAGAGCGCTTAATGATACCCATAAATAAGGTTGGTGATGTACTGGAACCTACCAATTATAGGCCAATTTCTATACTTTCTGCAATATCCAAAATATACCAAAAGATAAGTAAAGGTAATATCAGACTCGCCTAAATCAATATGGCTTCACTAAATCATTCAGTACACAAGCAGCTTGCTTATCGTTCACCAATTTTATTACGGAAAATAGTGGACAGGAAAAAAATTGAAGCTTGTCTGTTTCTGGATCTATAAGTCATAGTTCATATAGCTTAAATAAGGACTTAAATTGTCGGCCAAATGTAGCGGTAATAATAAATTTACGAGTACGAGTAGCACGAATACCAGGATCTAAAATGATTTAGAGGTTTTACTGAGGCCGATTGATACCAGTTGATGTTTCGAAGACGATTTTCAAGCCAGGCAAATTAAATAGCTCTAGATTCAGGGAAGAATTTTGTTCCTTAGTTTAAAAAGCACTAGAATGTTGGCATCCATTGTGTGGCATTCTGTATACCGATAAACGTTCGGGTGTGACTGTAAGGCCTACGACAGTCCCAACGATTTTTATTTTTAATGCTATGAAGTGGACATGGAACAAATGATCAGTAATTCTCGTCTTTGTGATTTTGAGTATTTCACTACAGCTCATGGAACACGATTTATTCAAAATTTCACCACTGGTCATAATGCAGTTCAAGTGTGATCCAGATCTACCATTGTGTATGTCATATACCAAAATGGGTGAACTACACATTTTATTCTTTGGCTGTGTGAATGCTCTTTTCCCCAGTTGAAATCGTCAATAATACAAGCATATTCCTAGAAAGTTCCATTCATATATATTGCCGCTAACTTCTATGGATCAGTTCGCACTCCTTTACTAGATACAATGTGGCCCAGGCAAAAAACTTTGCGTTTAAAAAGACTGCACTTCGTTGCATTTAACTTTAATCCGGAAGCAATAATGTTTTGTAGGACTTGTCGAAGATTGTTAGACTATGGTTAATAATTAACAATAAAAAGAATTATTGAATCTTGATTTGATATATCACTGTCAAATTAATAATTTGCAGCAATCTTCTTATTTATTTAAAAATAATTATTAACTATTTTAATTTATTATTAATGCGTTATAATTGTTTAATATTTTAATTTACTTTTGAACATTTAAAAGAATGATTTATCGACTCCATTTATTTTTTTTTCTAATGTCCTTGTTAACTTTTTTTATTCTTTAAATTTTTTATTCCAAATTCCCTTTTCTATCCAAAATTTTGTTATAAAAAAGAAAACTTGAACTAAAAAATAATTTGTAACCATTGTTGTCAGCAACCAAAATAAAAACGACTAATTTGCTCAAAAAAATATATGGTCGTGTAAAATTATTGAGACGTCAATTTTGGCATTAAAGACGCGCCATAATACTTCCCCTCCAGTGAAATGACATGTAACGTAAAAAAGGTAAGTGAAATAAAATTGATAACAAAAAGTAAATGATAGATAATTAACTCTAAAATGTATGTTGATAATAGGAAATAATCTCATCAACTATCGTGCTTGACTCTTTGGATTGTAGAAGTCCAAGAGGAGTTTTAACTGTTCGACCTGAACAAGTGGTAAGATTAGCGAAAATTGGTTGAACTTCTGGCGTTATATTAAAAGAAACTTTCTTTTAACTTTTCGGGTTTATTCTGGTATTATCTACTGACGATGACGCAGGTAAGAAAAAATATAGATTTTCGTTGAATACAGGTTTTAACCTGTCGATAGAGATTTTTGTTGTTTTACCATGTAAATCGACGTCGAAGAATTTTTCGTATCGTTTAATGACAAAATAAGGCCCTTTATAAGGAGGTTGTAAAGATTTCCGTACAGAATCGGTACGAATGAAAACATAAGAACAAGTATTGAGTTCTTTGTGAACAAATATTTTGTTCGCAGAGTTTATCAATTCAGTCTGTAGAATTGAATCCTTTTGAATTGATAAAAATTGACCCGGCAAACGCAGTGATTCTCCGTAAATCAATTCAGTGGCTGAAGATTGAATGTCGTCTTTGAAGGTTCCTCTTAAAACTAAGAGAATGGACGGTAGAAATTGTGTCCAATCAGGACGATTGTAGCACATTAAGAAACTTTTGAGAGTCCTATGCCATCTCTCAATGATGCCATTGCATTTCGGATTATAGCTCGTGGTTCTTTGGTGTTCAAAACCCAAGAGTTTGAAAGTTCGGCAAAAAGATGTGACTCGAATTGTGAACCTTGGTCGGTGACTATGAAAGCAGGAACACCGAATCGAACGATCCAGCCTGAGTAAACAGCAAAAGTGAGTGTTAGTGCTGTAATGTCCGGAATAGGGATAGCCTCAGGCCAACAAATGTATATATCAATCAGTGTAACGCAATACCGCTGATTGTCTGAAACTGGAAGTGGACCAATGATATACAAATGAATATTTGCGAAGCGTTGAGAAGGAACTTCAAACGAATCCAGAGGGGATTTGATATGTCTTGAGACTTTTGCTTGCTGACAAGCTAAGCAATTCTGTGCCATAATTTTTGTCTCTTTTTTAATTTCTCACCAGATTACTTTTTCTGTAAGGAGTTTAATAGAAGCTTAAATTCCCGAATGCGACAAGTTGTAGAATGAATTAAAAACAGATTGTCTAAACTGTTTAAGAATGAAAGGTCTTGAAATTTTAGTAGAAATGTCGCAAAAGATAGATTTTGTCGAATTGAGACAAATGGGATTCTTAGTGAATTTGAGTGAGTTGTTACTCAAAATGGAATGTTGAGTTCTTTGTCCGTCACCCGAGCATCTGCAATGCTTTCACCCGAATCAATTGATTCGGGTAAAGAAATTTCGATTCTTGAAAGTGCATCAGCTATGACGTTGTCTAGACCCGAAATATGTCGAATATCTGTGGTGAACTGACCAATAAAATCTAAGTGACGAAATTGTCGAAGCGATGCTTTTGTTAGAGTTTGTTGAAATGCAAAAATAAGAGGTTTGTGGTCAGTGTATTTAGTGAAACTACGACCTTCGAGAAGATATCGAAAGTGTTTAATGCCTGAATGAGCGGCAAGTAGTTCTCGGTTGTAAGTGCTATAACGTTGCTGAGCGTCAGTGAGTCTAACTGAGAAGAAACCCAACGGTTGCCAGGAACCTCCTACTGATTGTTGGACTACTGCACCTAAGGCGGTATCAGAAGCGTCTACCATGATTGCTAACTGAGTTGACATGGAAGGATATGCAAGAGTTATGGCTTGACACAACTTAGTCTTGGCATGGATGCCTCGGACCAATTAATTAAAATTTTACTATTTTTTTTGTAGCCCCTAAGAAAATTGTTGAGTATTAATTGGTCTTTTGCAGCACCAGGAATGAAGCGTCGGTAGAAATATTATTCCTAAAAAGTGTTTAAGTTGACCGACTAGTTTGGGTCGTTCGAAGCTTACAATAGCTTCTACGCGCTTCTTTAGTGGAAGAATACCAACGGCGTTGATGGAGTGGCCGAGAAAGTCAACTTGAGATTTAGCAAAAATGCATTTCTCTAAGTTGATGATTAAACTAAATTCAGATAATTTGGAGAAAATTATTCTCAAATGGGCAATGTGTTCCTGCAGAGATTTGGAAGCTACTAAAATGTCGTCTAAATAACAGAAACATAATGAAAATCCAGCTAACACTTTATGCATTAGACGTTGAAAAGATTGAGCTGCATTACTTAAGCCAAAGGTCATTCTGGTGAATTCAAATAATCCAAAAGGGGTGATCATGGCGGTTTTAGGAATGTCGGCAGGTTCGACTGGGATCTGATGGTAAGCTCTTACCAGATCCAATGTCGAGAACACATTGCATCCTGCTAGTTGCTGAGTAAAATCTTGTAAGTACGGAATGCGATACCTATCGAGAGTTGTGACATTGTTAAGGGCCCAATAATCTCCGCATGGCCTCTAAGTTCCGTTATTTTTTTTAACCATGTGAAGAGGTCTTGCCTAAGTGGAATCGCTTGGCCGGCAAATGCCTCTCTTCACCATGTTTTGGAACTCTTCTTTAGCTAAAGTTAGTTTATCCGCCGGTAAACGTCGAGCTTTAGCTGAGATTGGATGACCATTTGTTATAAGACCATGAGTGACATTGTGGAGTATTGGTTTAATTTCAAAGTCATCTCTGGTTACTTCAGAGAATTCTGACAGTAACTCAGAGATTGGGGAGAGAAGTTGGGTTTTGTCGAGGTTAGTGAGAGAAAAATGAGTTGACTTTGACACTGCACAAACAGTCGAAAGTGTGGTCAATGGATCGATGAGTTTCTTTTTTTGAATATCGACGATAAGACCAGTTTTTTTTTAAATCAGCTCCTAAGATTGGCAACGAGACCTCTGCGACTATGAAATTCCAGACGAAGTTTCTTCTAAGTCCCAGATCCAACTCTAACAAACTGGTACCAAAATCTTTTACTTTTGTACCGTTCGCAACAAAAAGATTGAATGCTGAATCAGAAGAAGACGTATAAGTGATTGTTTTAAATATATTAGGAGGGATAACAGAAATATCCGCTCAAATGTAACTTGAGTGTCATCAATTTAAGGCAATGGATAACTATCATTTTTAGTAACGAAGTTCAGTTTGCGATAGTCAACGCCAAATCTCCTCGAGGCAACCTTATTTTGAACAAGAACAAGTCGCAAACTCCATGTAGATTGTTAGGTTGTTCAATCATAAGCTTTTTATTCTGCTCATTTGACGCTTTGCGATATAGTTGACCTCTTCGATCTTACCAATCACTGTCCCTTTTTTATGGGTTTTGTGGATGAGATGACTAACATTGGTTGGTTTCTACTATTCCCATCTTACTCCTTACAGCGTTACTGTCTATCCTGGCATAGATAATCTTTTCATAGATAGGTGGTATTTTCAGCCTTTCTTGTGACTCATTGTGATAGCTGCCATTTACTAGCACATGGTTCTTCAAATCAAGGGTAATTTGGTGATGTGTCATAAAACCTAGGCCCATGATGCATTAATCGCTTATGCTGGCTACAATATATCCTTTTGAACGCGACAGGAAGGATAAAATCTCTTTTTTACTGCGGTAGCGTCATCTGTGGCTGTTTTAGATTATATCGGACTATTTTCTCAACTCGATGTTCAGACACCATGTCAAGGCGTATTATTGATCTGGATGCTCCGGTATCTAGCGTGAATGGGCATTGTTCTTCCATTGTTGTAGTCCTTTACACTTTCAAAAGGTGTATCCCCATCGAATGTAGGTAATTTCAGGAATTTTTTTGAACTTCCGACGAATAGCTTCCGACAACTTACAAGGCGTATTTTAAATTCTTTAAATTTTGTTTCTCGACCCTTCATGTTATGAGCGCTTTCATTTTCTCTCTGAGCTCTAGCATTTGTTGGCCTGAGCTTCTCGAATTTGATTCAATTTTGCAGATTGTTGGTCAAATTTGGCATTAAGGGTATAACTAACGGAATGGTATAACATTCTGACTCTGTCAGAATGCATCATAATCTTTCTCTTGCCACATAGCCTATTGTAATCTCGTAAGCAGCTCTGATTTATTACCAGTATGTAAAAGATTTCGCTTGGGCAGTTCGCTTTTTATATGTTGTGTTGTCCAAGTAGTTTTACTTTTTTTTTGCGAAATCCCACTTCTGACACCAATTGTTACGAAATAGGGCTTCAAGCTCGTAACAATTCGTAACAATTTATAACAATTCGTAACAAATTTAAAAATGTTATAAATTCGTAACAATTTATAACATTTTCAAATTTAGATTAAGTCTTTGGGAGACAAATAATCATAGTCTTTTCTCTTCTCAATACCTAACATCTATAACCTAAAAATTATGCTCATTGATTTTAAATGTCACTATGTCTATTATATAGTTAACCGATCCGACAACCACATTTAGTATCTACATACATACTCGATTGATCTAAATTATTCATCGCTAATTTAATTAGATTTCTCGGAAATTTACATAATAATTACAAATCGAATCATTCGATAAAAATTTAGTATAACGACACGATGCCAAATTCCACCGATATAAATAGAATTCAATTTCACTCTCAATAATTTTATATAAATTTTTATCGTGCGTATATATGTAGGCAAGATTTGTTGAATACCAATCACACTTAATTCTACAAAAATTTGTCTTTGAGAGAACGATACCTAAATTATGCCCGTACTCGTATACGCTACAAAGAATGTGCTTCAACCGAATTCATTGAATCACCCACTATACTACGCAACCAAAATAACAACGATCGTAATAAAACATGAAATCGGAAAAGTTGTTTTTCTTTTCGAATTTTACTTTGCTATTTTTATCGTGAATGGTGAGGAAAATGTTTTAAAAATAATTGTCAAGGTTAGGAAAATTAAAAAAGAAAAAATTTAAAAAAAGAAATTGGATTAAAATTAAATTAAGACACACCGAGTTAAAAAGAAAAATTAGAAATTAACCGACACTAATTATTAGTTGTGTGTGTGTATATGTCTCAGGTGTATGTGAAATCGTTACTCGCGGTTCGTTAGCTGGCAACGGTTCAAGATATTTTTTGTTTGTGTATTTAATCACGTGCAGACTTGACTTGAAAATGTGCGGTGGATTTTTTATTTACAAGGTTTTATGGTTGTATGTAGTTCTATGTGTGACATTTTTCGAAGTGAAATTTTAGACGGTTAAATTATTGATGATATCTATCTAATTATTAGTGACACGTGACCTAGGACCGTCACGGGAAACCTGCAGTCACTGTTTGAGTTTCGATTGCAGAAAGCCTGAAGTTTCGTAAATGCAAATGAAATAGAACTCACCGAGTGGGATAAAATGGCAATTTGTTACATAATTAGCAGCTTTTTGATGTTCCTTTGTTATAAAACCAGCTGTTACTCTTTACTTAGCTCGATCTGAGCTTCAGCACAATAGCGTCAATCTTTCAACTGTTTTTGTAGTAATTGAAAAATTTATTCAGACGCAAAATATTTCCAATTTCAGAACCTCTCGCTGATATATGCGCTCTTTTAAATATCACCACAGTTACTCTGAGGTTAACCACTTCAATTTCGCAGTGGAATATGTTTACGACTGTCTGAACTGCTTGATTGTTAAAAAGAGTTCTGGTTTAAATGGTGTGCTGAAAGTTGGTTTGGCAACGCCGCTTACTATTATATTTAATAAAATGCTTTGACAGTGGAAAAGGCTTCTCGTGATCGTTGGAAGATCACCATTATTAATTTTGTCTGTGTATTGGACAACTTTCAAATATGTACAGTATTTGTAACCGTCGCAACATAAGCTAAAATTGTGCGTTAACAAAAACAATTTAGCTGCACAGAGCTGACTAGGCTCAGGGTAAGGGGTGAACATATGCAACTCGTGTATACACCGCAGGAAGGGAATGAGAAGGACACCTTTCGTTGCTGAGTAGTGTTAGTATCCTTATATGCTACTCCTAAAACAGTTCGACAACTTCGAAGATTTTTGGGTATGTCCGGGTGGTACCGACGTTTTATCAATCAATATTCCGATTTGGCAACACCACTCACCAATCTATTAAAGAAAGATCAAAAATTAAACGGGAACGATGATGCCCAGAAATCTTTTAAGTCGTTGAAATCGGTTGTTTCGTTTGCACCTGTTCTCTGTAACCCGGATTGAAGTAAATTGTGAAACCGTGATTTAATGTGATGCTTCTGTGATGGGCGTGGGAGCTGTCTTATTTCAAAAGTCATCCAGCAGCAATGAACGCCCAATTGCTTTTGTTTCTCAAAAACTTAATGCTGCTCAGCGTAACTACAGTGTTGACTGAGCTGGAATGCTATGCAGCGGTATTAAGTGTTGAGAAATTCAGGCAGTACGTAGAAAGCTACCCTTTTACCAACATCACAAATCACGCAAGTCTGAAGTGGTTGTTGGAACAAAGGAAGCTTTCGGGGCATCTCGCTCGCTGGAGCTTAAAACTGCGATAAGACAATATCGTGCCTGCCGCGCTCTCACGGCAGTCTGAGGTAATAACTCTCAGTAGAGATGGTGATACCAAATCTGTTCCTTTTGATCCCGATCCAGTTCACTTTCTCGAATAGATCTCTAGATCTCGAATACCTCAACTTTCTTAAGACCATCCAAGCTACTCCTATCTATAATGCTATTTTCCGAATTAGTAATGTCAGAATATTAATCCATCTTACACCTGACTCGAAGATACTTCCTATTTTACCTATTGTTCCTATTTTGATAGGAAAATCCACCTTTCGCAGCATATCTGGGCATTTGAAAAACTCTTAATATACTGAAGAGATATTACCATTGGCCTAAGATGGCTAGCGATGTACATCAGTTCATCATAAAGTGTGAAAAATGTAAAGCCAATAAAGCCTCAAATACTATCACTCGTCCTCCTATAGGTCATTGTGCTGACATACTCCGATGCTTCCAAAAGCTGTACATTGACTTTATGGGACCTTATTCCAGATCGAAACAGGGAAATACATATTTATTTGTCGTGCTCGATCATTTCAGCCGGTTTGTTCTACTTGAACCCATGCGAGATGCCAACAGCAGAAATGTAGTGAAATTCCTTGAAGATCGAGTGATTAATGTTTACCCCGCTCCAGAACAAATATTGAGCAATAATGGAAAACAGTTTTGAAAAACATGATATCACCCAAATTTTAACTCCCAAATACTCCCATCAAGCGAACGCTTCTGAAAGAGTAAACCGTACGTGGCATCTTATCGGCAGTCCGTTCTTACATTAAAAATGATCACAGAGCATATAGGATGTGCATGTGCTTGCTATTGCATCTGCTTTGCGCAACGTGACGCATGAAAGTACAGGGCAATCTCCACATTTCTTGGTTTTCGGAAGTCAGTATATTGTTTATGGATCATTTATAAACGCACATACATACATATAATCTACGAAGTCTCAACAGGAAGTTTTCCTCAGGTCAAGCAGTCTTCGTTCGAAATTTCTGCCAAAATGGCAAAATTCTCTGCTAAACTTGCATCTAAGTTCCGGAAAGCTTTTATAAAAGAACCCATTGGTAATGTAGTCTACAAACTTGTGGATGAAAACGGAACTAATTTTGGATCGTATCATCTAAAAGACATTTTTTGTTTTGTTTTTTTTATCCGATTATTTACTTGAGAGTTATTGTGAAGATGAGTTCAGATGCTAAGTCAATTTGGCCTGGCTTTGAGACTTGCTCGGGTATGGGTCGTCCCCACGATTGAAACGTCATGCAATATAAATTTTTTTATAAAATAATCGCCTAAATGTCATATATTTATTCTAAATTTGGACGAAACTCTATCGACCCGACATCTGGATCATCAATTGGGTAACTGTTTTTTTCTTATGTTTTTATGCACAAGCCGTCATAAATTACTCGCGAGCCTTGACAAAAGGCATAAATTCATATAAAGTTCCGATAAACAATGCCCATGAAAGTACTTGTAAAACGCTCATAAGGCTCGTACTTGACGCCTATCAGGAAGAGGATCAAGATTAGATATTAATTTTACGTTCCAAATCGTTTGAGGTGCTCAGGTTTGGACCCGATCAAGAGCAATTAAATAAGTATTCAGTGCACCTGGAACCTGGGTCTTATATAAAAAAATTACAACGTCGTAAAAATCCAAGACATCTGCACCAATTGCTGCTTTGTTTATTTTTTCAACCCTTGATATTTCCTTTGATATATAGTCAAGCCGAGAATCTTAAATTCGGTAAACGTAGCCAAACTGGATTCACCAGTCAGAAAATATGGCGAATAGCCATCAGTTTGGTTAGAAGAGATATAGGATTGAAATTTTTTTGGAATCCATAAGAAAGAATGGATCGCTAATGAATTTTGCGGCAAAGAAGAAATATCCTTCGAGATATCGAGTGCAATGACTTGTGATTGATATACCAAATTGACCACATTGACCAATGAACAGATCGTAGTATAAATACACATAGTACTACCATCATAAGAAAAAAAACAGTTTACTCATTGAAGTTCCAGATGTCGGGTCGTTAGAATATCGTCAAAATTTAGGATAAATATATGACATTTAGGCGATTATAAATATTAAAATATTTTGATTATTTTAAAACGATACCAGTAGCGACATCTATAACGTCAATAGCTACCATGGTAGTATTATGTGTATTTATACTATGAACATATTGGAAAAATAGTTCAAGTAGAAATTGAGAATTCTCTGGTTGTCTTGAGTAATCTTGTGACCAAAAATACACTTGACGGTTTTGATGTGAACATTGAGCTCCACTTATTTTTGGAATAGTTGTTCCAAGTTCAATTTGTATTGTTTCTTAGTGTGCGATGCAACAAGAATGTCGTCAATCAAATTCCAAAATCAAATTCCCGAACAACTTTGTTAATGAATCGCTGAAACGGTTTTGCGGTATTGCGTAGTCCATAATGAACAACTCCAGATGCAACTGGGATAAGATGGTATGCTCTGACAATATTTATTTTAGGGTAGTCAATGCATCCATTTAAATTCATTAAAAAGTTTTGGATGTTCGGTTTAGGATTGCGGCTAGGTGTTGTGACTGTATTAAGTCGACGATAGTCCCCACAAGGACCACATGTGTAATGAACAAGATACTGTTGATGAACAAAGACGACTAATTCCATCATATCTAATGAATGCCGCCAGCTGTGACGCACCGGATCTAGTCATCGTGGTCGTGAAACTGGAAAATGGTCTTTCGTAACTATGTGATAAATCACGTTGTGTTGGACTGCAGCTTCCTATAATTTGGCTCCACTGTTAGGGAAAGATACTTCTTTAAAAAAGTTCTAAATCTATCGTTGATCGAGTATAGTACATCAGCGATGGTGTATTAACCGAGGCCGTAGTGGCACTGATGAAAATCAGCGCTAAATCCACCAGCGATTTGTTCTTAAGATCAATAAGAAGTCCGTATTTGCTTAAGAAAACAGCGCCAATGTTTGGACGATCCACTGCTACTAAGATGGAAGCATCAGTGAAAGTTCTCTGAAGTCCAATATCTCTAACTGGCACAATTTGGTTCCATATGTATTTATGGTAGAGCCATTGGCGGCTGATCGTCATTTCTATTAAAAATTGCATGGATTGACGCATTTTAAGGGTATTGTTGCCGAATGTTTTGGGTTACCGCAACAATGATCTTGCTAGCGGTTGTTGCTCTTATTGGAGCTGCTTGATTGATTGTGATTTCTGGTTTCGAGGCGGTTCTCATCTGGTGGTACCAATTGGTCGAGTAAGGCAGTTTTTATTATCAAGGACAAATTATTTTCGGATGATTCCACGGTAATGTCAGCTATGATTTAGTTTAGGGTTGGTGATAAAGCAGCCAGAACATTAGTTTGAACGTTAGTTTGGCGAAATTATCGGGATATCCGGATCATCCGGATAATTAAAAATTTAATATTTGTGATATCCGGATAATAAAATATGACGAATAGTTGCAAACTCTATGATAAAAAACTTGTTTATTCCTACCTAGTCAACAGCTGTATAATGCCATAATCCACGGTTAGTACGAACATTCACATGGCATTGCGGAAATTCCGCTGTAATAAGCCGATGGTCAAATTCGGGAAATTTGGTCTTAGATAAAGACCCATATAAAGCTGAAATCATTATTCGTACTTTGGCCTAAAAAAACTGGGAAAGAAAAATATACATCGTTGCGGAAAAACATAACCAGCCCTCTACGGTGAATAAACCGAAGGAGTAATCCTTAATACCGATGTAGAAGAATCACTAGAGTCTAAAACTTTGGCCTCGGTGAGAAGTAAGACTGCTGGTTTTGTGGAAGTTATAAGTGTTTTACGCTGGCAAAGTTAGTCCGCAATCCCAAAATCAAACACTATTTAGACGTCGTGCTCCAGTATGGATTCAATCAAATCATCCAAATTGTTGTAAAAGCAGTCTCTATCTTTGGGTTGGCTTACTCATCAGTGGGAGCATGAATACAAATGATTGATAGGTTGGCTAGTCACATGCGTAAACATAGCTTACACGTACGATTATCAACTGTTTTAAAATCGAAAACAACCTTATTCAGGGCCCAAGAAGAAAACGCGCATGTACCAATTCTAAACCGCGAGTCCATTAACATAAGCGGGGTCGGTTTAAATTTTGTCAGTTGATCTTTTCAACAGTAAAGTTTTTCAAGGAGACGATGCCGACCCTAAATCTCATGTATTTTTACGGACCGAAGCATTCCCAATTATTTGTGTTCATAGTCATCACTGATCGCAATCAAGTGATGAAAAAAAACCCGCAATACCTTCAGATCGACCACATTAACTTCTTAACGTTTACTCATACCTTGATAAGGAAAAGACTATAAAGTTGTTTTCATTCCGCATACATAAACATGATTCACAAATTGGAAGTCACAGTGAATTAATTTAAATATTAAGAGAAGAGAGCCATCAGAATATAAAAACTTTTTTAAGTATTTGCCTTGTTTTCAAGGTACACTAATTCTCAACTTCCCATCCTCCCTCTCGACACCTAAATTCTAAATATATTCATAACAAAAGATATAGGAAAATAGTGACAGAAATAAATTCCACCCATACATCCAGTTTCAGTTGTACACGAGCACAAATAAATCCTCAAACTCATCCTTCAACTTTTTTTTTTTTTTTGTGTTGTTTCTTTACTCATACAACATAAGTGTTTGTAATTCTGAAGAAATCATAAGAACTTCTTTTAATTTAATTTAATTCGTTTTTTTGGAATTTCTTATCGTCATACTTTTACAGTATACAGACGGAATTGCAGGTGATAAAAATTTAAATTTAAATTGAATTACATTTTTACTCGTTAGGTGTTTTAAGTGTTTTGGTTAATTTATTTAGATCGTAAACAAGACTAAGACGCCGAAGCAAGTGTTTAGTACACACGAAAATTATTAAGTGGTATATAAGCTTACTTCTTCACATGCAGCCAATATTATAAACCACACCACTGTACAAAATTCACTGAGAATAATAATTATGAAAAGGTGGATGACGTGGTGGGTGGGGAAAAATGAACTTGAAATACATTTTTCAAGTTGAAAATAAAATAGAAAATGTTCTTACGTAGGCGCCTTGTACCTTCAATAATATTATGTATTATATTTATAGAGCTTCGCGTTGTATATGTACATATATATGTATATATGTATGTACATCGTAAAATAGTACTCGCTGTGAAATTCTTTGTAATTTTTCTTAAAGAAAATCAATAGAAAAATTGTTAGGTGTATATCCGTGTCGTTGCGGTGTTTTATGTTTATATACTTTCGAACATAAAAACCAAAAATTTTAAAAATTGTTGATACATTAACATAAATTTCACATGAGATCATGGGATACCATCTCGGTTTTCACTTTTCTTGTTGTGAAATGAAATGAAAATACATTTTGGCTCTATATCGTTCGTTTGAAAATTTTTATTTACATTTCTTGGGCAAATACTTGTTTTGTCTGCTAAACGTGCGAACGATACGATTTATGATGGTTCAATTAGATTTTCTTTTAGTTTTCTTACATATGATGTTTAGATGGGGGCGTATGTGTAGTAAAAAAAAGTGGATACATTGGCAATGGTGATATCACAACTTGAATGATACATTTTGTTTGTTACATCTATAAATAAGATGATTGTTTGCTATATACCAGTAGAATTAACGTAATTTATAGTACATCTTAAAAAGAGACTGAATAGGATGATATAATTTAGATTTTATAATAATAATAATGATAAATCGGTTTTTACAGGCCATTGGTGGTCCATATTGAATCAACAATCCACCGGTTTCAGTCACGAGCGAGTCACGAACTAGAAGAAAACAAATCGTTCATTCAAAATCCAATCACTATACTTGAAATGTGCGATCACCACCATTTTGTTTTTTGGAATTTATAAAATGGCGGATTTAAAAGTTTCAACTAAATAAACGCGGAATAATCTAAGTCTCCTTAACAAATCTTAAAAAACTCACCGATCGCAAATTATTTATGACCAACTTCAAGTCGCAAATCTGGAACAACGCGAAATGAGAATGGATTAACTAAATGATGCTTGGAAGGATTTCCATAATATAGACCATCAAATAATACTTTATGACGATGGAATATCTGAAACCGAAGAATTTCAAGATCTGTTTTATGAATTGAAAGCATGTCTAAAGCGTGATTTCGTGGCTTGTGAATAACAGTTAACTCCGTTTCGTTGTACCCTCCGAGCTCTCTGACTACGAGCAGAAATATTTTATCGTAAGAGATAAATTTAAACAGCAACTGTCAATTCAGCCTAAAATGAGAACGCAAGTCAAATGGAGAAATTAATGTCACAAATATTACGAGAACAAAATGAATCCTTGATGACGTTAAACAACCGGTTTTGCCAGTTAATTAAATCAAACCATTACGCAATCTAGTATGTTGCTCCAGTCCACGGTAAACACATCTGTTATTTATTTGGATGACTTTGGTTTTTATTTATTTTTAATGGATTCAAACAACATGTCTACTTCATGACGATCACCAACAAACTCTATCATTGTCGTTCTTTTATTTCCATTCTTGTTATACAATTTATTCATTAACATGACAACAATGACATCTCTGGTTCATCACTTATTACTATTACATATAAAGTGTTATAATATGATATAACAAATATAATTGTATAATACATATAACAAATATGTAACATCATAGCCAGATTTTCCAACATTTGACGAGCTAGTAAATTTTATCAGCGGGCGATGCGACGCTCAGAAATATTGCAACTTTTGCAAGGCGAACGGTCATCGAACTTACTCATGCGAATCATTTAGACAGTTATCGATTGATGATAGGTTAATTCAAGCAACAACAACATCTTTAAATTCAGGCTCACAACTGTTCTTCATCACTGAGAAATGTGTAAATCATTTAGGGTTCAACAGTGGGAAAGACCACTCTTACGATCTGCTCACGGTTCGATGAATCCAAATCATAGAATATTAAAACGTACATTGTGCCCACAATCACGACCATATTGCTAAGTGACGAGATGAATCGGAAGCAAATTGACAAAAGTCAGTTTCCTCTGGCACACTCTAATTTTTAACGAAAGAAAAGAGTCGATATTTTATTAGGTATCGATGATTTCTTCTATGTGGCTGGGTAGTATGCAACACGCCTTAACAACTGGGTAGCTCGAGAACTTTTTTGGGTACGTAATCTCAAGTAAACTCAAATTACAATGAATACTGCCTTACAACAATTGCAATATTTCCATTCCAACTGAGGAGAGTTTAGAATCTTAATCAATCCCACAGACGCACCATTGCATTGAATTCTTTGGAGAGAGTCTCCGGCAGTCCTAATAGTGAAAAACTGTGAAGGTCTATTTTCAAAAGTGGCCATAGTGTTTAAAAAATGAACTCTCACAAGTTTTAGCTGAATCTGGGTTAATATTACGAAAATGGCGACGGAGATGGCGAATAACAAATTCTTAACGACAGTCACATAGATGAAATTTGGTAGGCCTGTATTGGAATTCTAAACAAGATATATGTTCATTCAAGGTCACCGATGTTTTAAATAAAGTCCATACAAAAAGAAGAGTTCTGTCCATTGCACCACAAATATTCGACTCTCTGGGATGGTTCCATGGCAGCAAATTCAACATGAATTTGATAATATGAAGAATATTCATCAAACTTGTCTATTTTGTAGCAGTCTACAGCCGAACTCGGACAAAAACACTTCTTCTTTATATTTGTTAATGGCAAAAAGCAAGGTGATTACAATTAAGCAAGTGGGCTTGGAAGACATATACTGCAAATACAGTATCCACCACCTCCTCAAGAATCACTGCAAACATGTAAGTTCATTATTATAGGAAAGTTATAGAAAAGGGCCAGAATGCCTATGTCGAAGTGTACAATATTGGCCATTAAAACGCAGTGCTTTCGAAACATCACAAGAAACATTGAATTACTTCACACGGTGATTAACCAGTTTAATCAGCACCCGATAGTTGAGCTTTAGGAACAAGTCTCCATGAGCTCAAAATTGATGCGATGCGCTGGTAACTTGCACAACACTAAAACGTTCTATCTTTAGCCGTTCGCATAGTAAGGTACACATAGGAATTTTGTGTGTATTGATAGTGTTGTGACGTGTTTTGTCTGTTTAACGGTTATTTCATTTAATTTTCGTGCTAAATAATTTTTTTTAATCTTTAATTTTAGAATTTTGTGTTTGACGTGTTTTGACTGTTCAATGAACTTTCAGGTAATAAATAAATTTAATTTATTACAAAACGTCGATTCCAAGCCTTATAAGCAACTAAAGCAAAAACCGTAACTCGCAGTTATGGAATTCCCATCTTACAGACGCAAAGGTCAACGCATGTTACACGCAAACAAAAAGACAAATGCGTTATTCAAGCAAGGACATGATTTAACTGTATGAAATTCGAACGAATGTTCACTTTTGAACAAACGATGGATGGAGAAACACAATTTGACTCATATCCGCACATCGTACTCGGTCCAAATCTCACTCGATATTTTATATCAAGATGATAAGGTGTCATTTGTTTAGTTCTAGTTCTAAAACACAGCACATTACCAACAATACTCCTGGAAGACCGTTTTTGATAACCGTAGTTAATTATGCCAGGTTACTTTTGATGCATACAAAAAAGGGAAAAGGTCACAAGGCACACAAAGAATATTTAGCCATCTTTGTTTGTATGACAACTAAGGTCATCCATATTCATTGAACCAGTCTCACCCTCATCCCATTTGGGAGGCCGCAATAAAAGCAGTGTAAATCATTTAGAAAAGGTCAATGGAGAAGCCACCTTGACTTTTGAAGAACTATTAACAGTCACCTTAAAGTCGGTTTTTAACTCCAGGCATTAATCGGTGCCCAATTACGATCAATTCCATAAGATGTTATAGAAGAACCAACCATATCACCATATCACGAATGCATATTACGATGGAGACTGGTAGAAAAAAACAAAAAAAGATTTCTCGATTAGATGAAGTCAACAAAGATGACAATGCTCCTCCATTAAAATGGCTCATTGGATTAGCCCAAGTAGTATATTGCGGCACTGACCAAAGGGTTCGTTTCGTTAAATATTGACGTCCGGCGGGTCTTATTTAAAAGACCAATTCACAACCTAGCACTACTACCTATAGATTCAGAGGGAGAATATGTAATACCAGCACAAGTATTAAATGTGTTCTGTCAAAAAGAAATGACAAGCAGTCGCAGATAGCCGGTTGAAAATGTGTGATGCCACCATACAACTAAGTGAATTGGATACATTCTTGGTGACACATTTGGCATTATGAATCAAAAAGATGCTTTCCAAATAAAACTGCAACTTGGAAAGGCAGCAACTAATCAAGAATATTTATTAGAACTAAGAACACATCAAAAAGCAAACATCGATCATAGATACAACCTCAAACATATTAAAACATGAAAAGGAACTAACCGACCAAAACTTCCGTGCTATCACCAAACAGTTCTTCTATTTCGACAAAAGTATCGACCGAGTAGCCGCAGACAGTGATCATTACAACAGATTCACGATTCTTCGTGAAATAGAAAGAAAATAAAATTCAGCCGAGATAAACAAAAGCAATACGCAGCTTTACGACTATCGACTGCTTTAAAATCCAAAACACCATTTTTACCTGGGAAATCCCGACAATAGAAAAAATTCAACTCCAAAATTGCCTAGGTTATCTCCACTTATAGCAACGTTAAACGCTGGAACTCATGATCTACACTTTTTGGCCATCGAGTTTCTTAGAGAGTTAACAGTGTATCCGAGTTACCCGTGGCGTCCAGACATACACCTCACGTAACATTAACCCTATTCGAAATCATCAATTTTCTAACAAAACTGGATGTAACTCACACGATTTATGATATCCCGTGTGCGGCTAATGTTGGCCTAGACAATTAAAACTGATAACTTAAGAATCAAGCTGGCATTGTACAAATGTTTTACAACGATTAGCTTGATTTGATTTCGGACGGCAACTGAATTTATTTAGTTAAAACCCAGCAGATTATGGAGATACTCTATTAGCAAAAATTATTTCCAGTTTATAGATTATAAAACTATTTTTGGCATTCAACACGTTATCAACAGAAAAAACTAAAATTCTTAGGATTAAAACACAGCTAGGGGACATTGAAGACATCGATGGTTATAAAATGATTAAAATTTTTTATTAATAAAATGGTTCACAATAAAACGGATCTTCTTAAAAACCTAATACTTCCGCAAAATTTTCTCAACCGTCGTTAGTCGTGAAACATTTTCGGATGTAAAATTTTATCTATCCTTAAACTATTATTAACCCTTTCCTCTATCATTGAATCGTATGCCTTGGCAAATTGTTCACCATGACCCAAATAATCGACAAGCTCCAATTTAGTAGATAAACCAAATTCTTGATCCATATCCCGATTGAAACAATTTCGCATAACAACACCAGTGAGCGAATGTAAATCGACATGGAGTGTCGGCAGCTTGACGTATAACTCATCAATACTTCCTTTTATATCGGTTATGCCACTTTCGATCGCTGCAAGTTTGGAATTAATCTCGTTCAACTCGACAAAATTGATGGAAGCTACTTCGGGTGTATTCATTTTTATCGGTGTTGGTTGTTTTTTAGGCGTTTTATAGTCATCCATAATTTCTGACTCCTCCTTAATCACTTCAGTGGCCAGTGTAGCAGCGGCCATCGACTTTCGTAAATTCGTCTTTCGACGATGCGTTACAAACGATCCATTTATGTTATCTAGTTGTTGATTTGAAACTTCAGTTAATATATCACGAGCCTTGGATCCAGCCATGCTCATCGATTCTAAATCCATGCTATATTTGTTCGGTCTCATACTGAACGTACTGTCCGACAGAATGTCACTAATACGTGGATTTACATTACTAAAATCAAAAAAACTATCGGGATTATCATTTTCGTTGTCAGGCTGATCGTCCAATGAATTTTCAGAACTTTGCGATTCGTATGTTTCCATACCATTAATCGTACAAGTTTTAGTTTCATTGCTCGGCGGAACAAATGCCACTCGCGATATTGCACGCTTTGAGATTCGTTTCGATATTAATGGCAGCTTCATATTCCTTATATCGTAGCATCCCACTTCACCACACTTATCACCGGCCGCAAGATACGTGCCACAATGCGACAAACTAATCGTCGAGAGTGGATACAAAACTTCTTGGCACTTGGTACGTTTCTTTTTACGGAGATCGTATAAATTTATTGTACATTCGCCAGCCGAAATAATTAAATTTGGATGACTTAGCGGGCAAATTATGTCACAACAAAAATCTTTGTGGGCTGTGGTCGACTGAAAAATGCTGGTTTTAGCCACCAAATCGTGAACTGTAAATTTTCCCGTATACGAACCAACTGCTAATTTTATATTTGGTGACGTAAAAAATCGTGCCACCATGGGCATGTGACGTGCATCTACTGGAATCTCGTTTAATTTTACGCTCGTCTGCAGGCCAAACACATTGATTCGGCCATCGTCATAGATCGCCGAAAGATATTTGTTACAATAACTAAAGTCTAAATCGACTACTTTAAAGGGTACCGACGAATTAAATGATTTTTCGACATCGAGACACGGTGTTAAACAGTTGTAGAAGTTGATTTTCCCACTTTCGGTGCCCGCAGCAAACGTAGACTTGCCATTTTTAACACAGGCAAAACACGTGAATTCTTTTGGAATTTTTTTATACTTTCGGATTGTTCTAAATTCTTTAATGAAATAGAAAAAATTGTTGACTCTAGCCCATTGTTATAAATTAAAAGCTGCAGATACTCACCATTCGATCTAAACGTGAAAAGCTTTAAGTCACTTTGATTGTAATGAAGAAAGTGACGTTCATCGCCAAAAAAGTAAAAATTATTTGGATCATCATTTGTATGTTTTATAATTTGAATGCTATCCAATGTTGGAAAGTCGTGTAGAATTGTTTCTTCGGCACATGATAATAATTCAATCATTGTGCAATTTAATTTAAGATCTCAACTTTAACCACCTTGAACACTTCAAATTCCGTTTGTTTTTGATTTTTGTTAGTGATCTGTCAAAATCATTTTTATTTTTGTTTTTGGGAGAGACATCTATAGGTTGGTAATAATATTACATTTTCGGAGTAAACGAATCGAACAATTCCGAATAAATTATAACGAAAAATTAAACTTTAAATTATTTCGAATGAAAGTTGAAGCGGTATCGTCCACGTGTCGCGGTGTGACAATGGTTGTTCCGATTCAAAACCGATAGTACAAAAATACCAGCAAACAATCAACTCACATCAATTTTTAAAAGATTTCCGATATTATTCCAGTACAAACCTTGATATTGTTTAATGATCGAGATCACAAATTCAATTTAAATTATTTATTGCAAATTTGTATACGCAAAAATACAAATACGACGAACAAATTAAATTATTGTGCATTGAAAATTAATCAACTGTATCGAATGGTGTTATTTACTTTTATTGATGGTGACTAAAGTTCGGTCATGTCTCAGTAAGTTTTTAGTGAATTAAGATGAAATCACCGACTAATTGGAGAAGTGGTTAAAGTTGAAGTAAGGATGCAAAATGGGGATTTTTTAAACATTTGATTTCGATCCGCTATGAACACTACAGCGGTGAAGCTCTGTTAAAGTATGGATACGGTGATGGCAAATTCAAATGGCGAGAGTTGAAAACAATACGACAAAAGACAGATTAAATTAAACAAAAAAGAAGGAAACCGGATTAACAAGTAAAGAAGGAAATGAAACGTTATGACGTAGAAGTTGGAAATAATAGGCATTAGTGAAGCCAGATGGACGAATAGTGGTTAAATAAACATAAACAATGGCATTCACATGACATTATCTGGCAGAGAAGTACTTGACAAGGCACGGGCACAGTAATAACAGCAAAGAAACCATTAATGGAATGAAAGCCAAATGGCAGATAAAATAACACAAAACTACGAACAGATATCAACTATCAACAATATAGAACGAAGGCGCAGGAACGACGTCAGAATCACTACAAGGAGATTTCCATGTAAAAATTGCAACAGACAAGTTTGATCTAACCACCATCATGTTGGATTCTTTGAGAACAACGATGACACCAAACTGAAGAAGCTTCAAGACTACTTCGGACGTACTCGACTACCAGAAACATTATTAGGGAAACCTTGGATGAGTGATGATACATAGAAGAAAATTTAGGAAAGCCGTCAATTTAAGTGACAAATACACCAACAAAATACGGCAGAGGTAAAACACGTGTACGAAGATGCAACGCTTCAATTAAAGAAAAAATGATCGAAGAAAATGTGCGGAGGGCAGTTAAACCTGCTGAAAGGTCAGAAACAAATCATAACATGGGAGCACTACACCAGTCAACTAGAGGCTCTGAAAGTTCACTGGTGAATTCCAACATACAGGATAACACAAGGGATGCTGCTAGTTAAATCTTAGCAACTGATGAAGCACAGTTAAAGAGATAAAAAGAATATTTCAAAAAACACGTCATCAACAGCAGAGAAAATTTTTATTGGCACCAATTACGAAACTAGCAACAACCATCCATCAACGGAATGGAAAGATGTCATAGAGAAGCGGAAATAACGATGGATTGTTCACAAACTAAGGAAACAAATATAACAGAGATCCATTGGACTCAAACCAGCAAGGGTAAATGAAAGTCAGAATACTCGAACTTGGAGAAGAACGTGCTACCAGAAGCGAAAGAACTTTGTAAATCTAGGATGGAAATAAAAGCAGTAGACTACAATAAAGAAAGATAAGTCAGCCTAAAATATGCCTTAGGCCCATAATTAAAAATAAAGAAAAAAGCGCATTAGACAGCATATACCATTATATCAGCAATTCACGAGATCATAGAAGATGTCGAGAAGTTCATGTACCTTGGCGATATACTAATACAAGCGGCACTAAAAAACATATTAAACAACGCATCAAAAAGGCGGGAAAATCATTCAATAAACAAACACCTTAAAGATCTAAAATGCATCAAATGTGACAATAAACACTAAAACTACGAGTGTTCAATGCACGTGTGAAATCTATGTTACTAAATCTTAGAGGTGCGTCAGTTGTATAAGCTGCATCCTAGGTACCGCCAAAAGCATAACCACTGATCGGATACGCACTGATTGGTTATGTCCTAACCGAATAACTCAGGCATAGTAACTGGAAATAATCATCGCATGACTGAATATAGGCAAATTTATTTTTGTCATTAGTATAAGGGTGGGAAACCGAGAGCAAAATAATTTATTATGGAAAATATATATAAACAAAAAACGTACGGTGTAGGCAATGGAGACCTAGTGCCGGCAGCTGGAGAGAGCGCACAAGTGAGCTCTTCATTGTTATCTAATGACCGCAAAGTTTCAGCAGTGGTGGGCATCATTTTTGATTATAATATAAAAGCCAATTCGATAGGAGATACTAGGAAGATTATTCCGTATCCAACAAGAAAAGATAATGAAGATAAAACTAGATCAATCACAGATAGTGAAAACAGAAATCTCTATGCAAATCTAAAGACCCTAAAAGAAATGAAAACTCATTAAAAAAGAAAAATGAAGAACTGAAACGCGTCATTCAAGCTGGTCGACATGTAAACAATAAGTTTAGAATCGAATATCACACAGATAAAGAAAACTCGAACAGGAAATCCATCCGGATAAGAAATCCGAAAGTGATCCTCAGTGAACACTCGTGACAAAAACCTTGCGAAAGAGTTACAATAAACATGGAAGTTACTGACGAAGACGAACTAGCAAGAGGTGGGCATTGAACAAATACAAGCCAGCAAAAAAAAACATAATCATCACCAGAATATATTGGACAAGTAGCACCTAACATTGGTAATAATAGTCTCAGCAAAATAAAAACCATAAACAACCAGAATATATTGAGCTAGTAACCCGGATAATGCGACCACTCAGTTACAATAAAGCTGCTACACCAGTAAGGTAAATCAGCCACCACATATGAATATAGTTGGTGTCAAAGACTACCCTACTATCATTGCCTTGATAAAAACTATGATGCATTAAGATTACAAGCTAATAGCACTAAACAACGATTTTCGGAAAGTATATTTATCAGATTCAGAAAAATATCGAACACTAACCATGAATATTACCGCTGACAAGTTTCAGTGGTATACATACAGTGGTTATGGCTAAAGAGCTACATCATACCTGCGAAATCAATGATATAATAGAAGAGTCGCAACATAAAGGTTTAGATATCCAAGATGCTGTCAATTTTATCAAAAAAGACAACTGAAAGCGATAAAGACAGTCGCGATCTGGTAAGAAGAGGACTCCCGCTTTTTATGCTTTCGTTTGGCAAAAGAAAACATCCAAAAGATATATAATATACGGGCAATTCAAAACATGAGAGTCAGAATAGGGCCAATGAGGAAGAATACTTCAAATATAGCTCAATGCAGAAAATGTCAAAGTTATAATTAAAGAGCAAAATCAAAGGAACCCTGGAACAAAAACTCAACAGAATAATAAGGGGCTATATACAAACTTTGAGGTAACGAGATATGCAGAAGTTACTAAAAATCAAAAACCAACCACAAAAGTAAATAACACTGGCCAGTTTCAAATAGATTTCATCAAAACCATAGAAGCTTTAAATAAAAAACTTGACGAGTAGGTATAGTTAGTCAATTGAAAACCCTGTCATCGGAGTATTCTAAAGTGAATAAAAAAAAAATTACAAACGCTAAGAACAGTTATATGGAATGAAAATGGGCTAATCCATCATATTTTTGAGCAAGAAATATTTTTAAACACGCAAGAAATGGACAAATGTTTAATCTCTGAAAGCCGTTTTAATAGATCTTCATATTGCAAAATACTTGGGTATAGTTATTACCATACTATATTCTCCAATAGAAAGAGCTAGAGGAAGATTTGCCATTTTCATTAAGATAATATAAAACATAATGAAAAAATAAAGTTGGAAGCTGGGTCCATGCAAGTGATAACAATCAAAAATTAAGAATAAAGATGTAAGTATCTCAGCTATATACTGTCTACCACGCTATAAATTGAAAATAGAAGAATGTAAAGAGCCTTTTCACACCTTAGGACGATGGTTCATTATTGGCGGTTACGTCAACGTAAAAACACTTTTTGGGGCACCAGAATTACAACACCAAAAAGAAGAGAAATGTTTAAAGCAGCCAAAAAATTAAAATGTGACTTTTAATCTGGTGACGCACTTCTTAATTCCCAACAGGTTTAAACAAAACTTCTGATCTTATAGATTTCTATGTAACAAAAGGAATATCTGACAACTACATACGTATGGAAAATAATGAAAAGCTTACAAGATTACTCCCCTGTCATGGCATTAAGCGAAACTATAATATAAAAATAAATATCGCCAAAATTTTACAATAAAAATACCATTTGGAACCTTTTTCGTGAACTGATCAATGAAATTATCAATCTACAAGTGTCAATACGTAAATCCATGTACGTTCAAGAGGAAATTGACAGACTAAAAGAAAGTATACAATAATCTACGCGGACCTGCAAACAACATGAGTGATAAAAATGAGCTACTTGAAGTAAGAAAACTTGTGGCTAAGAAACGTAAATTTTGGCAAATAAATTGAACTGCAGCAAACAATACCGAGCTTAGTAACTTATGTAAAAAACTGAAGTCTGTTATCAGGATAGTTTATAATAAAACAATAGGTTAATCGATTAATACAGTTAGTAACTGGATGAAAAAATGAAGAATTAAGGTTAACGAAACAAAATCGGTTAATAAAACAAGCTAGAATGTACATTAGAAATAAAGATGCGCAGCGAGACTTACAGATGGAACATATCAATGAAACAATTGCAGTTTATGTTGCTAAATGATTCACGCCTTCAAAAACATGATAATACCGAAGGACGATGGCAATAAGATGCCTACAAAGTGTCAAACCAATGGATCTAGTGATTGCAAACCAAAAAAAATATTGTATTATAGCAAATATACTGTTATTGGCCACACACGCAGATAATCCAAAGTATTAACATAAATTACATCGAATTAGCATTCGACTATATAACACTTTTTTATTAAGTTGTGGCCGAGCTCATTCACGAAAAACCATAAGAAAAACACTCGAAAATACTACGTCTTATACATTTCAATATAATTCCACCTGTTTTATTGTTATGAAGGCTCGCGGGTTGATAAATCACTTTGAGTCACATTTTCATATCACGATTTTCCATTAAAATATTATCGTCGTTCTATTTATATATTACCGTTTTATATAAACATTTAAAAACCAATGATCGCAAGCAGACGACTTGAAAAGCACACTCGTGTATGGTTTTCTTAATTTTTCCTATTGTTTACATTCAAAATTAGCTTCCTTATAAATAATATATTCACATACACACACATACACACACACGAGTAATTTAGCAACGTACTGGAAAAACTATTTAAAATTTTTTTTAATTCCCAAACTAAAGTAGTAAACTACATACCGCATATCTCCACGACATTTTAAATTATTTTTTTCCCTTGTAAACTTTAACAATAATATTTTTATATCACAACCACAATTTAATTTTTTTAATAGTAGAACTTTTAAATTTATAAACTATAATTTTTAACAACAAAAACTATTTATAAAAAAAAAAAAAATTTTTTTAAACGATTCGTTCTGACAATTAATTTCGGATGCAAAGCACAACACACTGTCTTGTTTACAGTAACGATTAAACTGAACGACTAAAAATGAGTTTTTATTTTATTATTCTTTACCCATTTTCCAACAAAAAAAAAAAAAAAAAAAACTTGTGCAAATGAAAATAATGAAAAATTCTCTCTCTACTTTGCTCTTCTGCTCTTGAGTATTTGAAAATGTATGATACACAAAAATAGAAAAGTAGATTTTAATTTAACATGTTCGATGGTGTGCACATTTTTTTGTATACTAACAATCGGGGTAGAATTCCATTGAAGTATTTTAAAATAGATTTAAATTGTTGGCTGGATAAATACAACTTGCCGTGGGACATCGAATTGAGTTTCGAATGTTTTTGCAACGCGTATTGTAAATTTATATTATGGATCATTGGATTTCTTTTGCTAAGAGCTCCGAATTATTCCAATTCAGAAAATTATTCGGAGGATGGGTCCTCTAAGCACATCTCCAAAGTCTGTATTTGACATATTTCATCTATACAGTTTGTAACACAGATGTGCGTTCGATCGAAATGTGAGCCGCCACCAACCGCAAATCCATCAACTTCTGAAGCAGATAAGTTGTCCATTATGTGTACTAGCTCATTACTGCCCGGAAGGATCTTGATAACGCGTTCGATCCATGCGCCAACGAGACGGCGTGCCCACTAACTACGCACCTGTAACAAAGTGAGATAATCCTATTGCCAGAACTTTCAGAATTGTTGGTTGTTGAAAATATTTAATTCGAATTTCTGTTACTTCTGGAAGTGTTGGTTGGGTCGTGTCATTGGTCGTCCGATGAGAAATTCACTAGGGCATAAAGCGAGACCTCCGTCTAGTGTAACCTTTCATAAGGCTGGGCAGGCAGATTCAAAAAATAAAAACTCGGATGCAGATTTTCACATACAATGAAATTGCACAGTCGATCCCCTTAAGTCCAATTTTTGAATAAAAAGAAAAACCAGATTCGTTAACACAATTTATCATCATTAATTTTGGTCCTACGAAAGCCGGATATTGAAGTTAAAAAAGAGTAAAGTGTACAAAATCAGTGAAAAAAAAATATTTGTATTGAGAATCAATGTACGCTTTCTAGCTGACGTGAGAATCAGATAAATTCTACAAAATACACAAGGCAATCATACACGTGGTATATCATAACCTCAAAATTAGGCAATGCATTTGTGAGCATTTGTATCACAGATTGGATGTCGTGAAAATCATCAAAATGCATAAGCAAGTGTGATAACTCTTAATCAAAACATTAGGTGGGACGATTTGTTTGTACTGCCATACAAACAACATGCCGCAAAAAACGAAGCGATCGTAGAAAAGATAAAATTAGGCTTGTTGGGTGATAGGGTGAATACCATAGAGATTTTCCTTGGTGAAACATTAAACGTGGGTGTTGATATTGACAGAACTTGGAATGAATGCTAGGAAGATAGTGAATTGTCTTATGATCTGACCAGGGAGTCCTATGATCAGGTGATGGTGTCGTTGAGGCATTTTGAAGAACGGTATTTGGGTGTTAGTGTTTTGGCCGCAAAGGAGATTAATCAGTTAAAGAATCCATTGGCTGTTCAGAGTGGTGTGATTTCCATGGGTGTTGGAGGAGCCGATACCAGTTTGCCAAAATGCACTGTTAATTTGCCCGAGTTGAAGATTAAGCCATTCAATAGAGACCCATATTATTAAGATAGTCTCATATTATTAAGATAGTCTCGCAAGTAAGGCAAAAGCACCAATTGGTCACGTTTCGCTTTCAGAGGAAGCCTATCGGTTGGCATGGGCGGAGTTAATAAAACGTTATGATGATAAACGTCTTATAGTAGATTTACACGTAAATAGATTGTTGAATCTACCACCAGTGGTAAAGGAAGATCCAAACGATTTGAGAGAACTTCTCATTACTGTAAGTTCTCATATTGCATCACTAGAAGCGATGGAGATTGAGTTGAATGTCATGTCAGAATTATTTCTGATAAATATTGCAACAACAAAGTTCAATCGTGACCTTATCCGAAAATGAGAATCTCAGTTGGAACCTAGCGTGAATCCCACATGGATTAAATTAAAAGCGTTAAATTAAACTAAAGGCGTTAAATTGCACGACCTAGGCGGCCAATTGACCGGTCCCAAACGTAAAATGAAGTGTTCACCGAACTTGCCTCTCAATTGGTTCATTGTTTCGCATGCTGTGTGGCATGTGGCACCGTCTTGTTAAAACCACATGTCATGCAAGTCAAACTCTTCCAATTTGGACAAAAAAAAGTTGGATATCATCTCACGGTAGCGCTCACCATTCACAGTTACGTTGCGATTCGCATCATCTTTAAAGAAGTACGGTCCAATGATGACACCAGCCCATAATCCGCACCAAACAGTAACTCTTTCTAGATGCACTGGTAGCTCTTGCAATGCCCCTGGCTGATCTCCACTCCAAAATCGACAATTCTGCTTATTTACAAATCCATTCAGCCAAAAATGAGCTTCGTCGCTTAACACAATTTTTCGATAAAAAAATGGATCTTCCACCAAATCTGCGTTGTGGTAGGTCGTTTGACTTCAATTCTTGCACCAGCTGTATTTTGTAAGGTTTCACACCTAAATCCTTTCGCAAAATTTTCCTCGTTGTTAAGTACCAGAGGCCCATACTGCGAATGGCGCCGAATCGATAAATGATGGTCATCACTAACACAGGCTGATACAGCTGCGATATTTTCTTCTGTACGTAAGCGTGTTGGTGATTTAATGTCCAACAATGTAAATTTGGTGCGAAATTTAGTCACAATATCCCGAAGAGCCCCTTCAGTGGGTCGATGAAACTGACCATAAAATGGAAGAAGCGCCCGATGAACTTTCTTAACAGAGCACGCATTTTGATAATAAAATTCAATGATTTGCAAGCGTTGTTCGTTTGTAAGACGATTCATTGTTAAATTATAGACCAAACTGAAGATGTTTGATAGTGACACAAAACACGAAACATCTGGACCTGTCAAAATTAGTGTTGCCAAAAAGAAAATAGTTAAAAAATCACCCTTCAGTTGCAGGAACCTATATAGAACCAAAGATATCATAGTATACATTTACGTCAATCACCAATTCAATACGTAACTGTGAAGATCAAACACTACAAGGATTGAATGCTCCTATTAAAAAATTTTGGGAATTAGAGACACTCCCAGAAAAACGTTTCTTGTCACCCGAAGAAACACATTGTGAGAATAACTTTCTAGAAACTCATAAGCGAGACGATACAGGAAGATATATCGATCATAACCCTGGGAAATCATTAAATGATGAACTGTGTGTCGGTCCAACAGTGTAGTTAGAGTTGTGGAATATCACAGTTCGATTCAGATTCCATACATATGTAGTTACAGCAGAAATTTTAAAAATGTCGCTACAGCGAATTTTGTGGAGAACAGTTATGAATGAATCGAATAATGTTCCGAATTAAAAACAGTGACATATGGCACAGCCAGTGCGCCTTTTTTGGCAACCCGAGTATTAAATCAACTGGCGGTCGATGGACAAGAAACATTTCCGAAGGCTGCTCAAGTGTTGCGAAAGGATTTTTTTGTAGACGATTGTCTAACGGGGTAAAATTCACTGCAGGAAATAATTCAGTTGGTTGAAGATTTGAGAAAACTTTTGAGACGAGGTCGAATGCACATTCATAAATGGTGTGCAAATAATGAGGAGATTTTGAAAGGAATTTAACAAAATGGCTGTGAAATTTTTAGATGAGGATTGGAAAACAGGAGAATCAATAAAGGCGTTGGGTCTGTATTGGGCACCATCAACAGATAAATTTTTCTTCAAAGTACGAAACGTAGTATTTTGTCAGACAACTCAAAACTTTTTGATCCACTGTGATTACTTGCTGCAACCATCGTCACATCAAAGATATTAATGCCAAAAATATGGGTAAGCAAAACAGATTGGGACGAAGATGTAGCTAAAAATATACGTTCTGGACGGCAAGAGTTTAAAAAATCAATTACCAAGTTTGAATGAACTTAGTATACCGTGAAATATAGTATTGCAGGGAGCTCAGCTGATACAACTTCATGGGTTTACCGATGAATCGGAAATTGCTTACGGTGCATGTGTTTATAAGGAGCGTTATGAACGAGAGAGTTTTGGTTCGCTTGATTTGTGCCAAAAGTCGCGTAACGCCACTAAAAAATATCACCATTCCGAGGCTGGAATTAATGACTTGTGTTTTGTTGTCCAAATTGGTTAAACAAGTTACATCTGCGTTGAAAATTAATTTAAGTGAGCTCGTGCTATGGTCTGACTCAACAATCGCATTATCATGGATTAACACAAGTCCACATAAATTGAAGCAGTTCATAGCGAATCGCGTAGATATCATTTAGAGTTTAACATCACAGTATATATAGGGTCATGTTTCAATAGTTAATAATCCTGGTGATCTAATCTCAAGACAAGTTTATCCATATACATTAAAATCACAAACCATGGCTCTACCGCGGTGATAAAAAAAATAACTCTAAAAATAAAGTCGATGGCGTGTTTGTTGTGTTGTGTTGCGTCTTCCGTTGTCCATAGTTTCATTTTATTAATGAATTTTATTCCCCACTCCACATTGTGTGTTATTGTTGAAGCGTGTGACCCCCTGAAAGTCAACCTGCTCCTCGAGCAATTAACCGGGAAAATTCACGTGCCGATAGACTGGCGCCCAACTTTTTCTATATTTGAACGTTACACTTGGTCATCGTGTAGCGCTATTATTGGTCTCGAATTGAGGCTCCCTTCGATCCGTATTATAATGAACACGTTTGATTAGCAGATCGTACCACTGCCTCCCAGTAGCCACCATGATGTGGGGCTACGGAAGGGAAGAAATGCTATTTGATATCGGCCTCTACTATATGTTGTTGAGCATGAGGATTGTTCCAATCGCAATGGTCACGTTGCAGATCACCGGACAAACTAACTGCGACCGGTTCCGTTTGTTGTTGTTGCATTGTTCGCTGATGTCGTTTGTAGATAATACATTGATAAATGGACCTTTTAACTAATGCGCGAACATGAATTATCCAGATCCATATTCGAAGATAATGTAACATTTTTAGGATGCCTAGCTGTGAAACGGAGCATTGTGCGCATGATAACCAAGCAACCAAGCCAATGTACATTCCTTCAGTGAAATCATCGGTTGACGCTAATTGTATCGAATATCAATTTCTGTAAGGTCCCAAATCATTCAATGAGGGGAATCTGATCAACCCCGTTAACGGATGTTAACCGAGTGTTGTTTTGAACGGTTTCGTTTCGTTGAAAACCATTTTCGAGAGATGCGTCAGCGTTGATGGTTAATTGACAAGAAATCAGGATTTCATTCACTAGTATACAACCTTTGTCTTTGCAGCTACCAGAAAAACGTTTATGTCACCATCGGCATCGATTACCCGCACGTAAATTACTGCTGCATACGCCTTACTTCTTGCATCGCAAAATCCATGAAGCGTTATCATCGCAAATTATTCATCATAAGCCAACGCGCGACAAGGATCTGACCTAGTTGTTGTAAACCATTGCAAAACGTCAGCCAATGAGTTCGTATTTTACTCGGTAGGAGTGCATCCCAGTCAAGAGACTTATACCATAAAATCAGAATGAATATTTTTGCCGATACACCAGTTGTGTATCGTTCAGTAACACACCAAATATTATGATAGATTAGCCGCAGCCAAATTTGTACGAATTTATTGGAATGGACATCGTCCGATGGTTCGGTGTCTATTTGAAAAGCCGTTTATGGCATATTCAATGCCTGTCATTTCCATTGAATGCTTGCAGCGTTGGGCAATTTTCGTAATAGAACGGGATAAGTTATCGCTTCCCACTTATCCGTTGGTGGATTCATTACTGATAATGCCCGCAATGTACTACGAGTGCAGTTGATGCGTCTTGTATTGCTCGTTGCTGATCTAGCGCGTAATAGGTGAGATCAAGTCAACTTTTCACACAAAACGTGTCTCAACGGCCAGTTTTCATAACCACCAGTGTAAGCCCCGGCGACCATAGGTACATCGGCACTGTACTGTTTATACTGTCGAAGCTTGTTTAACTTGTTAGTTGGTTCCAAATCCGGCCGATTATACACTAGCGTCTCAAACATTCCCTTGAATACAATTCAGTCCTTTGGCCGTCAATCGAAAACAGGTATAGATACTAGTTCTAGACGCATGTCCGTGGCTTAAAATTGACTCCTGCATTGAACTCCCGATTGGAAGGGCAATCTGACAGTAATTTGCGCAAGAAGACAAGTCGTTCTCTATCACTACGAGCCATCATCGCCGACAGTGGCTTCTGCGCCTGAGAAATGAAGGGTCTTTTCTCAGAGATTTCCGCACCATCCGCTTAGGAAATATTCGTAGAACGTGACCCAGCCAGCGTACTTGCTGTCCTTTTATTTCATGAATGAAATCGTAAATGTCATTACCCATCTTTCATACTCATCCGTCAGGGTCCAACACTTACACCCATACATGGCAATGGATCTGATCAACACCTTCTTTTGGTTTCTAAAACCATGGTAATCATATATTTTGTTTTGATACTAAGGAAATCTGAGAATTGTACAAGTGGATCCAGTATTTATTTTACACTGTTGCCATTCAGTCAACTTGGTTGGACTGTCGGTACAAGATGTTGTTCTGACGTGTTACACTTTTACGAAAGATAAATTCTAATATGAGATTAAAGAGTATCGGGGACAGAGCATCTCCATGCCATACACCGGAACTAATTGCAATAATTCTTGATAGCTTTACTGTCATTTTACATAAACGCACATATTTGTGAGGCATTTCCAGACATCGCAAAGCAAGCCATAAGCTATCCCGATGGATTAAGTCATAGGCTTGTTGGAAATCCAAGAACACCTGATGTACACGTCACGAATATCTCTTAAAATTTAGAAAGGCTCATTATCAGCGAAAAATCTGTATCAGTGACTGACCGATTTGGACGAAATCCTCCCTGGTAGTCAGCAATAATTTCCTCCATCAGAGAAGTATGAAAGACAGTAATTTGTATTTTGAGCTATCTTCTCTTTTAAGAATATGGCACAACTCGGCCACTTTCCATTCATCAGGCATAACTTCGTTTGACCGTTATAATCGAATAAAGTCGAAAAGATAGTTCCACAAAGTATCCTTTCCGAATATCAAGACCCCAGGGGAACCGTTTAATTTTACTCTCTTTATGGCCAGTGTCTCCGTAGTCTGGATTTGACAAGTTTCAAATACAGCATTTGACACTTGTAGAACATTGAGTAAATCAGAGAAATGCTTCTTCTAAGTGGCGTACGCTGCATTGATGTTAAGTGTCTAAGTGTCGTGCACTGCGATTGTAAAATGTATCCGTGCTTCTTTATAGGCTATATTCTGTTGCTCGACAGCAAGACGACACTCCCCATCAAACCAATCAGTTTAGTTTTTACCATAACTGGAGCTGTTTGGGCAGCACGGACAACCGAAGAACGAAAACTGCCATCTTAGCTTTGCAGTGACGAATTGGTGATCATTGCCTATAAATTTAGCAGCCGACTGATAAGATGTCACATTTTGGATGACAAAAGAGCACATGGTCAATTTGCCATCGAGACGACTTGCGAGGGTGTGTCCATGTTTCCAAATAGATATTTTTTTGAAGAAAGAATGTGCTAGCCACAATGAGGTCATGCGTGACCGCAAAGTTTATCATTCTTTCCTCATTATTGGTCGCTAGATCGTGTAGAGGGTTTTTGCCAGCTGTAGCAGTAAAGTCACCAACCACTATTCTGAAGTCGTGCTCCGGTATAGATTGTATCAGATCATCCAAAATATTGTAAAATGAATATTTATATTTGGGTTGGCTTACACCAGTGAGCGCATGAACACAAATGATTGACAGGTTGGCTAGTCACATGCGTAAACGTAGCTTAAACACATATACGATTATCAACTTTTTTTAAATCCCAAACAGGGATTTTTCACCATTGAGTTTATTGGAGAGCAAAGAGTTCCAAGCGATACTCTTTTATTGCTGATTTAGGCCTTCAACGCGCCTGCTTTCCTTAGTGACTGCACGTTTCACGTACCCAGCCTAAACCGCGTGTTTCCTAACGTTTGGTGGTACCCGTATTTATTGTTGTACATTTTTTTAACAGTTCAGTTTATAAGGATGAGGGTAGTCAGCCCAGCAATCCAACCTTTGTTTAATCGCCTCCTACGAGAAGCCAAGGATGCCTTGGTGGAATTCTAAGGATAACGTACTCGTTTAAGAGTATTTTACGAGGAATGAGAGTGCTTCCACAGGTGTCAACATGTAGCATAAAATCTACAATACCTCTGTGCTCTCACACAAGACCAAGAGACGCATCTTAAACTCGGGAGTAATTACGGTACTTCAGAACGGTCATAGAAACATTTGATCATAAAGAAACTTTAGGTGTTCGTAAATAAGTCCCTTCAACGAATATTTAATTGCTTTTTTGGCCGAACACCAAACGTCAATATAGCAAAACTAAAATAAAGTAATGGAAATGGAGATGGATTAGCCTTACTTAGGAAACACCAAGTGACGTAAAAAGTACGTCATTTAACTTAACCCGCAAAGGTAAAGGCAAGTCGGAAGATCAGCTGTTCCAGTAACTTGGAAAATTATTCTGATTACCGAATCGAAAGAACTTGGCATATTATAGTTGAAAATAAAATCAGTAGCCCCCAATAAATTAAGATAGTCGTGCTTAAAAACACTCTATGCTCTTAAATTAGCATTAAAGTAACAAAAATAAAACGCAAAGGCTTCTTGGATCTCAATAGTCACTCAATTCTAAATACATTACTTATGTTGTGTGCCTTAATCGACTTTTCAAACTAAACTTTTCAAATTGTTCAAGCTTCCGCTATTGCCTCATAGGTAGTAGCTAAAAGAATTTTTCCGAGGTAAGTTTTCCGTGAATTTTCACAAAAAGTATAGAATAACTATAATAATTTTAAACTATAAATAAACTATAATACTTTTTGATTTAGTTTAGTTTCAAGTTGGTGCACAGTTAGCGACTTTCGTCTAATTTGGGTGTAGTCCCATCTATCTGGAAATAGCATGAACTAACTCGATATAATTTAATTATGTTAGTTTAGTCGATTAAGGACACAGCATTAGTAGGGGTTTGAGCATTTTCGATGGTGATGATATAATCCTTGATTTTGTATTGACTTATTACTTTCAAATCGATTTCAATCATATTGCGAATGACTCACATACAGTGAGTGCGACTATCACATTAAAAATTATTGTTTCCATTTCATTGATCTATCGACTACGTAGTTATAAATTTAATTAAATTTAATTACGAGTTGAATCCGTAAATGGCTAATTTTAATTATTTATGCTTGTTGAATTACGATAAATTTGAACTTTAAGCGGGAGTTTCGTTTATAGGCATATCTCAAGTAATTCACTTAAATTAAAATAATTTTTGGTCACTATAATGTATTTAACGACTTTTCGATTACTCATTACGATTCAGTCACGGTCAATAAAATAATTCATCAAATATACTATGGCGATCGTATAAAAGTTTTGATACGCTTATCTTTGGTTCGGTAGAGTTATTTGCATTTTACTATATGCACTGAATAATTCGAACATACCCCACACGACTTTACGACGTGGGTGATGCAATGCATCGCAAAAATGTAAATATTTGTAGTTCAAATTAAAATCGACTATGCATGTGCTGATTTTTATTTTTATTTACATTGTACTCGGCCACTGTAAGATGCCAATGAAAATGATGTTGGTCAAGTTCAAGGGTATTACAATGTCTTTGTAAGTGAAAAATGATTCAATTCAAAACAACATGCCGCTTTATGCAACTATTTCGCATTATTGTATTACCCGTGTAATTTTACTAGGGGGCGTGTGCTCAAGGTCTATCTCATTACATTGTAAACTAAAGATCAAACTAATCAACTTATTTAGTCAACCATAGTATAGTTGGGTATTGTTTGGCTGGGAACAAATTCGAAAAATAAATCAACTGCAAATAAATTACATAATCGACTGCTAGTCGATTATGTAATTTATTTGCAGTTGATTTATACCTGTAAACAAATATCCCTGATAGTTTTGAGGCACTCAAAAGTATTCTTTATAGCCTATAAAGAAGCACGAATACGTTTTACAATCGCACAGAAAACAAAGTGGTATTTGTTAGGAGAACCACCAAAGGTAAAAAAAAGCCTTAAAACTTTGTCTTAAGAGTACAACAACTCAGCAATGCGCGTAGTTTGGAAGCAGGATTTCTTTGATTTACTCAAGGTTCAAAAAGGGCAAATGGTGTATTTGTAAGTTGTCAAATACAGACTGCGGAGAAGTACATATAGGACCCATCCTTCGAGGTATTCACAGTGGCTATGGCAGAGACTAAAACGAAGCTTGATTGCATTAATTTCAAGCTCCTAATATCCGGAGGGGATCCTTTGTGGAACTATCTTTTCGACCTTATTCGATTATTATGGCAAAGCAAAGTTATGAATGAACCTTAATGACTGAAAAGTGGCTGCGTTGTACCCTATCCTTTAAAAATAAGAACCCTGGAAATGCGAAAAATATCACAGCATAGCTCTGCTTTGCACAGTATACAAATTATTGACTTACATAATATTGGAGATAATCTTTTCTCTGGCGGAGGAAATTGTAGGTGACTACTAAGGAGGATTTCATCCGAATCGGCTACTCACTGATCAAGCTTTTCCTTTGAGAATGATTCTTTTTAAATATTACGAAACATCTCGTGACGTCCATCAGGCGTCCTTGGATTTTCATCCAGCATATGACTCAATCCATCGTAATAGCTTATGGTTTATTTTGCGATGTTTGAAAACACCTGGCAAATATGTGCGTTTATGTAAAATGACAGTGATACAGTCAGAATGCTTTGTTAAAGTTGAGAACAAGCTATCAAACATTTTTGCGTTCCCGATACTCTTTAATCTGATGTTAGAATTTATTTTTCGTAAAAGGGGAACACATCAGGACAACTTCTTAGATGTCTTCATTTTAGACATGCCTCGATTTGAAATATCACAGTGGCCAACTCCTCGTAGGTATGTTAATTTTCTTTCCCCAACAACTCGCTTGAGATGATGCTTCATTGATGAAACCGTAGCTTCCCAAAGTCCTCCAAACTGTGATGATTTTTTTCTATTTTTGACACGCTTCAAGTGAACATCAAACCAATGTTTGGGATTTAGATTCCCGTTTTTCAAAACATTTAAAATGCTTGAGCACAAAAAAAACGGTTAGAAATTCAGAAATTTCTGAAACTATTAATCGATAAATACGACAATCAGAAAGTACTAGTGCAAGATCACATTAAGCATAGTATAAATACACATAGTACTACCATCATAAGAAAAAAACATTTTACCTGATGTTCCAGATGTCGGGTCGATAGAATATCGTCAACATTTAGTATAAATATATGACATTTAGGCGATTATACATATAATAATTTGGGGAACCACTCAGAACTGGGCATTTTAAAACTGGATATTTCAAAATAGGATTTGACAAAACGAGATAAGGTACAAAACTGGATATTTCAAAACAGGATATTTCGACATGTTATTTGTTATTTAAACTTAAAATGATTTTTTGGAAAAGTTCTGGAACATGGCCAGTTAGGAGGGAACGCGACGAGTTCTTAACCGATTTTGATGAAACTCGATACGTAGGAAGAAAATAGGATTTAAAAATGATTTTTTGGAGAAGTTCTGGATTATGGTCAGTTAGGAAGGAACTCGGCGAGTTCTTAACCGATTATGATGAAATTCGATATGATGAAATTGGCCATATCCCAGAACTTTCCTAAAAAATAATTTTAAGTTTAAATCACATGTCGAAATATCCAATTTTGAAATATCCAGTTTTGTACCATATCTCGTTTTATACCTTATCTCGTTGTAAAATATCCAGTTTTGACCGGTACCCAAAAATTTGATTATTTTAAAACGATACCAGTAGCGACATCTATTATCGTCATCTTCATTAAAGATTGAAATGGATAGACAAGTGTCCAACCAAAGCTAGATGAATTATTGACTTTTTGGGATAGACGGAGTATTGACTCTGAGTCACACAAATACGTTTCATAATGGAAGATTCGGCCGATCGATAAGGAGCTAACCGCTTTTACGTGTTTAATCCTATCGCTGGTATTAGCAACTACAAGGTTAACGCAAACTAATGCACAATTCTTTTAATTAAGTCTCGTTGCAACCAATTCTCTGCTAAAATAACATATTGATGGTTGATCCTACAGTACAGTCTGATTTATTAACGATCATCGTAAAGTTACGAACTCACAAATATGTCTTCACTGCGGATATGTCCAAGATGCCCAAGATATACGTTAAATACAGTTACATATTATGACAAATCGTTGGCATCGTTTCTTGAAACCCGATGTTTAACACAATTGGATAAGGACGAAGAAGATCCGTACCACTTGGCTTCTAAAGTCATTAATGAAAATTTGTACGAGATGATGTGATGACTGGCTCCAACACGGATGAAGACTGGATCAAACTACTAGATGTGTTAACTTTATGCTTTTAGATAACGCAGGGTATATTTTAGGATAACGACATCAAAACGCTTGGACTATTATATGGCAGCCATCACAATAGTATTTTCATTTTCACAGCATTTCTGTAAAGCAAGTGGAGCTAACTAGGTGGACCATTTTATCGGATCTAGCCAAGATATTCGATCCATTGGCCTTGAAAGGATCAGTGGTAGTTTTGAGAAACATCTTCATTAAATTAAAAGCTCGATAGAACCAAAGTTTGGTGAATTTAAATTTGAAAATACGTTTCGAGTACCGCGAAGAACTTTTAATTTCATTAAAAGTCGTATAGAACACATCGCTCGACAGGAAACCACATTTCGATCTCCTATCGATATCGATAAAAGATTGACAATTGCGTTATATTCATTAAGTTCATCAGCGGAGTACATAACAATAGCCTCATTATTTGGAGTCGGTCGAACAACAGTTGGGGAAATTTTTCTTGAAATTTCTCGAAAAATTTTCAAACAATTTAAAGCGGAATGCTTTAATATGTATCAACCCACTCCCGAGAAAATTGAAGAAATAGTTCGGGGGTATGAAATTCTCGGGTTTCCTCAATTTTTGGTGCTATCGATGGCTGTCATATTGAAGTACATCCACCCAAAGAGCATCACCCCAAATATCAATAAAAATATTACTTACCCCTCCGACCATATTTTTCAATTATTATTTTTATTTTCCATTTATCCAGTATTAATTATTTAGGTATTATTATTATTATTTATTTAAAAATATCCGTCAGTTTATTTTGATTTGACAACTGGAATATAAAAAATGATTACATGTTTAAAAATGGCTACATGTATTCAAACCAATATTTATAGTTTTAGGTACTCTCTAATTGAGCAACTCGGCGCTGTCATCACTAAAATGCTACGAGATGAGAAAAATTATCTCATCCCGAAACTACGTTCAAACCGAGTTGCAAACCATGGTTAGGCGTGACACATTACAACGAAACCATGGTTAACTCAAAATCATAGTTATGAAACTAGTAGTGTGTCTATGGTATTAGCCCAAAACTCGTTGCTCAAAACATCTGTTTCAATTCTAGAACTATTATATTCTCACCAGTAGACGATTTTTGCGGTCAATTTTTAGTATCTAGTTAAAGCCATGTTGGCCCAGTCCACCATTATATATGTTTCATTAATTCGTTTGGACGAACTCTTATATATTAGCGCAATCAACAGGATTTTATTTAGAACCTATATGTCTCCACTGTACTTGTGACTTGATCTTCCTTGAATTTCTGAAATTATATTCGCCACGAAAGTTTTGTATTTGTGAAGATGTCCCCAAATCCATGATAGCGTAGTAATGGAGTCAGTCCAGGAGTTCACATCTATATGAACACCTGTAGTGGCTTAGTGTGTGAAAAGGCTACACATAATTTAAGTCGTAGTAATGTCAATATCGATTGAATTAGAGCTATTTTTGCCTTTGGTGAAAGTTGAGAGGCAAATTCCAACATTACCTGTTGCTGAGTTTTAACTGTTTCATCAAATTTCAACTTAAAAATATCACTATTCCATAGTTCGATTGCTATAGTCTGCATCAGGTCGTGATGGTTAGTGACACATTAACGTAAGTTGAACCCACCAGCTTTAAGTAATGCTATCAATTAATTTTGCGCAACTGTGAACTACTGTTCTGTATTGTTTCCAGAAATGAGTTCGTCTATTCAAAAGTCGTTTAAAATCACATCTGATGCGACTGGGTACACTAATAATGCATCCCTCGCCAACTGTTGCAATATTCGCATGACTAATATGTGGCTTGTCGTTTAACAAGTCTTGTTGAAGTATAGGCCCATTCAACATGACATTATTTAGGGATGTTCCTGTGCACGTTTTGGTCGATGTACCAAAGACGACTCTGACTTTGGTAGTGGAGATTAATTCTTTGATTATAGCGTGGTGTGGTAAATAAAAATGTACAGCTTCTCTACATTTCCCCTCGATCTCTTTCATGTGTCGAAATATTTCATATTTATTGCATGTTAGCCCGTTGACGTCCTAGATGTCGCTACTGGTATCGTTTTAAAATAATCAAAATATTTTTATATGTACTATCGCCTAAATGTCATATATTTATATTAAATGTTGACGATATTCTATCGCCCCGACATCTAGAACATCAATGGGTAAACCGTTTTTTCCTTATGATGGTAGTACTATGTGTTTTTATATTATGAATAGATGGAAGGTAGCTGTTTTCTTCGTAGAATCCAAAGATTTAGAGGACAATTGCTTGAATTCTTACCCTTCCATTGGCGCATATTGCTTGTGTTGTAAAAATTACCACATTCGGTTTCTTGTTTGCTTTTTTGCTTTTGTTTCATTGGCTTTTAACTGTCTACTTGACTCCATTTACGTTTGCTGGTGTTTTGCCTCTTATGATCAACCCTAACTTTGTTTTTTGGAGAATTGCTTTATCATCAGGTGCACCTTTCAACAGATTTCCCATTATGATCTGTCCGTAATAATTGACACCTAATAGTATGGCCTGGATCAGATCTTTCCATATTAAATTTTACTAATAATTTCTTCAGGCGCAGGTTCCCGTTTATATTTTTAAAGAACAAAGCTCTAATTTTAAGTTTGAAGTTTGATGAAAATGGTGGACTCTACAGTTGAGTGCACTGTTCCTTGTTCTATTGATCCCATGCTCACAACTCCATCTTGTTTTGGCTTAGATTTTGTCTGCAAGTTAGTCATTGTTGGAAGTTTTGATTTTCTAGTTACTTCCGTTTAAGGATTAAGGAGCAAACTGTGATGAGCTCTATAACATTTCTGAAAACATTTTCTCCATAAAACTTTGGCTTTTGCAAAGTCAGTTCTTTCTAAGACTGGTAGAGTTTGAAATTCCAACCTTCAGCTGGTAATTTTGTGGTGGTCGCTACAAGAATAAACACTCAGCATGTGTTGTTCTCGTTTGAAAATTTTGTTGTTGTGATCCTTTTTTGAATGACATTTCTTTTGAGAGTGTGGCAAGTAATTGGAACCTTCCAAGCAGGTAAAAAAAATGCATTTTTTATTGTTTTGAATTTTTATCTAAGTTTGAGATGAGTCTTAGCATTTAGCTTTCTAATCAGAATGCCATTTACCTACGAACCCCAGTATCTGTTTGAACTTCTTATTAAATGCATTGTAGCTTGTAGCGTTGTTCCTGCAATTTATCGACTAGTTTTTTTTTGGTAATGCAGGACGAGACACCTGCTTTTTTATTTTCTAAGTGCTCTTTGGCCTGCTGCTTTGCTTTGGCAAATTGTCTTGTGTTGCTTGATGTTTTGCCTTTAGCAGTAATAGCCTAGTTTTTTCGTATATATGCCCTTCACCCGATTATTATAATTTTGCACTCTATGGTGATTGGCGGGTAATATGTGGATTAGAGACTTTCAATCGCTTCAGTTATGCTGCTAATTTCGATTTTCCTTTATTTTTTAGCAGCAATATAGTGTGACTTTTCAAGACAGTGCTATCTGCTTGACTTACCACTTACCACATGTTTAGCTATGAAGCATATCTTGACTGTGAACGGGGCCTTTTACATTTGTTATTCTGAAAGCCTTGATCTGGTTGTCCCATTTAGATGAAATTTTAGATGAACAAAGTAAATTTACCTGTCATCGTTAGAATTTTATTTTTAAATTGTTTCAATTACATCACTCCTCCACAAAATGTCAACGTTAGAAAATTTATATCGTTGTTGTTGTAATTTTTATATTCAATGATTTAATCGGACAAACATTTCGGTTTCATAATTTGTCAGTTGAATTAGGTGAAAGTGAAAATGTATTTTTTTTTTACAGAAGTAATGAAACCATTTCAAATTTTATTTGAACTTTCCCAACAAAGAAAAACTTTTTTTGTTTTTTTATTACACTTTGTATATGAGTTTTCTTAATAGAACAATCTATCTATAGTGAATCTAAGTACATACAAAATAAAAAATACGTGCACCGTACAATAAATATATTTTTATTTTCTCCAATGACGTCTATATGTTTACAGTAATAAATGGAAAAACTCATTTCCACTTATGGAAATTTTTTTTTTATAGGCAGCACGTAAGTCATATTATACCTGAGTATATTATATGTTGTACAGGTATTATATATGACGAACATATCGAAATATGTTTATCTACTCGCAAATCCGATTAGAGTAGGTAGATAAACATTTTTTTTTTTTTAGGTAGCATAACAGCTTTGAGCTATTTTTGGCCAATCAAATGGAAATCTGTTTGATTTTCTCTTCATGACGTTAACATTAGAAAAAATGCCAAACGCATCTGTGTATTTTTTTTTTACAAAGTGCTCATCCATAAATCCTATGTATAGCATTGTCATATAACTATACACATTCTAATAAATAAATAATTTACATTTTGTAATTAAAAAATTACGTAATTCAATTGTTAAATCATTTAATTTATGCATTCGATTAGAATATGTGTCAATCACATGTTCCTACAAAATTAAACGGAACAATGTCAACAAAGGCTCACTGTCAACAAAGTTGACACAATTCATCTGTGTAGAGCATGCTGAGGTAATCATAATTTCTCAAAGATATGGTTAACAGAAGGAAAATGTTTAATGGGTAAAGGAAAACTCCACACTCTTCTCCACTCGTCAATCAAAGCACAGCATTAGTTCAAGTTCCAACCAAAGGAGGTCATCCACAAATATTCATTAATCCAGGTTCTCAAGCATACTTTATATTTTATGATGTAGTGAGTAAAACTCACGTACAATTTAGAGGAGTAGGAAGAGTTAAAGCAGGAGTTTCAAAATAACAGATAATATATGATATAGAGCGGTGATTTTCATCAAAATTCACAATACAAGTAAACGCAATAATTTTTTTTTTTTGTTGAATACTGAATATCCGTGTTTTCATGGAGTTGTAAGCGCTGGATATATTTTTTGGGATTTTTTGTGATTTCTTCGTTAACGGTTTCCATCTTTAGATCTCTATGTATTCTAATAAACCAAGGTGCATTGACAATACATCGTAGTACTTTGTTCTGGAATGTTTGTATAATCTGAACGTTGAGTTTTCTTTGTGCATCCCCAGAGCTGGATGCCATAGGTCTACACAGGCTCAAGGACTTGCCTGTATAAAATCAGCTTATTGTGAATTGCAAGCTCACTGTTTCTTCCAATGAGCCAATACATTTTTCTGAACTTTATATCCAGTTCTCGCCATTTTTTGTTGACATGCTCTTTCCATGTTAACTTGGCTTCGAGCGTCATACCCAGGTATTTTGCCGTGTTCGCATGTGGTATATCCTGCCTATTTATTTAAATAGGTAGGTGATCTACTTTTAGATAGGTGAAGGTTGTGGAATTGATTTTAGCTCATGTACAGTATGCTGTAATTTGCTGGTTGTCTCTTCGATTGTACTTCCAACCGCCTAAATTGCTGTATAATACGCAAAGGTTGCAATATCTGTTTCACCAGTAAAAGGTATGTCATTCGTATAAAGCAAATACAATAATGGTTCCAGCACGCTTCCTTGTGGTACCCCTGCTTCAATTCTCTTGAGTGATGAGAACTCACCTTCATATTTTACTCTGAAATATCTCCCTTCATTGTATGATTTTAATATCTCATAGAACTGCTTAGGGAGGTCACGATGTAATTTATATTTCAGTCCTCGATGCCAAACTCGATCAAATGCCTGGGCAACATCAAGGAAAACTCCAGAACATACCTTTTTGTTTTCAAGCGTTCTCAATCACGTTAGTGACTCTGTGTACCTGCTCTATGGTGGAGTGTTTCTCTCTGAAACCGGAGTGGTGAGATGGTACCAGGTGTCTTTTTTCTCAGAGGTTTCATTCTTTTGAGGAGTAATTTGAAACAGCCTGGACAATGATGGTAACACAGATATAGGTCACTGTAAGACATTTTCTCATTAGGTGGCTTATTAGGCTTGGGTATCATAATAACTTCTGCTATTTTCCACTACTGAGGAACATATTTCATTCTAAATGCTTCATTGATTATGTGTAGCAACTTCTTAAGACATTTTTCAGACAACTTTTTAATAACTTTTCCTGTAATAAGATCGTATCCAGGAGCTTTTTTTGCATTTAGGTTATGCTTGATTTAATTTTTGAGTTCTTCCAATGTAACTGGTCGTATGTCTAACTCGTCTTCTTTTTGCATTAGAACGATATTTTCATCTGCCGTTTGTCTAGTCGAAGGTTTAAAAGTTTCTTCCAGATGTTCAGCAAAAAGATCAGCTTTATCTTTTTGGGGCTTTTGGCTTAAGTACCATCTGCTTTTTTGATTGGTGGCATCTGCTCTTTTGGTCTTTTCAGTTCTTTTGTAGTTTTCCAGAAAGAATACTCACTTTCTTTGTGGCCAGAAAGACTTATTAAATATTTGTTGAAGCTTACCGCTTTGGTTTCTTGTATTAACTTCTGCAGTTTGTTTTTGAGCTGATTGAAAATAGTTTTGCTCTCTGGTGCTCGATTTCTATACCAGATTTTGTGAGCTTTCTCTGACCAGGTTTCTCATTTTCTGAGTATGTGTTTCATTCTTGTGAGGTTTATTTTTGGCTTTTCCATGCTGCGATCCGAATATTGTTTATGAGCAGCTCTACTTCTTTTTCAAGTGAAGGTTTCCCAATTGGTCTTTCACCTTGTTAACTTTGGTGGCTTTTCATTTTCGATTACTGTTTCACTGATCGTAAGTATGATTATAGAATGATCCTGGTATTTTGTTTGTGTCCATTAGCCAATAAGTAGGAATGAAAACCGCAGCTTATTTGATATCCAGTTTCCAAAAGTACTCTACCTTTAGGTCATATTAGTCTTGAACCCCAATGCGTATGTTTGGCATCGAAGTCTCCTCCTATGATGAAATTTGAGCCCATCATTTTAAACATTAAGAAGTAATACTAATAGTGCACGTGGGAATCTACCAGAAAACAGTTTTAATTGGCCCCACATCAGTAATTTGTTACGGGCAGATGCAGTGTTCAAAAAACCTAATAAGATCGGTATACTATTGGATGCAGATGACCACAATTACATCCAATTGTTAAACTCAAGAAGGCCATAAATCATCATTACATGGCAGTACTTATAGTTAACTTTAGCACACACCCGAACAAAATTTTGGATGATAAATGGAAGAAACGTTGTCAGACAACAAATTTTCATAATTATGTCTGATATGTCACCGATTCAGTAATACCATTAAAGGTACAGGCAATAAGTAATACAAGAGCTACCTTACAATTTTTATTTGTAACGAAAGCTGTTCACATTGAAGTGGCTTAAACCACTATATGTGGTACCCGAATGTTGTGACGTTGGTAAATCTGGATTGTTAATTTGTGTAGTTTGATTAGAGTTGGTTTCAGTGTCTCTATCATCAAGATCCAATAAGGTTTTGCTGGCAAAATCTGCTTTTATTTTATTAATATGTGCTTGATTTCTTTGCAAGCATTGACCTTGGTTAGTTTGAACTAACAGTGATCGTGGATTCATTAATAAATCAGTTAGTTTTACTCCAAACCACTCACGATGATTAATTTGAACTCTGACGTTATCACCCTTAGTTGGTAAGTTACTGCGTTTTGCGAATTTTTATTTGCATACATTTTTTGTTTTGCTCTGTTTTCTTTTAGGCATCTTTGTCGTATACTAACTGGGAGTTAGTAATCCGTATATATCGTCCAGCTAATCCATTTGCTCGAGGGAAATTTCGACTTGAAGGACGATGGTCAAATTTCCAATTTCCGTGAAATCTTTGAAAAGTTTTGACGAATATGACGATCCATTGTCCGATTCAATAACTTCTGGTGTTCCAAATAGTGAGAAACTGCGTTTTAGAAATATAATCACCTCTTCTGATGTTGAATTATTCAGTTTTTCTACGTCGGAAAACCCGGAATAACTATCTGCCAACACAATGTAATTATTTCCGTATATAGTATATATATCACTGGCAACAATTTGTAACTTCTTACAACTGTCAATTATAACCAATTATAGTAACTATTGGCTTATGAACTACCTTGAATATTACTGGATGTTGGTTTGATCCGTTCGAGCAGATTGTTGTAGTTTCACTAAGCACTTGCATTTTGTGATCAGTAAAAGTCACAATATATTTAGTTTCGCTGTGATCAATTTGTAACTATAATGCGTTTGCATGCTTTTCAGACATCCCGTTACATCTTGCTCCAGTGTCGATTTTGACTGGAAGTTTTGCCATTAATCACTATATTCTCAATCCAGTCACTTTCCTATAGAAAATTATCCGAGATTAAACATACGAGAAACTCCTCTTCACCATCACTATCTTCGTCGATGAAATCAACTTTGTTATTTTTAGTTTTGAACTTCATTATTGCAATCTTCCGTTTTGATATTCCACACATTTTATCCGTGTGTCCCTTTATTTGACAGTTCGTACAATTTTGATTTAGGACTAGACATTTTCTTTGTTCGTGGTTTGATCCGCATCTTATACAATTTTTGCTTACAATTTAATTTCACCTGTTCAGCAGCTCTACACTCTTTACTGCTTTATTCAAATCCAAGTTATCCGAAGCGAGTATTTTTTTGTCCTAGTTGATTATCATTTACTCCAATCACGATTTTATCTTTGACTAATTCTTCTGCTAGGTCACCGAAGTCACAATTTTCAGACTATTTTAATGTTTTATTATGAAAATCATCAAATGTTTCACCATTTTCCTGTCGCATATTATTGAAAGTATACCTTTCAAACGTACCGTTTTTTTGGGAACAAAATATTCCGTAAATTTTTGTTTAAGTTTGCTTAAATCATTTTTTTTCATCTTCTGTCAATTTAAGATTATTATAAATTGTAATTATAGCCGAACCTAAGCTGACCATAAACGTAGCACACTGTGGTGATTTTTTAGACAATTCTGTTGCTATTATCGAATTGTTGCAGCCATTGTTTCCATAAAATAGAAACGTCACCACTCGTAATAATAAAATTTATTGGTGGTTTTATTTCAGCCATCTTGTCGATTTTTTCATTTTTCACTTATTTTATTATTGTTTAGTGTTTTTCTAATATTTCACTTATGTTTATGTCTTGTACTAATGTTTATTGTTATTTTTAAGTTTGTTTTTATTTTATTTTTTATTTTTAATTAGTTTTAATATTTTAATTTAATAAAAATAATCCAACTTCTGACACCATGTAATGATAGGCAAGGTCGGTAATGCAGAACAACGTATATTTATATAATGACAATACAGTAATTCAATATATATAGATACAGTAGTGTAATAATCATTACATCACAATTGTCAACTACTGAGGTGAAAATAGAAATCTCAACAACGAACTAATCCAATCCCCTTATAATCATGTTTGGTCAAAATAAGGTTTAGTAAATGTAGTCGGCACTCTCACTAATCAACTACGTGAAATTCTCAACCAAGACGACGCCCAACGATATAAAGATTAAATCACTTCTTTAAAAAATAATGAACAAGACGCATGCATAAATTGATAAAAGAACAAATTTCAAAAAGAGGATCAACAGTGAATATCATCAAAAGGGACTGGATAGCAGTTAACAATTAGCTGACAAGAAATAGATAAGCAAACATTATATATACACAACTTAATACAAAAGAACGAGAAATCCCAATCGAGGTGGGATTTTTCTTCGAGAACTTTTATTCGAAAAATTAGGCAATTCAGCTCTAAACGTTAGCCATGTTGTTTTAATAGATTCTGACAAGAGATCGTCCCATATTTTTGCTGGAATGATACATGGCGAAACCCACCATCAAACAGTATACATCAGTCAGAATATTCCTCTTTGTGTTATCGTTTTTGTTCGAGACGCAAACGTTATGACCAAATTAGTTATGGGCTCCAGGATATCGAGCGTTTTAATGAAGCTATTATTTATGTTCAATATTGATTTATTTTCTTAAAGTTCTGTAAAAACTGCTCGCTTTGCCTATACATTTGTCAAAGGTAGTTTCATCTGGTCTAGATTTGACAAATCGCAAATTATCGATAAAATTTGCCTTCTGATGAACGCTGGAATGTCTTAATGAAGAATACATCGCATGCTTGTTCTTCTGAAGCTTAAACCCTTGTAGACAATCCGTAAATTTTCCAAAACGATTACAATTGGTTTGAAATGTCGATGCACGAATGAAAGTTAATTACATTGTTAAAATAACTTTCGTTTGTTTTAACTGATAAAATCTAACCCGGTATTGAATTTTGTGCTGTGGGTGAACCATTGTGGCTTTTGATACCGTCACGTTTTGTTAGGCTGATTAAGTTGCTTTTGTTTTGACGTCTAAACTTCAAAATTAAATTTAAAAAATACTTTGTACCTGTTTTCATAGGCCAATCATAATTTTATAACACTTTTAATTTCACTATTTTATAGCCGCTTGCCAGTGATGGGGCTATGACACTAATCTCAACTAATTCTCATTTAAAATGCAGCTCAACTCAACTTACGGATATTCGCCGTTTATATAACAAAATTACATGGTATCTCGAATATTCTATTTTTATATTATTTCATTCTACTTCTTCGATATGTCACTACACTATTCTTTTGTTTTTCTATTAATGATATTTGCTCAATATTTACTAATACTAATTCTCTTTCATAGATATCTTTAGGTTTAATTCTAGAGAAAAAGCTATTTCGTCTCGAACAAGATTCAACGCACTTTCTCGAGAGAGTGCTAATCGCATTAGGTATACACCATTTTAGGTTTACCTTGTTGTCCCATTTTGATTCGGTGTATGACAACAATCAATCTCGTTATAACCTTGTAGGGTCGTTCCCAAACAGGCTGCAGCTTTAACGATAAACCATTCTTTCGTTGTGGGTTGTGAAGCCATACCAATTGTCTCTCTTTAAATCGTATGTTATTGGCTCGGACGTCATATCGGGGCTTCAGCTTATCACTGAAATGTCAGGCTTTTTCTGATGTGGCTCCTGTTGAATCGTGTACTACCATGGCACATATTTATTTCCACTAACACTGGTTGGCAACGGTCGTGCAATTTTCAACGCAATCCTTTCGAATTGTGCCCCAATGATTTATTGAGCGGGCCCTTTGAATGCCATAATTTGGTCATACTTTTGGCACCATTATGCTATACTGACAGCCGATATCCCAACCAGTAAAATTTTCCTGATACTATAGCTAACGTTTATTGATTCCTAGATCAATAGGTCACTAGCGCATCCACTAGTATTCCTTTAATATTTCTGAGATCCGAACCTTAGGTACTACTATCAATGATTGAGTCGACTGACCATCTAAATTCTGTCAAACTTGCTTTATCTTTTTTGTATTTCATTACTACTGATAGGTCTGAGTCTTCAATTTGCTCCAATTTAATTTCCTATCTATTTTCTGCTGGTGGTAGAGTTTTCATGAGTCTGACGTCGATGATGTTTTTCTTGTGTTCCACTTGGCCACACTGCTTACAATCTACTTGGCATATGGTCTTCTTGATAAGGCATCATAATTCCCGTGTGCGTTTCCCTTACGATGTTCAATCTTAAAACTGTAGCACCAAAGGCACCATAGTCCGTTCTTAAATGGAATGATTGACCATCATAGAGATATTTATGGAAATCTTTAAACTCGACTAGATCTTTCGAGTGACGCAATAAAACATTATTTTCACCTCGTCACAAAACTATGCACACTTCTTCAAACTAAGCTTTAAGTCTGCTGATTGGATCCTCTCGAATACTTCCGCCAAATTAATTACGTGTTCATTGAAGTCTTTTCCAACTATAATATGATGTCACCTAGATACACTAGGCGAGTCTTCCAGTATATCGCTTTAAGTGCACGTTCTATTAACTGTTCGAAAATTGCCGACATAAGGCATGCCATTAAATTGACATAACCCGTAATATAATTACTGAAGTTCTCATTTCAGTTGATAGTCCCCTTCTTGATGATTTTTGTCTTATTCGTGACCCCTTGCTTATCGGGAGATAGGGATGGAAGTTATGAACCAGTTTACTGTGGGAGAATATTCCTTCTGCTCGAATCTGACTTGCTTTAATTTATCGAGTCAGTCGTTACCTGTCCCTCTTTCTTCATCGATTGACGGAATGTTTATCAATGCATATTCCACGGAGGTCAATGTCACTGTCCTCTTAATAGAAAATATTCGTAATGAAATTAAACAATCCTATATCCATATTGTTTCCGCCCTTCGCGAAATAAAAATCGTTTATCTGTATTAAACTTCTGACTCGTTTGATAGTCTTTTATTAACTAATTTCATTTTGTAATTTTTTTTGCTCAAACTCATCCATGCGTTCGATAATGGAACTACGGATGAGTATGTTTTATACTACTTTTCTTCCACCACTCTTTCATAGATGGCACTATCTAATTAACAATAATTTACAATAACAAATAATAAGAACTAAAGTGCGTTCATGGTTGATATTCTTACGGTGGCCGTAACACATTTTATTTCGGAACTCGAAAAAAAACTAGACGATATAAAGGAAGCTTGACGTAAAGTAAAGAATGGTTACAATATGGCTTCCAATCAAACAAGTCCAGTCATCGCTACAATAAGTGCCCACAGTTAAATTGCCTACGTTTAGAGAGGGTTATTTATGGAGATTATCATCATTATTTGGCTATCGTCAAATCCAAGATTCTCTTTTGTCTATTTGCGGACAATATTAGTGAAAATTTTAGACAATATGGGTATCTGATAATTGGGAGAGCACTGTTAGATTCCAGTTCAGTTTTATCAGCCAACCGTGCCAATAAATAATCTAAAGTCGTATGGAATGCACTGCCAGATCCGAATTTCTTCGATTTCGTAAAATATTGATAAAATTCGGTAATATGTTGGCTCAGTTAGAATCTAGCTAATGCTAGTCATGTGGCTTTCCAAGGTTCAAATTGAAAAAATCAGGACTAAAATGTCTTTTCAAGTATCTGAATGAAAGAAATTTTTTAGATCTTTACTAAGCGTACCGAAGAAGGACGATTTGAAATCAAATTGCCATTTATGGCAGATCCAGCATCATTAGCGACTCGAAGGCTAATCACATCATTATAGTCGGTTTCAACAGATTCAAGAACAGGACGAACTATTAAATTACCGGTGAGACTTCATTCATTCTTGAAAAAATAATTTTTCAAACTTCGACATATCGTGTCGTGTTTCACGTTGACAGCATCCTATACTCGAAACCACGTTTGGACGTTTTTAAATTATGGAAGAGTGTTCAGCAATAATTTTTGAAAATCGCAGCACACTGGAAAAACAAATTAATTTTTTCTTTAGAAAATTTTGATAAAAAATTTTACCAAGATTTTAAAAACGGGAAACCCGAGATTGGAGAGAGTTCGAACATTTTCCATTTATTTGGCCTTTTATTAAAGTGAGATTTTGCAACGACGAATCGAGGGCAAAGCCAATTTCAACACACTAACGTGCAACTGCTTATACTGCAAACATCATTGACGAGGGAGCAGCAGAGATGGAAATAAAATCGCCTAAAATATCAACGGTAAAGTTGGATAGTTATTCCAAATGAGGACAGTAAATCATTACTGAAGCGCGAGCAAGCAAGAGAAGTAACACGAAACAACGAATATGGGAGCAATTCTAAATGCCATATTGCTTGAAATGAAACAATTAACCGCCAATTCAGATCAACAAGTGAAGCAACCGAAATAGTAAGTTTGATGATTAATAAACACAGCTTAATGCATTGATTCTAGTTCTACGGGGCATCACAGCAGATGTGCTAAAAACCGTTTTCGCTACAGAAATGAACTGCAGCTAAATCTTAAGGTAGTTGGAGGTCAAGAGCTGTACAGAGTAATTATTGCTTACAGGACAGGAGACTTTAAGACAGGAGGAGAAGAGTTACCCTGCACCAATTTCTCAGATCAGCGTCGGCGTAGAAGAGAGTTGGACATTAAAAATGCCAGCAAAAATACAGAGTCGCTCTAATGTTTAGATAGACGATAGAAAGCAGATGACCACAGAGTGGTACGAAATTGCGACCGAAAGTACAACCTTGAAAGCTGTGGCAGTCATTGAAATTAGTGAAAGGATTGCTTGTAAGACTTTGAGAATCCCTGATAGCCACAACACCAAGCAGCAAATCGTGCTACTAGCAAAACGAGTCAAATAGGTCCTGAGATTTTGAGATTCGATGGACCACATCCTTATCAAAGACGAAACTTCGACTCATTTGTATTGCAGTTCCTGTGCTAAATTCTCATTATCAAAAAGAACCATGACTGCACCAGCCCCCCACAGTCGGATGGTGAATAACATCTGAGGAAAGAAGTAAATAGCAACTAGGAGAGTCACCAAATAGGATTACATCATCAACCTGAGGCAAACGATGATAAATGTTCACGCTTCATTAAGAGGAAAAATAGTGAAGGCCAGCGATCGAATGAAGACAAGATTTGACTTGTGGCCAAATAGTAATAGATTTGTTATTCAAAAGGAAAATACATGCAGAAAACATTTAAGCCATATTGAGGACTATTGCCACGAGTCCTTTGTCACTTATTATAATTACGAGAAGATATAAAAGCGCGTCTTGTCGTCGGTAACCGTGCTTTATATTGCAAATGTCGGATGAGAGTATCATAGATGGTTAATAACTTTCGAGAGAAGAGTCATGCGAATGATATATGGCTCCAAATGCGACTCTAACGACACATACAGAGTTCTCTTCAACCACGAGTTCTGGGATTTAATGAAAACTCCCGATGGCATCCATAAAGTAGAGGAACAGCTGGTACATTGGCTAGGTCACGTGAGCCGATCCTAAATAGATGGTGCAGCTATCTCTGACAGAAAAGCCGCCATTCGGCAGGCGCAGAGAGCGTTGTCTACAACTATGGCTCTTCAGGGTAGAAAACGACTTATATTCTTCGGGTTGGCTAGAACAGTATGAAGAACAAGCTCGGGGTCAAATCCGTTGAAGGCGTAAATCTAATAAAATGTCACTTTCAGAAAAACGGGTAACCAGGAAAGAATAATTGACTAATTGAGTAAAAGTAGTCTTTTGGTGTCAAAAAAAGGTGTCTCCAAGGTCAGCCATTGGAGTGATCTGCATTTGATTCCTAAAAAAAATGAAAAAACTTTCATTACCTTATTTCGCTCAAAAAATTTGGATATGGGTATGGGGTAAATTTAATATCAGGCCACTAATGCCAACAAAGAGATTACTAGATAGTTTTAAGCCAATACATGACTATCTATTCTTATCATTCTTTAGAACAAGGTAAACATTCAGGAAGCAGGATGATAAATAGTTACACGAAAGCAAAATATCTCTGATTATGGAAGACCGATTGCTTCTGATGGATGAGTTCAAGAGAAAAAATTAATTTCCATTGCGTGTTTAAAATATTCCAAATAAAGAAAATCATTATTAATTTTTCCGGCTGTCCAGCAGACGCACATAAATTTTCATACGGAACATAAATCATTTGATGGATTAAGATAAAGACATCGTGCGATGAGCAACAATAGTTTTACTTGTCATTGTGTGTATATACGAAACGGAAAATTAATTTCCATTCATCATACGTCCAAAAAAATTCTTCAACCATCTTCAGAGATGATTTTATGTACTAAAAGTTCATTAGATAAATTAAAATGGGAATGAAATGTGATTTCGTTCAAGTTTATTTTAAGATTTTCAAACTGCCTACACACGCGAATGTCTAGCGAAGAAAAGCTTTATCGTCGTTACATTTTATTTTTAGATGGCCTGAAGTGCTTTGTGCTTTTTCAACATTTTCAATCATCAATCATTTTCTTTTATAATTCCACTTTAAACAGAACATAGCTGGATATTATAATTTTCTTATTCGTTTTGTATAGTGGGAGAGGTCGATGGGGTGCTTTTGTTTAAATACCCCCGAAATATATATGGGGGCAAAAAAAATTTGGATTTCTCTCGTTAAAAATATTTTTGAACTTGATACTATAAAATTAAATCGATCAATCAAATATAATAAATTATTTATTTAACTTAATCGCAATCAATGTTACAATTTGAGGCTATTTACGCGATATTTATACTTAGAGACATCTATGTAATTCTAGCAGAAGCAAAATTTGAGCAAAAAAACAAAATAATAGCGAAGACACATCTCGGGCATAGAACATTCGTGTTGTTGGTATATAAACGGCGGATTATTGTTTATTGGGATAAGTTGTATTTTATTTGTCTAGTTTGCTGCTTTTCCAGTAATACGAGCCAGAAATAGGCAAAAACGTAACATTAAGTGACAGCGGTGGGATAGTGAATAATAAAATAATGATGATAACGAACGAGCGTTCAACGGAACGTTGGCTAAGAAAGTGGGCCAGGTAACGACAGAGTTGTTAAATTACAACGAATCAGCTTAAAGAAGTGAAAGCTGGCATTCACAACCGATTGCTCCATCATCTTCATTTCAGTGTCTATATTCGCGGCAGACCGATACAGTTCGAGAGTTGTGGAGATCAATAAAGACGAGAGAAGATTCAAAGAAGTAATGATAGCAAAAGCCCTAGTCAAACCAGACAACGTCAACAAAGTATTATCTAGAGCTCTAAATCTCTATATCTATTTTTTGTTGCGCCACGGAAAGAAATGGAAGGACCAAAAGGTTAAGTATATAATCGACACTCAGAATCGGAACTGAGATGCCAACTTGTCAAACACCTAGAAGATCACCTTGGTAAAGCAAGAGGAAGTGGTTAGAATGGTTGCAGTCATTCAACAGTCCATGGAGATTTCCTGCAGCATTAGTCCAGAAAAAGGAGTGGACCATGAGATTGTGTTGCGATTGGGTGCGATTGGGTGCTAGCTTATTTCCAACATTAAATATCTGGCAACTACCAAGAGGATATCCAGGAAAAAATCGAGAGAAGTTGGCCTTAATTGTAGGTCCCAGCGACATTTTTAACGTCTAATGAACTGAAAGGGCTCCATGGAGAACTGAAAGGACTCCATTGGAAAATCTGCCTAGAATATTTGGACGAGCTTGAAAGCCATTTTTGATCATTTTAATCAGCCGGATAAAAATTAAAATGACTTTTATATGTAGCACCAATTTGGCCTATCCTATACCCAATGTCAACTTTATTTTAGACACTAACGCAATCGGTGATCACGGTTGCTATTTCAGATCAAAAATCTAGAGTAGTAAACATTCAGGATACGTGACAAAAATTAAAGACATCATCGATATCCCGAGGGAACAATCAATGAGGAGCAACTACATGGAGTGATATTGCAGACAAGTCTCCTATTGTAAAGCTTACTGTGCACAATGGGAAAGTCTGCACATGAAAAAAGGTGCATAAAACGGATTTGGGAAAGCACGGGTGGAAAATCTAAGTAGTCGCTTGTAATGGATTACTGAAATTCTAAAGGCGAAAGGAGTATCATGGAGGATTAAATAAAAGTCACTAAGACAGTATGTGGTGAGGTAGCATAAAAAAAACAATATGCGGCTGTAAAAGGACACGCACGAAAAAGCCATTCAAAAGTTTAATGTCGATAAAAACGACGATAGCTGATGTAGATGTTTTCCAGGAAATCAAATGCTCAAAATAACGAACAATACCTGAGGACATCTATGTAATACAAGCATAAAAAAAATTAGCTAATAGTTGTACATTTGCTCAAATTTTGATTAGATTAGTATTACACAGATGTCTCTAGGTACAACCGCTAGAGAAATCGTATAAAATTTTCAAGTTCATCTACTTGTCAATAGAGGTCAGACTAAACAAAAAATTGATTTATTTTCACTTTAGTTTTTGTGTACAGTTAACGGATAATTTATGTAAGTTATTTACATTTAAATTCAACAACAAATCAACAATCGTTCATTACGAAAAAATTTAATTAACGGTGTGCCAAAAATAATCGACGATTTAACCAAAACTAGTAAATTTTATACCAATAACACAACGAACCCATAAAACGTACTCATTTCGTATCGTTATCAATTTTCCACATTTTTCTCTCGCTCGTCTCGATTTACAACAAAAACAAACAAAAATCAACCAATTTCACTCTCTTCTGAGCATAAATTCTATAAATAATCACAACAAAAAGACAAAAAACAAATCGTAATAATTTTTTTTATTTTTCATTTTGATGTCGACTCGTTTTCGCTCTCTCGACGACTTAAAAAGTCATAACAAAAATGGTCGCCGTATCGTAGAAACACAAAAAAAAAAATTCCTGTATTTCACGTCAGAAATTGGTTGTCTGAACCGAATTAAAAAATATAATAAGTAAAATGTGAATTAAGTTTATAAAAATTTTAATTAAATGTGAGTTAAGTGTTTAAAAAGTTTTATATTATAGAAAGTGTTTATAGTGATAAGAAATTATAGTTTTGTGAAAATTTGAACAATTTTTTTTCCTTATATCAAGCAAGAGCTGGGTATAGAAAAAATTGGTGTGCGCTCGCTCCTTAAGAAAATGTCAAAAAATTGACCTAAAGTTTTTTTGAGTGAACATAAAATGAAAATCTAATCTAATTTAAAAATATATTTTTATATATAAAAGTGAAAAAAGTGTTGTGAGTTTTATTTTTTGGATATACGTATCAACATCGATACACCAACAACAACGTACTTCAAGAATTATCACCTCTGGAATTTATTTGTAAGTTTACCATTTTGTTGGTTTTTTTGAATAAAAATATTTTTTTTAAACAAAACAACTATGGATTTCTTCACTATCATAGCAATGCTTGTTGATAGTTTCGTAAACATAGTTGAAAATATTTACATAAACAACAATAAAATTTTGTATACTCAAGCATATACAACATAGTTCAAATATAATATGTTTACACACACATACACCCAAGAATGTGGTATATGAAAAAAGTGCAACCTCGGTGGAAAATGAAAATCCTTAGGTCGCTATAAAATAATCGTCATATTACATATTATAAATGTTTTGTTTATGCTACCGTTTGTCATGGTGTTGCTACACTGCAGTGAAAAAATATCGATTTCCTCCTGGCTATATTCGTGTTGGTTATCATTTTGGCTGTTTTCTCGTTTGTTTGTTTTTTTTTTAGTCGATTTTCTGGTGGTTGTTTTAGGCAAAACCATCTGTTGATTGTTTTGATAGTCAAACAAACCCGAATACGCGAAATTTATTTATTATTTTCAATTAAATCCAACGGTTCGAGATGGGGCAAAAGGTTAAGGTTAATAAAATGGTTAACCCCTATACAAGATTTATGGTATTTTGAGTTGGATTACTTGGAATCATATGAATCAGAATTATTTGTTTTGATTTAATTAAATTAGGATGATTTTTTTGGTTTTATCCAAGAACTATAAGGTGCCTAAGGGTTTCCTCTTAATTGCTTTATAAGTATAATAAAAACTTTTATAATACTGCCATCTAGTTGAAAACAATTTTCATCTGCTTCAGATTGATCATTCTTTGGCAGTAGTATTCAGTCCTTGTGACAGAGCTAGTGAGCAAATTGCATCCCTGATCTCCAGTATTAATCATGTTTAATCCTACAATTTTTGTCAGCTGGTTTCAGGACTCGCTATCCTTTTACTTAGTTAACAACATCTAGAGTTATTGCTGGCCTTTATCGTATCAAAGATCCGGCTCTGAAGAAAACAAGTCGTTCTCTACCTCAGAGTCCACTTCATCGGTTACGATCGTAGAACGTTACTGATCTAGCGTACTCGCTGTGCTTTTACTTTAGAAACGACATTAGAAATGTTCATCAATTTCTTTATCTAGTCGTTGAAGAAGACTCGGTAGGTGTCGAGAAGAGCAGAATACTCTTCTCTCAAATGTCAATAGCAATCTTTCATACTCATTCTTCAGGGTCGTACTCTCACATCCTTACATGACAATGGGTCTGATCAACACCTTGTACAACTTCAGCTTGCTTTCAAGGTATTTTGATTTTACAGAGGACGAACAATGCACGGTTGCCAGCACCAAGTTTTCTTTTATATCTCCTCCTACACAATTATCATGATTGACAAGGGATCCAAAGTATCAGAAAAAGCCCATCACTTCAATTGTGTCTTGTTTTCTAAAATCTGTGGTTGATTTTGAAATCAACGGAAGCCGAAAAAACTTGTGACTGACCGATTCGGATTAAACCCTCCTTGGTAATCACCTACAATTTCCTCCGTCAGAGGAGTGATTCTCTTCAATATTAGTAATTTGTATGCTGTGCAAAAAATAGGTGTGCCGCGATAGTTTTCACACTTTTATTGAACTTTTTAACAATGAGACTTTTTTAAATGCGGGTAAACAGCCGAGAAATATAACCTTTGTTTAGTTGCCTCCTACGACAAGCCAAGGAGACTGTGGTAGAATTCTGAGGATAACATGCTCATTTAGAAGTATTTTACAAGGCAATGGAATGCCTCCAAATGACAGGGGCCAGTGCCATTTTACAATAACGAAAATATTTGTATTCTCAGACAACCCAAACCAGACTATAAGCTTAACATTTACACATTTTGATGACATGTATTGGACAATATTCCTTCCTAAGATCGAAAGGTATTTATCCTGGTCTGGACAATGGCGCCAAACAGTTTTGATAATCGAGATTTTCATTCACTCTTATAAGACCACCACAGTTAAATTTTAGGTACGGTATCTTGTGATCTCTGCGTTGTACCAGCCATTGTAGCCATTTGGTTACTAACTGATGAACATTACCCTCGAATTTGGTAGCCGAACGATATAATCTCACATGTTAGATAACCCCAGACATGCTCAATTTGACAGATTTCTAAGTGAATATTTTTCTATGTGAACGAAAGCATAAGATAACCGCAAAGTACATCAACTTGTCCCTGTTATCGGTTTCTGTCTTCAGATTATCAAAATTGACAAACGCCAGCATGAATTCCTTCCAGGTCGTTTAACGGTTAGCAACTTGGCAGTCTTTAAGAATAATTTAATCACTTCTATCATCTCGAAAGTTCAGGTTGTTGCGGTGTGTGTATACCGATTTCGCTAAAGCTTTCGACAAAGTAAATCACTGTTTATTGTTGCATAAGCTTAGTGAACTTAATTGTAACTTTAATCCATTAGATTGGCTGAAGTCATACTTATCTAATTAAAAAATGTATGTTAAAATGGATGATACTTACTATAAGTGGTATCTTACTATAATGGATGATACTTACTATAACTACGTTTGGTGTGTCTCAAAGTAGACATTTCGATCCCCTTTTATTTATATTGTTTATCAACGACGTCGTGGAAAGCCTAGTCAAAATTATTAAATCAAGCTAAGAAGTTCTTGCTTGAAAAAATTAGTTCTAGGATTTGCATGAGGCTATAGCCACAGCCTAAGTAGTCTTTCTCCTTTGAGCCACTCGTTATCAATTGTGTGTGCACATCATAGATGATTAGCCCATCACTATTGTTTACAAATGAAAATAGAATAATTCCGAATAACTTGCTTGAGATGATCGACACTTTGGTATTTTTTAGAATCTCTTTAAAAAAAACTCCAGATAGAGGAGTCATTGAGTTGAAGAAATAAAGTATGGAACGGTCAAACATCATCAAAAATTTCGCTATCTTCACGCCTCGGTTTAAAAACGAGTGCCTGCTTTAAAGTATAGCCATCGGGAGATGACAAGTTTCTTATGACCTCTCTGGAAAATATACTCAGTTATTTTGGTTGTTTACATGTTGCTCAATGTGTAATGGAGTCTCAGCAGAGAAGACTTTATTTGGTAAAAGGCCACTTGCGTGCAAACGGAGCATTTGTTTTTCTCTATCCAGTCCATTTTTTTCTGTTCAGAAGATCTTGTGCCTTTTAAAACTTTAATGGTTTTAATTCAAGGTTATGTCTATAACCGACTACTCGGGTAGCCATTTGGTTTCAAAATGAATTTCTTAGTTTGCAAAATGTGTGCTAACGCGAATCTCTTCGGCTGACGATGATGGTATTGTAAGTGATTTGCCGAAAACGCATTCAATACCAGAACGTCGGGTTGAAACATAGAAAGATCTCGTAGAATGATTTGGCGGTTGTGGTGTTTGCTTCTACGATTATTTGAGTATGTCGTAATATATACCACGTTTACCCACCTTTTGTGCTGTTATATTAGTGGTTGATTTCGAATTTTTTCTTTCCACTGCAATTATATTTTCTGAGAAGTGCTGCGTTGTCAACAATATCAGACTTATTATTTTAAAGAACGCATTAGAGCAAATTTCGATAATATCGTCACAACCCAAATACAGAAGAGTAGACTTAACGAGATCTTGACGGCAGCATCTCGTTCAGAATATAAGGCTAATTTTTTTTATGTATCATCAATTGATAAGTTCCAACTCATCAATAGGCTTGCAAGAGCCAGTGACGTACAAAAAATTGTCAGTACAAATATTTCTACCCATTAAAGCATCACACAAATCTTTTACAACCCTTTCACCTTGATTCTTTTTTCTTCCTGACGCTTGTTTACCCGTATACATTTGTTCAGTTATGGAGTAGGAGATGGAAGCAACACCAACCCACTAAATCTGGCATATATAATAGCGAATAATCAAGGCGTATAATGGCTTCGAAGATTTGAGTTTACCATTTCTTTAAAAAGTTCACTGATTGCTGTAGCTGTATAGCTCTCACATACGATTCAATCCCATAAAAGGGCGATACAAAAGATTCGAAGTTGTTTCCCATATAACTTTCGCATGTTTATTATTTAACTGGTGAACTCCTGCGTTTTTCAAAATTGTTAGATAGACATTGAATTCCTCTTCGGTTAAGATTTTCCAATTTAATATATCTTGAGACCTTATCTCACATTGTAATTACTCGCTTCTGTCTGTTCATCATCACTATAATAATTTTTCTTGCGCACCTCAGTTCTGACAAAATTGATTTCTGTCCAGTAGTGCATGAAGCCATTCATCTGCAGTGCAATTGTTGATTTGTAAAACATATGGCTGCTGGTCCTCGTAAGACAAACTAAGTTTGGTTCCATAATAAAATGCAATATAAAAAAAAATACAATACTATTGCCAAACAATTAAACTTAACCGTGAAAATTCAGCGTCAAAAAGTGCTCTTATAGTTTCCACCATTTTTGAGCAGGAACATAGTTCAATTTTATAAAAACACTGTACCGGGTTCGAATAAAAATAGAGGTGGGGTGTATTTTTGGCTAACCGGCAGCCAGTTATATAACAACGAAGAATTTTTTGGTCATAGACACAAAGGTTAGCTATCCATATCTGCATGATGCACCGCTCCGGTCATCCTGTAAGGGTATAGTGAAACGTTTGCTGTCCAACTGGAGGTCTTAGGGTAATCCCAACGTCATGTGTTGATTGAATGTTTGGTTAGTATTCGAATCCTTTTCTGTCTTTGTTATTTCAACGTTCCCAAATTATTAGTCAAGTGATGCTAAACTTGCAGATAGTCAATTAGGCTTTTTATTGATTAATTTTCGATCATTGTATTGGTAGCCGGGCAATAAGATTTTTCGGTCAGAAATTTTAGTTCTTACAAAGTTCTTGCATTGCCTTGTACTTTTTGTTGTATCGCTTGAAGGTTTCTGGTGCATACTTACTATACTTCGTAGAATTTTTGATTGTTGCAAGTTTTTATAATATTTCAGTTTTAATGTGATTTCCGCATTAGTCTTCTATCTAAGTGTAGGCCAAAGTATATAAAGTTTTGATGTTCACTGCCAAATATGCAAGTTTGCGAAGTGTAAATGTAATATGTGCCGATTTATGCGCATTAACGTTAAGGTCATTTTGCGTTGATTTCATATAAACCGGTGACTGGAGTAATGTGCTTTACCAATAATTTGCAGTGCTGTATGTAACTTTTAATGATTGCTTAAAAGTTCGTCGGTCTCTGTGTTGTAATTTTATAAATATACTTAGTTCGTTCTTGTTGCGGAATAGTACTTTTTTAGTCAAATAAAATTTTTATTTTAGACACGAGTATAATTCTATCCACTGTTCCGTGTTCCTCTCTAAATCTTTGCCAAACAAAGCAAATGTGGATATGGCTGACAATTACTTATATATTTTTTCTTTGCCAAATTTTTTATATACCGGTTTGGGAAATGCCCTGGTAACTTCTATATAAGCTTCAGAAGTTTATTTTGTGCAATTTGAAGTTTTCAAATTTGCTAAGCGGCCCCGTACATCAGAATTGCGCAAAAAAATTGTTTTTTAAAGAAAATTTTGAGTTTCGGTTGATTAGAGGATATAGAATCTTGGTCAGTTTGATCACTTTTGTGATATGTTTCCTGAAGGCAAGAGTTTTGTCTAAGACAACTACCAGGTATTTAAAATTGCTATTCCAAGTGATTGTTTTATGGTTTATTTTTAGGTCTTTAAGTATTAGATTAGATATTTGGTTTTCTACGTCTGAAGGAAAAAGAAATTTGGCTTTTCTTCATATTCAGTTTTACCTTCCATTTAGTAAAATAATCATTCAGCATAATATTGCTGGAGTATAATGTTGGAGAATGTATCCATTGATTTATGTAATCTAACAAACGATTTAGTTCGTGCCATACATTGTCAAAAGCACTCTTCACACATAGTAATACTACTTTTGCAAAAAATTTGGTTCTGAATAGTTCTAACTAAACGTTTAGCTTGGTGGTTGGTAAAATGTGATTGTCGAAAACTGAATTGCTCATTAGGCAAAATGGATTAGTCTAAAAAGTGAGTTTTGTAACTTACCCAACATTTTTCGCTCAAAGACTTTAGATAAAAAAGACAGGAGTCTTATCGATCGATAGCCTCCAAGCTTACTATTATCTTTATTTGGTTTAGGTATTAGAAATACCAGGACATGATTCCACATTTTAAGAAGTAGCTTAGATTGAAGCAAGCATTGAACAAATAAGATATTACAAAAGATAGGTTTTTAGGGCTATTTTTGATTAACATTTCATTGCCAATAGCTGGGATTTTGAATTTTTTAACGATTTAATAACTGGTTTCACATTGTTTGGTTTGGTATATTCCACAATTTGAACAAGAGATGTGTGATGAAATAAGAATTTGCGTTTGTTCACCAACTTTGTAAAGCGGGCAAGAAACTAAAAGATTGATTTAGGCATCAACTTCAGCTCTCATTTCTAGAAATACTTGCTTAATAACTGGATCTCTAGTTCGTTGCCAATGGCATCTACGATTATATTTTACTCTAAAAGATTTTTAAGATATGGATTACATATCTACATTAATACATTAGGTATTTTTTGCAGCATTTATGTCAAAAATAACAGGACGATAGTCCTGGGAAATACCAGAAAAGTAGTGTAGGGTAATGAGATGTTAAGGACATTGTTTGTTACAATTATATCTAGAACAGAAGGCTGTCGTTTAGGAGACGGCGGAATATACGTCGAAGAGTAAGGATAATCCACAATTAAACCTCGATTAGTGAGCATATCATACCAAATATCTCCAGCCTGGTTGGATTTTGAGCATCACCACATTTTGTGTATCGAATTTAGATCATCACATATGAAAATACATTGTATGTATTTGTAGTTACTGATGACGTGTAAATCCAATTTAATCCAAGCTAGTTTCTGTTTGGTTATTTTGCTACCTGAAAAATAAACCGCGATAATATTTATTCTACCTGTTTCAATATTTATACTAAGACTAAGGGATTCGATTACTTTAGTGTTATATAATGGGAGAAGACCAAGCTGCATTTTCCGATTGACCAACACTGTAATGTTGCCACAAGCACGATTTTCCGCGTCTAACATAACATTTAACATTAGATGCACTTATCCTGTCATATTGCTGTCAGTAATATCACATCCACTTTGTAAGCGTGAAAGTGGTCTATAATTTCGCCTAGTTTATTATGGTTTTTGTTTTTAATGCATGCGAGCATTCCAGAAGCATATTTTAAGTTTTAAAAAATCGACTGGTAGTTGCCACATGAACAAATTAGTTTAAACAGCAGCTAATTTTCAAAACCGCTAAAAGGTATTAAGCCACAAAATATTAATTTGTTTTTTACATTTATTGGAATTAAGCCTTATAGGATAATCCCAGTTTACAATGATTCCTCACTAGGTTTCTTGCGCTGCTGTTATTTTGTCATCTAGGTCACGTTAGGTCCAATGTTTCGGTTCTTTATAACCTTGTTATAGTGATGTTGGTCATCTTACGATGTATATCCTGATTCACATGCTCATGCAGGCAAAGTGTTTCCTTGCGTGATAATTGATCTCGTTTTGCATATTTTATTGTATATTTTATTTGTGACTCTGTAGTTTGTTGGTAGAGTCAGTTATGTTTTGTGCTGACAGTAGTTGCATCAGTATTGCATGTCTCTTGTGTATAGAAGATAAAGAATGGGCCCAAAGACACTGCCTTGGAATACTCCTGCTGTTATTATTTTTAGTTCAGAGTATTCATTCTCTTACTTTACTCGAAAGTTTCTGTCTAAAATATACGATTTCAATAGCTCATAAATTTGTTTCGGCAGATCCCGATGCAGTTTGAATGCAAGTCCTTGATGTCATACCTTATCAAATGCTTGGGCCAGATCTAGGAAAACCCCAGAGCATATTTGTTTGGATTCAAGTGATTTTTCGATTACATCGGTAATTCTATGAACTTGTTCTATAGTCGAGTGTTTTTAAACCAAATTGATGTAAAAGAATATAGCTTATTTCTTCTATTATTATAAGATGAGATTAGGTTTTAGAATCATAATTAGTTCTGCAACCTTACATTGCCTTGGTACGTATTTTAATCGGATTGCTGCATTCATTATGTGCAAAATTGTCTTCCTTCCTTTTTCTGGCAAGCTTTTAATTACTTGACCCGTTATTAGGTCATACCCCGGAGCCTTTATGTTGTTCTTTATTTCCCAATTTAGTTCATGCATTGTTATAGATCTTTTTCCGTGCTCATCAATTTTGTCAGCTTGGATAATATATTCCTTTGCAGATTGTCTTGAATATGGTTGAAATGCCTGCTCTAGATGATTTGCTAACAGATCTGGCTTTTGTTTGGGATTTATAGCCCAGGTATCGTTGGTTTTAATTGGAGGGACCTGTAGGTTGGGCCTTTTTAGGGCCTTGGTTGCCTTCCATAGAGAATAGTCTAAGTCTTTTTGTCCTGTCAGATTATTTAGGTATTCATTGACTGACTGGTTTTTATATTCTTTATTAAAGCTTTTAATTTATTGACCAAATTATTAAACAGTCTCTTCGTTTCCGGTGTTCGATTTCTTTGCTAGATTTTAGGAGCTTTCCTTTTATTTTTAATCATTTTTCTCATTTCTTCGGGATATGTAACGTTTTGATTTGTTTTCATTGATTAAACTGTTGGCATTTCTTGTACTGTGGGATTAGTTTAGTCGCTTTTCTCAATCGCTCAATGTCAATTCTCATGTGGAGAATTGCATTTATGTTAAAGATTTTTTCTTTAATTTCTTTATTGTCGAAGGTAAATATGAACAGTGAAAGTCCTCTTCTGATAATTTCAGTGTTTCCCTCCCTGTTTTTCTCTTTTTTGATGATATTTACTGCATCTTTAATTTTAAAACCTTTTATACGTGTTATTAAAACACGTTGTTCTTCAATTTATTCTTTTGAACAAGATTGGTGGAGCCCCCTGGTCATAACTTTGAATGAGCGGTCATTTTTGTCCGCATACGTGTACCATTCAAACCCATCGGTATTTAATTTACTAGCGATAACTTTATAATCTTCTGGTTCTGTCGTGTTGATTTTCCAGATGTTGTTATTTAATGATACTACTTTATAGTCCTTGCTTACGACCGATTTCAGTAGAACATCATTATTTACAGTGAATGTCGATTTTTTAGGCAGTGTTTCGCATGTTGGTGATTTGTAGCTAAATTGCATATTCCTTACTGGTGACCGAGGTGTTAGGCCACTTCTGTGGAATGTTTCTTGATGTAATATGCAGCTCCCCTCAGAATCCATGGAGCCGATCTTTTCAGTAGAAAAGGGTGGATTAACTGTTTCCAGAATACCACCTGGCGTAGTAATTCCATTATTTGTTGTAGTCATAAGTAGAACTTTATTTTGTGATTTATTTTCAAAGTTTTCTTTTCCTAGCCGTTGGTAAAATTTATACCGCGATGTATAGCACATTATTTTTAAACTTATTGCCAAAAGTTAAGGCAGCCGCCTCTCCTGAGGTACAGATGCTTTTCAGACAGCCGCTCAATATGAGAACAGACGCTTCAAGAATTTAACATCACATACCTGTTAAATGCATTGATTGCAAGTGACCTACGGACCCCTCTGGCTTCGGCCCCGAACTAGTTTCCCCAAGGGATACTCACCAAATGATTCTGCTAGGTCGCTCGAGTTACCATCGACATGGCGTGGACGTAGCAAGTAGGAGTTAGGATGGAGAGGCTAAGAACTGTTGTTAGAACTACAAAAATGTATCGATAATAGAAAAAGGGTGATGTACTTTACAATCGAGCTCGATCCCATTGTTGCTAGCATATTCTTCACTTATTAACATATCTTCTTGAAAAAATTGGCATACCCTCGTAAGATGTCCCAAAATCAAATTGACCATGTGTTATTTTCTAAGAGAAGGTCTCATCCAAGATGTAAGATCTTATTGGTCGGCTGCCAAATTCATATAGGCAGTGATTATAAATTGGTCAATGAAAAGCCAAGATATCAGGTTTCCTAAAAGTTAAGAATCACAAGAAAACGAACTTTACGTTTCAACTATGAAGATCTGATAAATAAAAATGAAAATACGCAGTATCCAAATCTTGTTAGCAGTAGCATTATGGAAACCAAACACCTTTCTGATGATGTGAACTCTTAATGGAAGGCAATGAACGCAGTTCAAGTATTTTATACGAAAGGAGTCACCAGACTACACCATACCTTTAGCCTTGGTCTATTGCCATTCGAAACCAGAATATAAACCTCTGAGTTAACTTCGATGAGGTACTCGACACATGGAAGGAAAATATCTCTGTTTACTCAATGCTCAACAAATGTCAACTTCTATATTTAACAATTGTCAAATGCAGACTGCGGAGGTGTGAACAGAAAGACAACACATCCTAAACGGAATTCAACCTGGTCAAGAGACTAAAAAAAATCATTCACCTGGATCATTAATTCCGAGATTTTGATATTCAGAGGTGATATTTTGTGGAACTGTCTTTCCTTTTGTAAAATTATCGACCTTATTCGATTAGTAAGGATGAATGAAAAGTGGCTGTGTTATGTCTTAAAAAAATGGAATCGCCAAAATGACCACTCTGTAAAACTTCTGTTTATTTTTGCCACTCCTGTAAACTTTTTTTTTATTGATAACAGTACATTTTTTTTGTCAATGTCGAATATATAAATTTAGCCAGCCACACACATCAAATCAAAATTAGGTATAGTGGGCATTAAATTTCGTAATTATAGTTAAAATATTTATTGCTTACGTATTTCAGTCTAAATATAAAATATAAAACCTACTTACGAGACATCGTCTTGGGCAGTATCAGTTACAGATTTGTTGCTGTATTAATATTACGAAAGAAATTCACCAGCTTAAGTGGTTTGTATATATAATCTAAATAAATATTCTATGAATTTTGTTTGAATTTTTTAGAAAAAATAAGAAATTCGAAGAAATAAATAGTATGCTTACTTACACACATCCTTTTGCATTTTTGTCTCACTATAGCTATGTATGTATTGGATATTTAACATATGTACATTCTTATGGAACGACTATTTGTGTATGTGTATCCAATGTTTACATATGTAATCGATGGTTTAGCATTGTAATGTTAATGCTTCTCTCTAACCATTCAACATACTTCTTATACATATATATAAACATAATATTAAACCATTTTTTTTTTTATATTTTTGTAATATGAAACTATCCGCTTGTTCGTTTTCCAACCCAACCCTCAATATTGTAATTTATTTAATGCTTAAACCTTTATAATAAAAAAAACTATTTTGTTCTTTGTTTTTATAACAAACATCTATACGTTATAACCTAAAAAAAAAAATGAAAAAATCTAAAACTATTAGACAATTAATACAAAAAAAGTTATTAGCATAACAAAGGAATTTATCTATGTTATATCATAAATATTCTAATAAAATATATGTAGTTTTCATTATCTAACTCAATATCGAATTATAGTCATTATCGTCGCTTCGTCCGGATATAGTAACGTGACAATATAGTATTCGTCTTTTGTAGCATCGCATACAATATTTTTTTGGTACTTGATTTTAACTGGTCCATAAGTCGATTGTATTATTAATTTTATCAGGACTTTTATACGAGTGCTTGGCACCGCATGAAAAATTAGAGTACACTAGGTTTGGACATGAGACCCCACTAATAAAAATAACCGCTGGCTAATGGTGACTCGTACTGTATTGGCCTCAAAATATTCGGTCATCAAATTGTGCTACTCTTCTCGATGTAACTGCTCAGTAATAACATAATCCGTACCACCGGGGGATACTTAAATTCTGCATTTGGCTCTTTTCTCGATTGCCATCATATAATCAGCACCTTGTACAGCTTCAGTTATAGTGCAAGGGATTTAATTAGTTAGACTAAGAAACACAAAGCATGACAAAAATCGGAGGCAAAATATCGCTTTTTTATCGCCAAGTAATTAAAAATATCCTTCCGTAGCAAAAAAATGTGTTTTAATTTTAGGATTGAAGCGTCACCGTTTCTTAAAATCTTGCATAATTTTGGGGACTGTATTTGAAATTTTTTATCCACGATAAGGATTTGAGTCATGTTAAAAATTAAGTAAAACAAATAAATGTTACGTCGATATTAACTTGAAGGTTTCCATTGGTTTCATTGTAAAGTTTCATTGTAATTCATTGTATAGCAAATAAATATGATGGCTACATTATTTCCCAGAATTCGTTACTCCCGTGGGTCCGTTGCCACAAGATGTAAGATCTTAAGATTATATCGGTCGACTGCTAATTTCGTAGGTAGAGATCATTAATCGGTCTACAAAGCAGTTTTCGTCCAAATTAAGGTTTCCAAAAATAAATTTCGTCCGAATCAGTCGGTCACTGAATAAACTTGTTCGCTGCATCTCATGCTGAACATTTTTAAGTGCCAAGGAAATCTTTCTTTTACATTGTTAGCTAACTGCATTAATGTTCTTATGGCCAAGTAAAAAGCACTCGCCGTACCATAGGTTACCGTATTTAAACGAAATTCACAGATTGGTTTGTCAGAACTTGAACGCGAAACGATACATTGAAAATCCGTATCTTCATTGTTCACCCGAATCTGCCTGTATATCTGTTTGATGTCTACCGTAAATGCAAACAGGTTGGATTGTATAGTAGGGCCCACCATTAATGTTTGATTCAGTAACTTTCGGGAGACATCAAAGACCACACGTAATTTAGTGGTAGTGTTGTTCTGCTTAAAGACGGCATGGTGTGACATGTAAAACGCACGATTAATGTTAGTAAATGGGTATATAATGACTACCATGTGTCGCTGATCGAAGTAATCTGTCATGAATTTGCAGTATTCTTCACAAAAATTAAAATTCTTACTAAAACGCCGTTCTAACGAAAGTAGTATAGCAATTGCCCCGTTTCGTGAAGTGGCGAAAGTACCTTCATCTAAGGTCTAGAATGAATAAACGAAAGTGCGTATCTGAATAGAACTTTTCACACTTTAATTCATCTTGTAAATAAACCTTGGTTGTTAATTCGTCTATTTCCCAAAATGATTTCAACTGGTTGAAAATGTCAGAGCACAAATCGAAATTCCTGATTGCAGATCTCGGTAACTTGTAGAGTTCTCTAAGACAAAATCCAACCTAGAGTTGGGTTTTGGGCTGTAGAAAGGCTAGCCTTTTTTGGAAAATGCCAGGACAATTAACCCTTTGCTTTAAACACTGCTATCGACAAAACATTTTACCATTTTCTAAGTCCAAAACATCGACCAATCCATTTTGGCAAATATTCACTAATGAAATGTTTATTGGGAATAAATTTTGTGGTGAATTTCCAGTAGTTGAATTTGGTATGTTGTTTAATGTAGCCCTCAGCATAGATATTATTTTGCGGTTATATCTTCTTTCAATTGGCTATTCGCTCTCGGCGTTTTGGTTGCGTTTAGCACATGATGTATATCATTGTCTTCACAGAAGCTTTAGAACAACTTACACGTATAAAAAGTCTTCCTTTCAAAGCTAAACATTTCTCTATATCATCTTTATTGCCTTCTAAACTCAACGTATCCCATATAGTCGTGATTTAGTAAGACAAATCTTCACTTGATCATTATAGGACTGACTCATTTATGCGCCATGCGTAAGTCTAACAAACAAGTGGGTATTGATCCGTCAAATAATCGTGGTGTATCTGTCGTTATTCTGCAATCTGAAGTGGTCGTTTCAACGTTATAAATATTTCTCTAAGATCCTCGTCCAATAAGTGCATACCATCAAGCTCCGATCGGTTACAATCGCGCTATTGACGCGACGACGGCTAAGGCTTCCAATTCGTATGAATGGTACTTTTGTTCACATTGGGTGGTCTGTCTGCTTAAATAGGTCACAGGTCGTTTTTTTATAATGATTACCTTGCAACAAAATTCCACCTAAAGTCATATATTGCTAACGTTTTGCGATTCCCTAATTTAGCTTATATACGCGATACTGCGCTTCCAAAGTGTTTAATGAACTTTCGAAAGAATCCCGCCAACCCCAAAAACTGTAGTCGTATCCGCTGTGAAAGACTTACATCGGCATCTGTTTTTAATCTTCCGAGTCTAACTCGTGATACCTTGCGTTTGAATAAATGGCTATTTTTCAAGTTAACTAACAGACCAGGATACTTTATTTCATCTAACAAGCGCTCTTAGTTTTCCATTCTCTCTGCGATCGTCTTTCTGGAAAATAGCTGGGAATTGGCCAACCCAAATGGCATCGTTAGAAATTTATAATGTTCATCAGCAGTAACAAAAGCGGTTATAAGTATTGAATCTGGAGTATTCTGGACTCATCGCTACCTGATAATATCCTGATAATAAATCTAAAACGTTGAAATAATTAGCCCCAAATAAACGTTAATGTAGATCTTCCATAATCGCTAAAGAGGATCGGTCTTTCACCACTATAGCGTTTACCCGTTGATAATCTACTCACATTCTTTTTTCTTCTGCTTTCTTTTTATTATTTTTCTTTTTCTTTTAACATAACCGATCATCTTTACTCGTTCACATTCAGTATCGTACTATCGTTCTTTTCGAGTCTTCTTTGTTATATTCATTCCAGGGTCGCACTCTACAAAATATGATATATTTTTCCGGTGGAGGACATTTTTGTGTTTGTGATGGGGGCAATTTCTTACGAAAGGAAGACTGTCCTCCACAAAAAAGAGGAAGTGTGGCAAACCTAGCTCTAAGTAATCCGTTTTTACTTTTAATGAGACCGTCTATGGTTGGTTTAGGTTTATACGGTGCTATGACTTCAAGTATTTTAAACCGATCTTGAAGGAATGACTGCAACATCTCCCAAGTTGGAAGAGCGTTCGTCATCCCCTATTGTTTCAGACTTTCCCCATCTAATTTCTGTATCACCATGTAAACAATCCAATCCTCCCAATGTTGAGTAGGTAAACCAATATTCTTTTCGTTTCACTCGTTGTAAGGTAAACGGCTATAATACTGACATAGGCGGTATTACTGACATATATTGCATATATTTTAGTTTTTAAGAGAATTACTCAATATACATTCAATTTGTTTCCTTTAATATAATCATGTATATTCCTGTTTCATTCTGTTCTAATATTCGTGTAAGTGTTGGTATTACATTAAGTAATAATCAGCTCCAATTTGACAACGGTTGTGATTACATCTAGTTATTGCAAATTTGTTAAAATTTTGCATAAAATTTTGGAATTTCAAATTTTAGTAATATTTATGATGTAAGTCATTTTTAATTATTAACTTTTATTGTAATGTGTTCTTTGGTTATTCATTTTTGATTATTTAAGTGTGCTTCCGTGAAATAAGTGAAATTAAATACAAATATTGGTTAAATTAGTTATGTCAGAATTAGATACAAATGAAAAATGGTATTGTTCCTTTTACTGACACATGTGTCAGTAATAGGTCAACAACTGCTATTTTTATATCCAATATTAAAAAAGGGGTGTCTAATCCTTCTTTAAACCGTTTTTGCATTTCATTTCTAATTGAACCTATCATTTAACTGTCCAAATTCTGACACTAATATTTAAAGTAATTTTTACTATAAATAAATAAAAACGCGACTGTCAGTAATAAGTCCACACATATCTCAGTATAGACTCCTTTCTATGTCAGTATAACGATAAATTTCTTATTTTTATTTATTTAATTTTAACCATTTTGTATATAATTTAAACTCTTATTTAATAATTCAATTGTTTTAAAATTATTTACACAAAACTTAGCTCAAAACTGACAACAACTTTTCGGAACATTTAAATATAATAAATCTTCTTAAAATTATGTGTCAGTATTATATACCAAACTGTCAGTAAAGGATTATTATAAATTTAAGTTAGAATGACAACGAAATTGAAGCGTCTTCAATAAAGTCGGGATGACCTGAATACTGCACTTCAAAATATGGCAAACGGGATGACAATATACGCAGCAACCAACAAACATAAAATCCCACGAACGACATTTTAATATAAAGCAAGAGGTGTATATACGTTAAATGCACCGATAGGCCACCTAACTATTTTATCTATTAAGGAAGAAGCAAACATAAAGAGTCTCCCAGTATAAAAAGTACAGAATTAAAAACAAAAACGGCTTAATATATTTCCAAATTTAGTTTTTTGTTTGAAAGAACAATCCTCCTGATTATTTATGGAAAATGGTTTTATTCAAATGGGAGCCGCGGCTGGCCTTGGCGTACTTCATTCGGTCGGTCTTATTTCTGATAACATTTCGGGTTGTGTGCGCATCTAATTCGGCAATGTTGGCTTCAATATTGGCTTTCAAATGCTCAATTGTTTGTGGATTGCCCGTATAATACTTGTCCTTCACGGCACCCCACAAATAAAAATCCAAAGGCGTCAAATCACAACTCCTTGCCGGCCAATTCACGTCACCATTTCGACTGATAATGCAGTCATGAAATTATTGACACGCAGTTTCACTATTGTAACGCCCGATGTGTGGCATGGCGCACCATCTTGCTGGAACTATAGTTCGCTCAAACCAATATCTTCAAGAAATGGCCACAAAAAAGATGTTAACATGCCACGGTAGTTGATTCCGTTGTTCTCGGCCATTGGCGCACATTTTCGGCAAACGCGGTGATATTTTCGGCTGAACGAACAAGACAAGTACGGGTACGCATTGGATCGTCGACTAAGGAGCCCGTGTCACGCACTTTATGCACAAACTTCTTGATACCGTTGGGTGTGAGTTCCGTGTTTTGACCAAATTGTGTACGACATTTTCTTGGAACCAATTGTGTTGCGCAAGTAAATTTCCAACATTTCCTACTTTTGTTGAAGCGTTAAGCGACTCATTTTGTCAACTAGAAATAATATACTGAGTTTCTGCCAAAGAAAGAATGACATTAGTTTTGTTAGAGCCAAAATAACCGATATGTCAAATCTGAACCGGTTATTGGGACACCCTATAAAATATTAAATTATTTACATTGGCAAAGCGGGATTTCCTGCGACAAAATATCAACTACTGGATACAGCTGTTACTTAAAAACTTAAACCGGAAAAATAATTTTAAGGATAGCAGGCTCGGTAGACGGTAGCATGAAGGTTTTTTTAGGAGAAATCCCGAGATATCTGATCGAATATTTCCCAGGTACTATTTTAGATACAAAGTCAAATAAAGCTTCGGTAAAAGTTATGAAAATTATTGTTATTGTTTTTACTAATTTGTGACACCATAATTAAGAAATAAATATATTTTTTTTAAATAAGTAACTAAGTACTAGGAGTATTTACGTTTTATTTTACGTTTTTCGGAAAATATAGTATGCACTTACCTCATGTAAAAATATGTCAGTATTAGCAACCAAAAATGTCAGTAATGGACTCAACAAATTTTCGATAGATCAGTATTAGGTACACTTTACCTTTTTCATTAAATATTTAAAGTTATAAAAGAAATTTTCTTTTAATTTCAATTTTCCTTTCTCTAAAGTAATCTTAAATAAATTGACAATTTAGGAAACTCGCAAACATTGCAAAAAGTGTAAGTTCTATATTTAATAAGGAATATCAAATATGGATTTGTCGCGGCATATGTCAGTATTATAGCCGTTTACCTTATTAAGAGTTTTTTAAAGGCTGCAGACCCGATATGTAATTTGGGTTAAGAAATCAAGCATTAAAATGTTAATCGACTGTTACTCTCTTTACATTGAGCTTCACATGGTTAAGTATTCAAAATTAATTAGTAACAGACAGAGAATTTTAAATTGACCCCACTTTTTTCTGTGATAGCCGATTTGACAGTTCTCGATTATTTTGAGGGTAGTTTGGTTTTACAATTCATCATATGAATCACTCCGGATGAACGTTTACAAATTGTTCAAATCTGATGCACAATTTGATTTGAAAATTTTGTTCAGTGATGAGGCACACTTTTGGTTAAATAGCAATTTAAATGAACAGAATTGTTTATCCACACGCCATTGTCGAAACACCATTACATCTAGAAAAAGACATCAGTTGCCTTTATGGGTCGGTGGAATCATTGGCCCATATTTTTTCAAATGATGGTTAGAATTTTACAGTCAACGGTGAGCGATACAGAAACCTGATTCCTAACTTTTTCGTGCCTCAATTAGAGGGCAATAATGTCGCAGACATGTGGTTTCAGCAGGACGGCGCCAAATGACACACCGCGCCCGATACAATTAATTTATTAAAAGAAACATTTGACGAACGATTTATTTAACGAAATGGACCTGTTAACTGCGGCCACACTATTCGTGTGATTTGACGCCATTAGATTATTTCCTCTAGAAATATGTAAAATCGCATGTCTATGCCGATAAACCAGAAATAATTGAGCGCTTGGACGCCAAAATTCGACGCTTTATTGCCGAAATACAGCCTGATTTACTGCGAAGAGTGTGTGAAAATTGGGCCTTCGCAGATTACTCCATGTATGCGGCGCCCACATGCTTGAAATAATATTTAAATATTAATGTCATAAATAGCACAGCTTGCATACAGCAATTTCAGCCAGCTCTTTGTTTACTTATCCTGTTATCGGGTCATATCTTGGAGCTTTTTTGTATTTTAGATTGTTGATTTCAGTTTTTAGTTCTTTCAATGTTACAGCCTTTATATCCAGAGGATCATTTCTTCCTGTCATTTTGCACAAATATTCATGGACTATTTGTCTGCATAAAAGCTGGAAGGTTTCTTCCAAGTATACAGCAAACATATCTGCTTTTGTCCTTTGCACATCTAGCCCATCTCCCATTGTTTGTTTTGATTGATGGAATTTTAATTTTTGGTCGTTTTATTCGCTTTGCTGCCTTCCAGAGCGAGTATTCCGTATTTTTTTCCTGCGCTTTTATAGATTCGTTATTTCTATTGAATATTTTAGTAAATTTTCTTTCTTTGATACTTTTCTTGAGGTGGTTTCCCAAGCTTTTAGATTTGGAAAAAAATCTATTAGATTTGGTATTTCATTTATATCAGTTGGCCAATACGTAGATTTAGTTTCTGAGTTAAATCGCATTTTATTTCTTAAGCCGCCTGAAATAATTCTTTATCCTTTGAGAAAGGATTGATCACCAAAAAATATTGCTTGCATTAAAGTCGCCTCGCATAATGAAGTAACCTCCTACTTTTTGTAATAATTGAGTGTAGTCGTCTTTCCTTAGTTGATAATGTAGGGGACAATACATTGGTAATATTTTTGCTAAATGTTGTATTAATCCATTTGCATTCCAAGGTGCTATTCTTTATGATTGTTTCTTTTTGATAATATGAAGGAGTAACGAGTTTCCGATTCCGCGGCTACCTTGTCATTCATTATAATTGTGTGGGGAGCCAGCCGTGGTTTTTTCACTGCTAAAGACGAATAATCTTGGAAATGCCGACCAGCTTTAATTGCACAAGGTGCTGATCAGACCCGCTGCCATGCATGGGTGTAAGAGTTGAACCCTGAAAAATTAGTATAAAACTTTGTTAATGACATTCGAAAGAAGATTCATGAGCACGATATATGGCCCTAAGCGCCCTTATAGAGTTCAATTCAACCATGAGATCAGGAATTTAAAGATAATTCCTGATGTCGTACGATAGCAAGAACGCTGGCTTGGTCATACGTTTTCCGAGCCGATCTTAAACGGATAGTGCAGAAATTTCTGAGAGGAGTGCTACCATTTGGCAAGTGCAGAGGTCGGTATCGGTGACGATGGCTCTTCGGGATAGAGAACGACTTGTCTTTTAAGTTGTCTAGAACTGTATGAGCCAGATTGTTGATTCGGTAAAGGCCAGCAATGGCCTGTAAAAACCGTCTTGTTTGTTTATTTAATTTTTATCAGCAAACCGTTTACCCTGAATAGCTAATCACAAATTAGGGAGGTAAGTTGCAATAAGCTGGAATGAGAACCGGCTCCAGTTTTTAACGTATTGAATAACTGAATTACTTAACTTTCGTGCAATATGCTATGGTTAACATATACCAAAATGCAAATGTAATAGAAGAATTAGAAAAAATATAAGCTGAATGCTGCTGATATAATTTTAAGCATATAACCGCTATAGAAGAAAGGACCAGGACATTAGAAAGGTTTATCACATCTTTATATTTGACAGGATTTCTTCAATTCAAATCTTCGAAACGAATTGCCAAATTGTAAACTAATTTTTGAGTTTCACATAGCTCAGTGATACCTTCAAATTATTCCTAAACTCATACTAAAATTTAAAGTCGCTTAAAACATTTCAAAATTCATACCGCTAAATTTTTTTTTATTTATTCTTTAAAAGGCACAGATAACGATGCATTTCGTATTGTATTATTTCCTGTGTATATATAAGCTCCTGGTTTATAATCAAAGTATATAAAAATGTTGCTTATCGTGGGAAATTATACCTGTATCGGCTGTATCATTATAGTACTATAATCATTATACTTACTTAATGAAAGATTTATAAAAATTACCAAAGTGATTAAAAAGTATACTGTGAGAAAATACATAGAGATTAAGTGAAATAATTTATTTCTCAATATCGTACTTACTAGGCCATTGTTCGTCACCAGTTCACCAGGCATAGCTAAGTTGAATAAATGTAAAAGATCGCTTGCGAGACTTTTTAAGGCACCAGTTACATACTGATGGCATGCTGTAAGTGGTCAGTAGGTGCTTGCTGTAGGTTTTGCCCCCTATGATCAACTTTTCGTTATATTGGGGATCCGACGTGATTCGACAAGAAATAAAAATACAATTTCATATTACTTAGATTTATTTTAGAGTGTTAGAATTGTATTGCTTTGACACTCAAAGGTAGAATCTAAATCATCCATTAAAAATAATATCATAGAAAATCGAACACCAAAATATTTAAAACCCGTCTAAAAAAATACTAAAATCCTGATTCCCACATACCTAACTTAATTTCTTTTTAATTCTAAGTTACTCAAAGCCATTTATTGTATATAATACCATTATTAGATTGCATTCAATCAATCAACAAAACCTGTAGACGGTTGTATTTTGAAATTAATGGAATAACACAAAAAGTAAAAAATAAAAAAAAACGAAATCATTAAGAAATCTAAAAAGGATTTAACTTGACCAAAACCAAATACAAAAGATGTCGACCACATCTCTCAACTTATAACATTTAAGAAAGTGAATTAAGTCTATAAAATATATTAAGTGACAAGCCAAAGTAAATCGTTTGAATGACACTGTTGGAAAATAATTTCGATTTTGTTATGTCTTAAAATTTTAATGTAAAATTGATGCCATTGATGGTAATATGTTTATATGCTTGCTCAACATAAATTTTTGGTTGAATTCAGGTAAAAACCTTAAACTTCTATTTTTGTTTGGATATAGTTTTAAAGTATATATAAATAGTCTTGCTATACATTTTTTTAAAGGTTTAATGTATTAAGGCGCCTTTAATAAGTTTTACTATATCTTTGTCAATATTTTATTATCGTGATTATATCGTATAGACATTAAGTTTGCGAATTATATTTAATCAACTTTAAATTACGAAGTATAGTATATTAAATCTGGTATGTATGATTTCGATGAATTGGCAATTGGTAATTTTACAAATTTTTTTTTATGATAAATAATAATAACAAGCTATATAGTTACAACGAAAGGAACGCCAACTGGTAGCTTACAAGTAATGAACAAACCATTTATAAACACTATACTTATGTCAAACATATGATTGCTATTTTTTAGTATTAAATTACAACATGATAGTTAAATAAACCTAAAAAGTACTGCTAATTTACCAATAAATTTAATAGAGCTTATATGAATCATGACAGATCAACTCCAGATGTGATATGATAAAATTCTTTTCTGCATAATTCCTGGAACAAAAAAAAATTATCTATGCCTATCTAAACACAAAATTGAGCCAATTTAACAATAATTATGTAAATTAATTTAAATTGTATGTATGTGAATTTATAAAAGCCACTGTGGTCGTGGGATTCATATAATTCATAAAATATAAAAATAAATGAGCATGATAACTAATCTAATAAATCAAAGAAGTTAGGAAATGCATAAGACTATTCAAGAAACTTGCATTCAATACCAAACAAAGATGGCGGTTTTCTGAGTTCAAACAGCTGGCACTCACGCCAATCATTTTTACCATACATAAAGTCGCCTATGGGCAGCACTGACAACTGAAGTTTTCAATTCCTCCCATAGAACGTTCACACCATCAAAACGGTTGGTTTCCATAATGCTATTGCTAACAAGATTTTGTTATTGTGCTTCGTCGTCTTCGTTTATTAGACTTTCACAGTTAAAACGTACGGTTTTTGTGAGCCCTGATTTGTACGAATACTGATTTGTATTTACCAAGTAGATATTTATCACAAAAGAATGTGCTAGCTGATTTTTGCCAGCTTTAGCATTAAAGTCATCAATTACTATTCTGACGTCGTATCTTGGTATGGATCCCTTTAGATCATCCAATTTGTTGTAAAATGAGTCTATCTTTGGGTTGCTTTACAACAGTGGGCGCATAAACACACATGGTTGATAGGTTGGCTAGTCGCAAGACGTTTCAAGAAAAAATCTGATGTTTTAGATGAAAGCACATATAAAGACGAATAGAATCCACCAGAGCAAAATAAACTACATTAAATGCGTGTTAAAATGTGAAACGGACAAAAGGGACGTAAAACGTATATCTTCCAAGATACCAATAATAGTTTGGATTTCACGTTTTCTATGTAGGTCTTCCAACTAAAATTGGCGTCATTCAAAAATGTATTATTTTAGTTTTATCACTCAAAGAGTCAAAAGTAAGTTGTTAGCTCTAAACCAAAATGCCGCAGATAATCTAAATCATGTTCTTTACCAGAAATATTATCTTTACTGGAATTATTGGATAAACACAGAAGTCACCTGGAAACACAGTAAAGAATCCGCAAAAGGAAGTTTGAAAATACCATTAACGTAAACCAGGAATATCGCCAGTATCATGTCTGTTCCACTGATCCGTGTCTTCTGGCAGTTTCCTCCCCATCGGGAAAACTGCTAACATACATACATCCTGTGCCAAAAAAGACAGTAAATCGGACACTTCAAATTATCACCCAATCGCTATCGTCTGCGGTGCTTTCCAAAGTATTTGAGACCATAATCAATTTCCAAATATTTGGAAGATAACCATCATAATTTCCGATCGTCAGTATGGTTTTCGCGGATGGCAGGTTTTAGCAGGTGACTTAATTAATGTTGTCACTGAACAATGGAACAAAAGCATTAATCAATCTTGGGAATCACAAGTCATTGCGCTCGATATCTTGAAAGAATTTGGTACAAGGGTTTGCTGTGCAAATTGATGGCAGTTAGGTGGCCTTCCTTAATTTTATGGATTGAGAATTTTATTCTCTGTCAAAAACTCCAAGTGGTGATGGATGGCGTAACTTCCGTTCCACATGTTTGAAATTTCTTCAGGGATCGCGAAACGATGTTCTCGAGGAAATAATGGATATGAAAGATCGCCTTACGCAGGATCTTAATTCCATTCTTGAATGGGTTGAATTTAATCCCAACAAATTCCAATCCTGTGTTTTATCTGGCTGATCTGCGAATAGCGCCGTCTTTTCTGACTGGTAAATCCAACTTGGCTACGTCTGACACATTTGAGATTCTCGGCTTAACTATATCAAAGAGTATATCTCGCACTCGATCGGGTCCGAGCATCTCGAATGATTGAGGACGTAAAATTTTTGTCTAAACTCGGTTCTCTTTCCCATAAGCGTAATGAAGAAGATTTATGCGTGTTTTACAAGTACTTCCATGGCCATTGTTCATCGGAACTTTATTGATTTATGCCTGGCTTCTCAAGGCAAATTCACGAGGACCAATAAATTGAAAAGCTCACTTTTTGTTAAGAATACGCGAATGTGGGATGAAGTGAACGACTAGACGTTTCCCTTGGAATACAATTTATTCAAACTTAATATCAAAAGTAAACTACGACTAAAACTTTTATTACTCTCTTACCTTATTCCCTCCCTTCTAATCCTTGCTTTACCTTTTGCACAACATTCATATTAAGGACATATATTTATCCTAAGAGTAATGAACATTTATAATAAAAAAAAAGTTTCTTTAATCTGCGTTACTATCTACTTAAAAATTCTCCACAAAATTTACTTCCCGCATAATATACATAAATAACCCAATTGTATTTTGGGAAAGAAGCCTGGAAAAAGTTTAGTTTCACCCGAATAACATTAGTTTTATCGAACCCATTGATATTTCGTGGTAGTTGTTGGTTAAACGATTATGAAACGGCTATTTTTTCGTCTAAAGCTATATTAATGTATAAATATTATAATTTGATGCCTATTTTGTGACAGTTAGTTTTATCTTTAAAAAACGAATTATTAACTAAAACTACAATTGTTGATGTTCGAAAGTACCTCAATTTCAGCTCTTTTTTGTTGGTCTCGCATTCGGAGATGTCAGTCTTGATTTGACCAAAAAACCTCTAAGCCACCGTTTTTTTTTTGATAAACTTTACTGCGCTTCTAAATTCTACTATTATGCTAACTTCCTAGCCACTGGGCGGCTCAAGCAACAATTAATAGTTTAAGAGCGGTTGCACGACTTATTTTACTAGCCTTTATGCTAACGTTAGACAAACAGTTGATATGCCGGTATTTGCGTAGGTAATTTCTAACTATAGTTAGTTTAACATGGTTCAACAACCGCATGCGACTAACTTTGGTGTAACCTAATAGTTTCTAAAGAGTTATTTCCGAACCGTTACCGTCTGAAAGCAAATAGGGCTAGGATTAAGCCGTGTATTTTTTTAAACCCAAACCTAACCAAAAATAACCTGGCCTGATTACATATTTGGTGTTCAGTTAAAATAAAAAGGCTATATACAGCATTTTGCGGAACTTTTTGACTTTCACTTGTTATGGAAATCTTTCGATACACAATTTTAAACTTGTATAAAAATATCTTAGCGCGAAAGGTGGTAAATCAAATGTAACTTCGGTAAAGAAATGAGTTTAATAAAGGTTAGCATCGACCTACGGTTGAAATAAGTCAAGTCAGTCAAGTTTTTCGACTTCCATAATTTACTTCGCTGCACCCTGGTTTGAATCAAACCCTTAAGTTACCTAAGCGTTCATAACATTCATGATTATTTTTTAACTTCGGTTACGAGTTGTTACTTGAAGGAGGTCATGCTGATAAATTTATAATCTGCTTCGCAAGTTGCTTGTATGTTTAAGCTTGGATGTGTCTTTCATTGACATAATTATCACCAAAATATTTTGATTTCAATCTTTCCAATGCTCACTAAGGCAGTACCGGCCCGTACCGTGAAAATAGTTTGGCTTCATTCGATCTCGAGATTGCTCTTCGTAGTGTCCAAGAAAACGGTCGCGATGCGCTGATGGAGGCAAAGCTTTTTAGTTTGCCGATAAATTTATCGATTCAATTTTTTTTTTTTTTATATATTATTATGGCCGAAGCACACCCAACTTTTTCGCGGTTACTTTTAAACGCCCTATTTTACGCCGTCGCCAGCCAAATCGAGGACGCACGAATAAAGGTTCGTTTTGAATACCATCTACACATTTCATTGCTCCAAACAGCCTGTACTGGTATGGACGATGGTTCGGCCCATGGATTCTGCACTTCAACAGAGGGTCATAGTTGTGTTTACCGATCGAAATCAGATGATGAAAAATCCGTTTTGCAGCTCTACCCTGTTAGGATTCAATATATGTATGCGTAAAGATCAACATCAATAAAAGGAACCTATATATTTACACCGCTTACATTCCACTCCATGCAAGCAGGTTTTTGCAAGATGTAGTGTTGCCTTTAAGAAATTTGTCAATAAAACTAAATCTTTCGATTTTGTACTAGTGCTTGGTGACTTCAACTTACCTGATGCGCCACCTAGAATTATGACCAAAGAATGAATGCCATTCTTTCTTACAATATTAAATTAGACGCAGCATGGATATTCACCAACACCTGCTTATATTTACTAACACCTGCCATTTTGCTTAGTGCCAATTTAAACCAAAACCATACTGCTAATGAACGTAGGGTGATTTTGAACCTGATTTTTACCAACGATAGTTTTATAGTAACCGAATTCCTAACGCCATTTGACGTTAATGACGTACATCATTTAACAGATCTTATTTGATCGAACAACTTAGGTTTGCAACAATACTTGGAAGAAATTAAACGGAATGATACTTTAAATTCCAAAGATATAAACGACAAAGTGAACAGATTTTATGAGATACTGATGCGTGGTTTTGAAAATAGTTTTCCGTCAAGTATCACAAAAATCAATAATCATCCATCCTTAGTGATGATCGACTCATAAATCTTAAAAACGTAAATCTAAAGCTTATGTGAGTATGTTAAAAAGTTGGCTTAAAGTAGACGAAACCAAGTTTTGCCAATATAATGGTGCTTTTGACGCCTACTTTAAATTAAAACTCACAGCATACCTAGCTGAAGTGCAGGAAAAAATTTAAAAAAAAACGAAAGCATTTTTAGAAATATTTTAGGTCTAAACGAGTAATTGAAGGGTATCCAGGGTTATTTTAAATCGACATTTGCTTACCCGGGTTATTTTTATGCCAGTTGTTTTGAGCATCACTCAAATATTTTGTAACTGGGCCATATAGAGAACTATCTAGAGTTTATGGAAGCCATTTGGCTGAAAGAATGGCATTATGTTTCTATTCGTTGTTGTCAGAACAATTGTTTTACTGCTAAATATGACTCATGGTTGTCCAACAGTAATAATGTTGCGGATTCACATTAGAAAAATAAGCATTAGTGGTACGGATGTACGGATGTAAGTATCTCAGCTAAATACTGTCCACAACGCTATAACTAAAAAAAAGAAGAATATGATGAACTTTTTCACTCTTTGGGACGATGTTTCATTATTGGCGGTGACTTCAACGCAAAAAACACTTTTTGGGGCTCCAGAATTACAACATCAAAAGAAAGCGAACTGTTTAAAGCAGCAAAAAATTAAAATGTTACTTTCAATCTGGTGGCGCACCTACTTACTGGCCAACAGATCTAAACAAAACTCCTGATCTTATAGATTTCTATGTAACAAAAAGAATATCTGACAACTACATACGAATTGAAAATAATGAAGACCTTACATCATATCACTCTTCTGTTATCATGACATTCAGCGAAACTATTATTTATAAAGAAATATCACCAAGATTTTACAACAGGAATACCAATTGGAATCTTTTTCGTGAATTGTTAAATGAAAATATCAAACTGCCAGACTAATCCGACATTAGTCAGAAATTGACAGACTAATTGAAAATATACATCAAGCAGCGTGTCAGAGCACTCCACTCGAACCTGTAAATAACATTAGAGGCACAAACTATCCACTCGAAGTAAGAGAACTGGTGGCTAAAAAACGTAAAGCACGTATGTTCTGGCAAATAAATCGAACTGCAGCTAATAAAGCCGAGCTTAATACCTTATGTAAAAAACTGAAATCTATCATCAGGAAAGTTAAAAATGAAACAACAGAATCATTTAACATCACTTACTGTTCAAAAAAACACTGAATACTCACCATGGAAAGCAACAAAATCGATTAAGAGACCAAAAAATTCAACAGCACCTATTAGAAATGATAATGGTACGTAGGCTCGTAGTAGTAAGAAAAAAGCGGATCTGTTTACGACACACCTCAAAGAAACGTTTCAACCACTACCCAGACAATTTGCGAATGAAAATGTTAATGTTTATTCACAGATCAAATGAGCTTGAAATACAAACTGTAACGCTCCGTGAGTTAAAAGAAGAAATAAAAAAAAAATCCAAAAAAAAATCCTGGATATGATTTAATAACTAGGCAAATTATAAAAGAACTACCAGACAAAGCAATACACAAACTTCTTCACAAAATCAATGCTGTGTTTAGATTAAGATACGTTCCAAGGCAGTGGAAGGTAGCAGAAGTGATCATGATTTTAAAGCCAAACAAAAACATTAATGATAAAGTCATTTAGACCAATATCTCTACTTCCTACTATATCGAAGTTACTTGAAATACTACTTCTGAAGAGACTAAAGCCTATAATAGAGAATAATGATCTTATACCTGCTTATATCAGTTTGGATTCAGAGAAAAATATTCGACCCTAGAGCAAGCTCACAGAATCACAGATATTATAGTACGTATACTCTAGAAACGAAAAAGATATGTTCAAGCCTCTTCTTAGATGTAGCGCAAGTATTTGATCGTGTATGGCACAAAGGTTTAGAGTACAAGTTGCATCGAGATCTTCCCAAACAGTATTATGAAATCCTAAAATCTTACATAACCGAGAGGCATTTCCGTGGAAAATATGAAGATGAATATTCGGAAGAAAATTTCAGCAGGAGTGCCGCAAGGAAGCGTTTTGGGCCCCATCTTGTACCTCCTGTACACACGAGACATACCACTAATGAAAGAAACAACCATAGCAACAATTTTGGCAGTTGGGAGCAATGTAACGCAGGCTACAGAAAAATTAAAAACATCGATTAATACAGTTAGTAATTGGATGAAGAAATGGAGAATTAAGCTCAATGAAACAAAATCGGTTCATGTGAATTTTACTAATAAAAGAAACTATGTCACTGTACCATAAGTAATAAACTCTTATCAAGTCCCTTTTGCAAATACAACAAAATATCTAGGGATGACGCTAGATGCCAAATTTAAATGGAAAGAACATGTCAAAAAGAAAAAGAACGAGTTAAACATCAAATACAGGAAAATGTATTGGATCATGACTTAAAGATGGAAGACATCAATGAAGTAATTGCAGTTTATGCTGCCAAACATGATTCACGCCTTCAACAACATGAGAATATCGAAATACGTGCTGGACTGTTCGATAGCAATACGACGCCTACAAAGAACCAAACCAATGGATTTAGTGATTGCAAACTAAAATAATTCTATATCATATTATATTTATCTTTGGGACTAGCCATTAGGCTTTATCCCAACAAATGTGAATTAAATTAAGATAGAAAAATTGCTAGGTGACTTATATAATAAGTCAGTTGTAATAATAATGAATAAAAAAAAATAAAAATTAGTGGTACGGAATTGCCAATTGATGATGATATAATTTCATAAATTTATATTACGGCTACTTTGGTCAGTTTTTGAACATTTATGATACTTGATTCATCTAAATTCCATTAGAGCGACGGCCTAAAATTACATCTTTCTTACCAAAAAAGTTTAGAACATTCTGGTTGTTGAATGTGGCATTCTAATTTCTAAGTCCTAGATTTTTTTTTAACACCGAAAACTAATCTTTACCTGCTCACTTATTTTTTGTCCAATACTCTGACATATTTTTACTATATGTATCAGCATATTCATTATCCATCTTTCTCGATGTACTGAAAATATGATAGAAACTTAGGCATGCGCAAAAAATTTTAATTCATGGCAAGTTAAAACGGGGTTTCAATTTACCCCGTGAAAAAATGTTTTAATTTCTCCCATCGGGGTTTTCTGATTAAAGTGAGATTCATCACGGTTATTAGATGGCCACTGTTATTTATATATATATATATATATATATATATATATATATATATATATATATATATATATATATATATATATATATATATATATATATTTATAAATATATATATATATGTATATATATATATATATATATATATATATATATATATATATATATATATATATATATATATATATATATATATATATATATATATATATATATATATATATATATATATAAACACCAAATTGATGTAATGCAATCAAATTGTAAGAACTATGTAAGATGTTGAATAAACTGAAAAATTCAATGTAAATTCCACCGCACCATCTAACGTTGCTCTATAGCACATCTAACATTTCATCACATTTATATTTAGAATTAATTAATCAAAAGGAACTTTTGAAATGATAAGATGTCGAAAAATATCTATCATCGTCTCTTTATTTGTGACATAAACCAGACATTTTTATTGTAATCAATTCGATAGATATTTGAGGGAAGATAGAGCAAAGAACCTAAATTTGTTATTTTTTTCTTCTAATGTTTAATCTATTTTCTATTCCAAGAATTTTACGAACTTATCTATTCATGTTGTTTTACGACCTTTTTTTTATTTTTATTTTATATAAAATTGATGCATTTGGTATTAGATACTTATATACGCGTAGGTAAACCAATCTTCCTTAGAATATTGTTATTTTATTAGATCTATAAACATTTTTTTCTACTTTATACATATACGTATATTTAGTCTATAGATGTGGGATGTTTGTTTTAAACATTTAACTTACATCCAAAAATATTGTGATATCTGTAACGTACATTATTATATAACATCTTAATGATTTTTGATAGAAATTCGCGTAAATACGATTTTTGCGTCTTTTTACCTCTCTATTGACAAATTTGTTAAGAAATCTTTAAATTCGTATATGACCTTAAAAACATGTTTCTTCGGCGTTTCTTTAACCAAAAATTAAAAATTTATGCAAGATCACAAAATAAAGATCAATTAAGATTTTGGTTGTTGTTGTTTTTGTTGGGAAAAAGTCAATATAATAATATAACAAACATAAAAAAAAAAAATTTTTTTTTAGAAACATAGAAAAGATTTTAAAAAATACAAGGATAACTTTTTTTTTTTTTTAACTCGGGTACATCGTATACATTTTCAGTTTTTTTTTGTTATTTTTGTGATTAGAATTTCGAAATGGTATTAAAAAATCCCTTTGTGTCCTTTTTTTTTTTGTATTTAGTGTACTTAATGAATTCTTCTGTCTACCTTATATGTGTACATAAAGGAAGTTAGTATATGTAGTAAATAATTTACAAATGGTAAAGCACGTACGTTCTAATACAAAAAGCAATCTAAACAAACGGCCATAATATTAGTAACCAGATTTCTAAAAACATAAGTTGTTTATTGATTCAGTATGCGTGTGTTCTATATTTAACAAGTAAATTAATTTACTTAAGTAATTGTTCGATACCGACGTGTAATGATTGCGGGGTTATTATCTTATCACATACTTTAATGTGTCAATATTACGAATGGTGGAGTAAATCGAAATGAGTATGTACTCAGCGACCTAAATATTTGTCAAGTGTCTTAATTCGTTGTAACATTTAAGAAGATTAAATATCTTTTGTGATTGTTATTTTTCGTAAAAATAGAACATATTAGGAAGATATTTTAAACCGTCAGTTCAACTACAGATTATGACGATATATATATCATGACAGGTGTTATAGTATAGGAATGGTTAAGGTGTTTGCTTAAAACGCCGCGGTCGGTCATGAGCTCAATTCCGACGGCTGACCACAATCGCCAATTGTAACAAAATTGGTCTTAAATATTACCAAAAGAGTAGTTTGTTCTTTGTTGTCACCGTTCTGGGAGAGGATCCTTACGTAATCATACTTAAGTTGCTGTTAGATTTGTTAATTCTAAAAGATTGAAGTAGATGGTATCAGAACTAAAGAGGACCGATTCCGATGTTCCGAATCCGTTTTTAATCGTTTCTGTATTAACTGCACGATCAAAGCAAGTTTAAAGCGGAGAAGGTAAAACGTTTCATGTTTAACTTTACATTTTTGATGAATTTTTCAGGAGCTTTATATATTCTTCCATTCGGTTTTACCGGGTTGCTGGAAAAATTTGCAACAAACTTCACACCGATATTTCTGTCAAAGCAACCATGACAGATCACTCCAAAAATATTGTCTGAATAGAGCAAAAGAACTGCTTCGTTTGCCCGCAAGTGGCCTGCTGCCGAATATCATCTTCTTTCATAGTTTATTTGCCAGATGCAAATTTACACCTCCAGATGACCACTAGAAAACAGACACCAGCAATAGTGATGGTTTTGGCCGCCGTTACTGCCGATAGACTCTCTCCACTCGTTTTTTTAAAGCGTGGCGTAAAGTTAAATATAATACCAAAGTATCAATCATCTCAAGCACGATGTTCGTCGGCCGCATTCCAAAGGTTTACATTCGTGCAGTGTGCAATAACTTTTCCAACCGACTTAAGTCCACAGTTAAGGCAACAGAAGGTTTCATCTGCATTAAAAATCCGAGAAGAATCGGTTAACACAGTGTGCAAGTTTTTTTTGATCAACAAATATCGTGATTACCTTAAACGACCTCCGTTTTTCTAGTTCAGTGATGGATGTATTAATTGTCGTTAAAAGAGGTGGCTTAATACCAATTTAAATATCAATTGCTCATCCTTTGCCTTTAGACATTTGGTGGTCCTTTTGTTAGGGTTATGTTACTTAGTCGTGAATTATGGTTTGTAACGGGTGGGCTATTTAAAAGTTTAAATTTAAAAATGCAATAAAACAAAAACGGTTTGAAATTTTGCCAAATTTATTTTTTTGTTGTGAAGTACAATTGTTCCGGTTGATGGAATATTATTTCATTCATATAGCTGCCGCGGCTGGCCTCACAGTGCCCAATTCGATCGGACCGATTTTCGAGGACTTTTTCGAGTGTATGTGGTCGTATCTCGGCGGTGGCATCACGAATGTTGGCCTTCAAATGCTCAATTGTCTCTGGTTTGTCGGCAAAACACTTGTATTTAACGACGCCCCACAGAAAATAGTCCAATGGTGTTAAATCGCAGCTTTTTGCCGGCCAATTGAATCACCATTTCAGCTAATTAAACGGCCATCAAACGTTGGACGCAATAAATCGATTGTGGAATGAGGTGTGTGGCAAGTTGCAGCAACCTGTTGAAACCAAACAATACATTGAAGAGCGGGCGCACAAAAATCGGTTATCATGGTGCGTTAGGTGTCACTTTTGATCGTAATGGTTGCGCCATCCTCATTTTCAAAGAAATATGGGCTAATGATACTTCCATTCCACAAGCCGCACCAAACAGTCAAATGGGTGCATTGGCTTCTGTAAAACCACTTGTGGGTTTTCTGAGCCCCAAATACGGCAATTTTGCTTATTAACGTACCCACTAAGATGAAAATGAGCTTCATCCAAAAAGATGATTTTTTTGGTAAAATTGACATCATCGTGCAGTTTCTTGTTGGCCCATCTAGCGAAGTGAAAACGAAGCGGATGGTCATGCGGCTTCAACTCTTGAACCAATTGAACTTTGTAAGGCGTCATACCGAGATCTTTTCGCAAAATTCGACATAAACTGGTGCGTGAAATATTCAATTCTTGAGAACGATGTCGAGTTGATTTTTGCACGACATTTTCGTGCAATTTCCGACCAATTGTCTTTGTTTTGTAAATAAATTCCCAATAAATCTCAACGTTGCTCAAGCGTAAATCGATTCATTTCGTTCAGTGGAGATAATATACCATAATTGCTAGATTCGAAATAACCGGTGGTTCAAATTTAAACCGACAGATGGCCCACCACTTTATAATACCAGTTTTTTACTGGCAGTGTAAGTTGGTGTTTCTAGTTTCACAGCTTCACTTGCGCTTCAAAAAGCAACTGTTGGTCATAGTTCTTCCTAAATAACAAATAATTTCCAAAATCTTATTATCGGTTTTATGCCGAAAATATGAAAATGTCAAATAACTCCCAAACCTAATTTCGGCAGTTTATATAGATTTTTATTAAAACTAATTCCTATTTTTTAAATCCAAATACTTTGCAAATGACGTACAAGACGAACATTGATTTGATCTGCTACTATCATGCATATATATGAAAGTTCGCCTTTGACGTATGGGCGCGAAATTATAAAAAATTTCTTGATTAAAAAGTGGTATTGAACATAAAGAGTCACTAATGATCCTAGTGATCACTTTACGTGCCTAATATGAATTACTGCCGTCTATTTTATTAAACTTGTTAGAAAGTTTCCAGTACACTGTTGCACTGTGGTCGGTAAAAGTATAAGTATAGTTTAGGTAACTCAATTGTCAACCGAATTAATTCTTGTTTTAAAGATCGAAATACTGCAACATCAAGTGTATGGTTTAAGTGAGTTAAATCGTGAGTATCGACGCTTTTTTTGGTTAGGGCATAAAGTATACGTTTTATCAAATATTATAACTCTGCATTTCTTGGATATAGCCCTTAGATATACTTATCGATTTAAGGTTATATCTTCTATCTTGATGAAATTGATGCAAGTACTCAAGTAAAATTGCACCCACTACTACTCCAGACACGAAAAAATTCTACTGCATAATTCAATGGTCAAAACCTATTTGGAATCAATTGGGAAATTTTACTCCACCCGCGGTATTCACCATACATTGCTCGGTCTGATTACCTCTTGGTTCGTTCGATGAAGCATTGCAAAATGTGGGTTAATTAATCGATAGCCTCAACAAAATAAGCGTTCTTCCAAAGTAGTATTCGTACACTGCCAGAAAAATGGACAAAAATTTGATTAAAAAACAGCGAAGACTTATTTGTACACAAGAAAATGTTTCATCACCTGACTACGATCGGTGATAACGATGAACAGAACTATGACCCCCTGTTGGAGTGCAGAATGCATATCCCAAATCATCGTCCATGTCAGTACAGGCTGGCTTAAACAATGCAACGTGCAGATGGATTTAAAAGCGAACCTGTATTCGTGCGTCCTCGATTTGGCTGGTGACGGCGTAAGGCAGAACGTTAAAAAAAATTAACTGCGAAAAAGTTGGGAGAGCTTCGGCCCCAGAAAAGAGTGCAGGGTTCAAGCACAAAAAAAATATAACAATGAAACTTTTGTCAATGGAAAGAATTGAGAATGCACCAGAATGGTGAAACGGGGACGCACCACTCGACATAGTATTGAAAATGTTTGATTGAAATAGCTAGTAGCTCTTTATTAAATGCGGAATATTTTTGCATCCGAAAGTTTCTTTGAAAATAATATACATGCGCGGCTCCCAATCCTCATTTTTTAAATGTGCAACACGACGCCTATGGCAGTGCTTGAGGCGTCGGTTGTGACTTGTGACACTAAGTTTAGCATCACGAATTGGATGTGCCAATCACGTAATGTGAGCTAAAGTGGTTTTTAGCTATTCGAATGCATGTTGACATTTATCCAGAAGACGTTGTTCGGCGTTTTGGGGTTCTTTAGTAAAGTGGCCAAATGAGTATGGTTCATTATCATACCGATAAATTGCTGTATATGCCTGTTTGAATGAGGAGCTAAAAACTCCCGAATGGCGTTAATTCGTCCAATGGATGGCAGAATACCATTTGGAGTAATTTTGTGACTAAGGAAGTCTAGAGATCTTTACTTAGTACTGAAATGTATTTCGAACTGTTGATGCTCATTTCGAATTCAGAAAGTTTCTAAAAAAGAGTTTCTCGGTAAAACATCTGCTGTTCCTCCGAAGTTGTGGCTTCTAGTATGTCGTCAATATAGACAAATATGACATCAAGATCCTTGACTATCTCGTTAATGTAAAGTAGAAACGATTGTGCACTTTGCAGTCCACCAGGTGCGACTGGGTTTAAATGATAAGCTTTGCTCAAGCGCATAGAGAAGTTCTGGATGTGGGGAATCGGGTAATGGTCAGGAACCATGTTCAATCTAAGGTAATCCGCACATGGTCTCCAGTTTTAATTTTTCTTTTTAATCAAGTGCAGTGGACAAGTGAGGATATATACCCAGTTGGATCATTTGTTGGAATTCCGTTGTGGCCGCTTTGTGTCGGATCAGATCCAACTTTTTGGGTTTGGGCACCGGTAGATGTCCTGTTTTCAATCAAGTTTTTGGGGAATGGTGTATATTTGCATTTGTCAGCGACACATTGATCGATAGCTGTGTGACTGGATCAATCAGCTTCTTGTTCTTAAGATCGACTAGTTCTGCACCAATAATAAGGCGATTTACGATCGCTCTAGCGTGTGAAAAATGTTTTCTGAAAAATGCTTCGGCCCCAGAAAAGAGTGCAGGGTTCAAGCACAAAAAAAATATAACAATGAAACTTTTGTCAATGGAAAGAATTGAGAATGCAGCAGAATGGTGAAACGGGGACGCACCACTCGACATAGTATTGAAAATGTTTGATTGAAATAGCTAGTAGCTCTTTATTAAATGCGGAATATTTTTGCATCCGAAAGTTTCTTTGAAAATAATATACATGCGCGGCTCCCAATCCTCATTTTTTAAATGTGCAACACGACGCCTATGGCAGTGCTTGAGGCGTCGGTTGTGACTTGTGACACTAAGTTTAGCATCACGAATTGGATGTGCCAATCACGTAATGTGAGCTAAAGTGGTTTTTAGCTATTCGAATGCATGTTGACATTTATCCAGAAGACGTTGTTCGGCGTTTTGGGGTTCTTTAGTAAAGTGGCCAAATGAGTATGGTTCATTATCATACCGATAAATTGCTGTATATGCCTGTTTGAATGAGGAGCTAAAAACTCCCGAATGGCGTTAATTCGTCCAATGGATGGCAGAATACCATTTGGAGTAATTTTGTGACTAAGGAAGTCTAGAGATCTTTACTTAGTACTGAAATGTATTTCGAACTGTTGATGCTCATTTCGAATTCAGAAAGTTTCTAAAAAAGAGTTTCTCGGTAAAACATCTGCTGTTCCTCCGAAGTTGTGGCTTCTAGTATGTCGTCAATATAGACAAATATGACATCAAGATCCTTGACTATCTCGTTAATGCAAGGTTAAAACGATTGTGCGGCATTTCGCAGTCCACCAGGTGCGACTGGAATTAAATGATAAGCTCTTCCCAAGTACACGGAGAAGTTCTGGATGTGGGAATCGGGTAATGGTCGGTCAGGAACTAGTACCATGCTCAACCTGCGGTAATCCCCACATGGTCTCCAATCTTAATTTTTCTTTTCAACCAAGTGCAGTGGACAAGTGGTGATATAAACCCAGTTGAATCATGTGTTAGAATTCCGCTTTGTGTCAGATCAAATCCAATCTTTTTGCTTTGGACACCGGTAGATGTCCTGTAGTCACTATGTGGGCGAATTGGAACGGTCAAGGAACTGAATTTCTTGCCGTACCCGTTTACAATCAAGAAGTTTTTGGGGAAAGGTGTATATTCGCGTTTGTCAGCGACACATTGATCGACAGCTGTGTGGCTGGGTATTATTAAGAAATTCTGCACCAATGATAGGGCGATTTACGATCGCAATCTCTAGTGTGTGAAAAATGTTGTCTGAAAAATATTTACTTGCAGCAAATTACTTCTGTAGGTATTGATAGCTGTACCATTGGCGGCTCATACAACTAAGTTGGTGTTGACCTATGTGGTTTATATAAGTTGTATAGGGAATGACGGATATATCAGCGCCAAAGTCTATCAGAATCGTGAGTTTGCTCTGACAGTCCGTTATAAATAAGCGGCTTGTTATTTAACCATATGGTCAGCCTCGCCGACCGAGGGACCTACTAGTTTAGGTGTTGGCCACGTATACCTACTAGTATACGTGGCCTTTTGCTTAGAGGGACGACTATTCCCGGTTGTGTTATTCTCTAGATTAGGAAAATCCTAAGGTAATTCTCAATTTTTTGTGTTCAAATCTATTGTGGTAATAGCACTATGTTGGATGCTGGCGACTATGGTGTCATTTCGATCCTGCACTCCTTCTAGTAGAAGGAGTATGGAGTCGTGGTTGCTAATTCTGTAGCAGCCATATTTCGCTATACAATTAATTATTCAGATATTTCGTGCAAATTCATATAATTCGCTAACGCTACATATACACATAGTACATAAATCTATAAAAAGCATAAATTAGAGATTACACATAGCACTCGGTCGCCATAGCCTGATGAGATGACAATTTACTTTTAACAACATTGTAACAAAATTCCTCATCAGATCGAATCTGACCATCACTAAATCTGACCGAGCAATTGGCCCAGTGGTGAAGTAATTGATGTTTAGCTCTTCTTATTTCTTTTTAACATGCTCTTTCCACTTAAGCTTAGCGTCAAGTGTCATGCCTAGATATTTTGCTGTATTTACATGTGGAACTAGCTGTGAGTTGATTTCCACTGGTATCCAGTTAACTTTTTTGTTAGTGAAGTTCACATGAATTGATTTGGTTTCATTTAACTGGATTCGCCATCTCTTTGTCCAGTTACTCAATGTGTTAGTGGCTCTTTGCACTTTTCTCGTTGCTTTTTCTACATTGTAACCAATTGCTAAGATTGCAGTATCATCAGCAAATGTTTCTATGTGAGTTTCATTTTTTGGCAGATCTCTTGTGTATAGGATATACAGAATTACTAACACACTACCTTGTGATACTCCTGCTAATATTTTCGTCAATGAGGAGTATTGATCTTCAAATTTTACCCTAAAATGTCGATCAGCTAAGTAATATTTTAGAATCTAATAAAACTGCTTTGGTAGATCTCGATGCAGTTTAAATTCTAGTCATCTGTGCCATACTTTTGCGAAGGCTTGTGCTAAATCCAAGAAAATACTTGAACATATTTTTTGCTTTCCAGCGCATCTTTAAATATGTCTGTGATTCTGTGAACCTGTTCTATAGTCGAATGTTTTTTTTTTTTTTTTTTTGAAACCGAATTGATGTGGAGAAATAAGATCTTTTTGTTTTATGGTTAATTTGAGTCTCTTAAGCAGAAATTTATCGAATAATTTAGAAATAGTTGGAAGCAAAGAAATCGGCCTGTACGAATTTTCTCGGGGCAACGACTCTTGCTTAACAAACGTTTCACTGCGAGTCATGATTACAGAAGAATGATCTGACGATAGTCTTTCTCTGTCTTTTATGAATACGTAGTTTTTTGATATCCTTTTTGTTACATAAAAATCTATGAGATCTGGAATTTTGTTTGGATCCATAGGCCAGTATGTTGGTTTACCTTCAGAGTAAAATACGCATTTTGTTGCTTGACCTGTGGTAAGTAACTCCTTTCCTTTGTGGGTTATTAGTCTTGATCCCCAAAACGTATTTTTGGCGTTAAAATCACCGCCAATAATAAAAATAACCTAATGATTTAAACAACGAGATATAGTCCAATGTATTTAGATTCTGCCGCGGAGGACAATATAGATTGAGGAAACATTGTATTCTTTTCCACCACTAGTTGAACATTGATAGTTGCTACTTGCATAATTTGTTCTTCAACTGTTATTCATTCGTGGTATTTGACGTTTTCTTTTACAAATACAGTTGATCCTCTTCTCGCTTTTCCTGCTGGATGGATGGCGTGATAACAACAATACTCACGTATTTTAGCAAATGAAGTTTTAGTAAAATGGCTTTCAGATATTACGCATATGTCTATTTTTTCTGTATTTAAAAATATTTTTAGTTCTGGAATATGTTGCATTAGCCGATTGGCATTCCAAATGACAATTCTAAGTGTTTGATTCATTCCCATATTTTAGTAAATCATGGAAGTGATTTCATTCATTGTACCTTGAATATTTAAGCGCCTATTTAGAGTTTCTTTGCTTTTTTCTTGTTTCAAAACCTGAATGTTTAAGTTTATAGTAGGCTTCATTTTCAACAGGTATCCTATGGTTTTGTTGTAGTGCTTTGTCTCTTATTTTTTGTAGTTCTTTAGCTACTTCACATCCTCTATAATTTGCTTACATTTTGGGGATACAATTTTGCTTAAAGGACATGCTTTGGCGATGTGTCTTCCTGCACATCTGACACATCTAGGCTCCCGTTGACAATATCTTAAGCAGCACCACTTCGTTGCTTAGCTGCACCGTTACCTTTTTAATTTCGCTTAGTTTCCTTCTTAGTTTATCATTTTCGTTAACTTTTTAAAAAAAATTTGGTTGCCAGAACCTCGTTGGTTAAAGCAAAAAGCACCGCGTGCAGGTGAGGTTGATATTTGAACTGGTATTTCACCTATTTTACCCTTTGTACCTTACCCCCCGTCATGTATGAATGAGAGTTAAATCCACTTTTCAACAACAATATCTAGAATTTGATAAAAAAATCATGAAGTAAGAGGACAGAAACTACAATATCTCAATCACGTTTTCCGAGCCGATCCTAAACGGATGGTGCATCGATTTTTGACAGATGTTCGGGGAAGATAACGTCTTGTGTTCTTGTGGTTGTTTCTGGTTAGAACAATTAGAAGAGCAAGTTTAGGATCAAAACGGTAGGAATCGGATGTTTAATTAGGTAAGAGCCAGCAAGGCCTGTAAACTCCAGTTATTATTATGACCATACATTTAAAGGACTTACTTATATAGATTTTTTAAACCAAAGATCTTTTGTCAATCATGTAAATATGTAGTTTGAGAGGGCATATTAAGGAACGTAGGCAAAAGTCTTATAGCATTCAAGATATATGGCTTCTAACACGATAACGCCCAGACCTCCACATTTATTAGAATAAAGGTACTATTTGATAGCTGTAATAAAAGTTACCGCAGTTTCTTAATGTTAAAAGCATAAGATGACTTTAGTTGATCGTCTAGGACGTAACAAGCAGCTGATTCCCATTTAAACCGAAGGAAACGAATTGCTTATACGATATTAAACTGCAATTGTCCGTATAACTATCAAAAACAACTGCAGGCATACCAACATTTCTTTTCAACGACTATAATAAAATATTCATAAGCCACGATCATCATAATCGATCGCGTAAACTAAAAACTATTGTTATAAAATTCGAGAGTACTACAAACTATAATTTGTAATATTGTTGAATGAAATTGTTGTAACTTAATCATAATTTCAGTTCACGTAGGATTATTAATAAAAAAAAATGAATTTAGTATATGATAAAAAAGTCATCAAACGGTTTATCATTTGTCGCGTACTTCAGCAGCAAAAAGCTGATATTATGTATTTTTATATCATTTTTTTTTTCAAACAAGTTTTCTTTACTCGTATAGCACGATTGTTTATAAAACGTTTTTTTTTTGCACAAAACATAAATAAATTGAATTCTTTTATCTACCTTATAGTCATAATATATAAAATAAACTTATTTTTGTGCAAGGTCGACTTACACTGCAAAAACATTTATTATAACTTGCATAAAGTTAGATGAGTGTGCGCTAATTTCGCGACGTCCCGCGAAAATCATATACAATCGTAATTTGTTTATAATATATAATATATATTTATAATTAAGTATATAAACTTTTCGCTTTAAGATCTCTTCTCAGACAGAACGAATTCTTATACTTACTAATACTGTGCATGAATATTAGAATTATTAATTCATATATTCAATAAACGCTTTATATTAATCGTATATGTAGAAATGTGGGGAGGAAATATGAATGAGCTGTCATTGATATAGCGCACTTATAAAAATAAATATTTCTTATCAAATAGATCAACTGTCATTTTGTATTTATTACCATTTTGTAACATTTATAAAATAAACATTTATGTGCGTTCTAAGATGTTGGTAAGGTTATCAGCAAGCTGAAGATAATATTAAAATTATATACACATTTCTGTATATACTTATATATTTAAGAAATTTGTGTACACGTGAAGGATAATTGAATAATTGACCAGTTAAGCTAGTTAAAATATGGTGTGAAAAATAAGAGCAATTTAGAGGACGTGATATACAAATTGGTCCAGCAAACCAATTTAAAAAATGTTGCTCACTTGTATTTGAATTTTGTAAAAGATAATGATATTTTTCAGAACTCTATAGATAACCAAAATAAACCTATGATGCAGATCCATCGCCAATTTTTTCTGTTCTAAATATCATAATTATTTATCACGACCAATATTTAGAACTGTAGCGTCGACAGTTGCAAAGCCCGATTTTCTTTTCTTATTTTGCTATTCAACCTTTATAAAATGACTGCACTTATACCATCTTGAATTAAATTTCAAACAAGCTCATCTAATATCTGATAATAATAATAATAATAGTAAACGGCTTTTAAGGCCATTACTGGCCCGTACCGAGTCAAAAGTCTGGCTCCATTAGATTCGACCTTCGCACCTGCCAAATGGCGGCTTTTTTCAGAGATCGCTGCACCTTCCGTTTAGGATCGAAGAATTTTCATTAAATTCCTGATCTCGTGGCCATATATCATACGCATGATTCTTCTCTCGAATGTCATTAACCATCTCTCATACTCATCTGTCAGGATCCAATTCTTACACCAATACATGACAACGGTGCTGATCATTTGCAAAATATGTTGACTTTGTAGAGGACGAACCCACTCCCACACAGTTATCATATGTGACTAGGGACCCAAAGAATCAGAAACTTGTCACTCGTTCAAATGTGTGGTCACCACTACTAAAATCTATTACATCTTGTTCTCTAAAACCAGTGATCATATATTTGGTTTTAGACTCATAGTTTTTGTGACCAACGAAAGCGAAAAATCGTACAAATGAATCCAGAAGTTCAATTCAGTCGAATTACTCCCGAGGGACTCTCGATTTTATTATAAAAGTATTAGAAACTGATGAGTCAAAGTAAACTGTTTGAGAACGACCTCCAAGGTATGATAATATAAAACGTGAAGCTGTATTTGAAAACTGAAATTTATTTTTTAAGTTTCTCAATTAAGAGTCGATGATCAATTCTGTCAAACCCTTTACTAAAATCAAGAGGTACTATCGTACACATTTTGTTTTGATCAATTGCCCTACGGATGTCGTCCCTTATATTTAGCAAGGCAGTTTTAGTACTATGATGAAATCTGTAAGCCGATTGATATAGTTGGAAACCAAATTATTTGATTCCCAGCATAATAGAATTTGGGCTTGAAAAAGTTTCTCTAAAACTTTTGAAAGTGCTGGAAACTGATTGGGAGAATTATATAACAATCAATGCAGGGTAATAATAGGTTAATGAACATCAATGGTAATTCATCAATATCCGTGGAATTTGATTTCATTGAAGCCTTAGTTAGATCAATAATATTAATGTTTCTAAAGCTAAAACTGTGGTATTATGTGCGCGTTCTTTAAGGTAGACCACAAATACAAATTAACCTCAAAGTCGTCGACTTTTAATTTATCACATTCGTGAATATCAATATTCAGGTTTTTGTAGAACACTCTGTCATTTGACTCGAAATTTTGACAATATCAATTAACTCGATTGCCTTTATGATAAAACTCTGTTTCGCGAGCACAACGGCTCCAATTAGAAGTTAAAACTCAATTTAAATTCTTTATTTACAATATCCAAACTTCACACTTCAAGAAATATTTTTATCTTTACTTTATTTTTCTTTTAAGAAATTTTCTCGTAACTAGGAAACTTTCTTACGAAAATTTTCCTTTTTTATATTTTTTTGTTTGTTTTTTCCGGGTTACTTTTTATGCCACCTAATTTTTATTTTTGAAGAAAATACATGTTTTTAATTCTGAAAAATAAATTTAAAAATTTGGACTGATGAGATGAAACGCCACAATACTCCCCCCGCAGTGAAAACGAAAAGTTTTAAGATGATTTTACGAAGTCTAAAAACGGCAAGGTGGTTTGCTCACACGACCCGCCTCTAGTGACAGTAGGTTTTGAAGAAGAACTAAAATGTGGTGTTAAAGTAACTTTTTTTGAAATTGGTTTCGAATTAGAGTTTGCCTTTTCTGTTGAAAGAGGTAATTTAGACTTAGGTTGTGATGCAATTTGTTGATTATTCCACTGATTCTCGAGATAACAGGGTTTAAGTCTATCGATCGAAATGTTGCAGTGTTTTAAATTAATTTCAATGACAAATGACTTTTCCGCACGACTAATAACCAAATGTGGAGCGCTGTAAGGAGGTTGTAAAGATTTTCTCACAGAATCGGTTCTAAGAAACACGTGAGAACACGAATTCAAATCTTTGCTGATAAAAATTTTTTCAGAGCAATGTTTGGATGCTGGTGAAGGCCTAATTTCATCAAAATGATGTTTTAAAAATTCCACGAAGTCAAATTGTAAAATTTTGCTTAAATCACTGTCGAAAATATGACCAGGAACTCGTAAAGAAGCTCCGAATACTAATTCAGCTAAAGTGGCTTGTAGCTCCTCGCTATAAGTAGTCCTTAGGCCAAGCATAATTGACTGAAGATTTCTAGTCCAATCTGTGCGATTATGACACATAATGGCAGATTTGATGATACGGTGCCATCGTTCGATCATGCCATTACATTTTGGGTTATAAGCAGTTGTTCTTTTTCTCTCGAACCAAAGTAATTTAGATAATTCTGAAATAAGTTGGGACTCGAATTGTCCTCCATGGTCTGTTACAATAGACACAGAAACATCGAAACGAGATATCCAATTTGAATAAACAGCAAAAGCGACCGTGGCGGCAGAAATATCTGTAACTGGAATCGCCTCGGGCCAACGTGTATATCGATCAATCATCGTAACACAATATCGCTGATCTTCAGAAACCGGTAGTGGACCAAAGATGTCGAGATGGATTTCCGAAAAACGATGAGAAGTTAATTTAAACATGCCAAGAGGTGATTTTGTATGTCTGGTTATTTTAGATTTTTGACAAGCTAAACAATTTTGAGGCATAATTTTTGCATCTTTCTTAATTGAAGCCAAAATAACATTTTAAGTTAAAATTTCAACGGATGCTTTAACGCCTGGATGAACTAAATTATGAAATGATTCAAAATCTATTTTTCTAAAATTTTGAGTTATAAATGGTCTCGATGTAGCTGTCGAAACATCACAATATAATAATTTATTTGTATTGAAAGAAACAGGAAATTGTTTAAATTTTAAAGCCGAATTATTATTTAAAATATCTTGAAGCTCTACATCATTGGTCTGCGCATCTGCAATTGCCGAGTAATCAATACTTTCCGGTAAAGAAATTTGATCAATACGAGACAATGCATCTGCTACAACATAATCATCGCCAGAAATATGTTGTATATCAGTTGTGAACTAGCTGATAAAACCCAGATGTCTAAACTGGTGAGGTGAGGCTTTATCTAAATTTTGATTGAATGCGAAAACTAATGGTTTGTGATCAGTAAACAATGTAAAATTTCGACCTTCCAAAACGACTTTAACAGTTATTTTACATACTTATTCCAAACGAAATTTCGTCTTAGGCCAAAATTTAACTTTAAATCGCAAGTTCCAAAAACATTTACCTAAGTTTCGTTAGCCACGAATAAACTGAATTTTGAATCGATCCCTAAATTATTATACCAATTTTGCGGTACCACAGAAAAATCGGCTCCGGTATCAATTAAAAACTAACACTGTTAGTCTTCTCTTAATGATGAGCATTTAGTTTTTTGTATTTACCGATTTTTGCATGAATTCAGCGTGCCTTTTGCAAGACGATACACATTTTAACGCCTTGTCTTCGAATCGCTGATGGTAACAACACATTTCTTAATCAAAATTTCTATTATTTGATTGCGACCTATTTCTTGAATTTTGCGAGTCTGAACTATTAGAAGAACGGGAACGAGAATTAGTTTTCCAAACAGCCGAAATTTCAGAGAATAATTATGTTTTAATGTTTTTGTTTTTAACTGTAAAAATTTTGCATTTAAATCCGTTTCCGAAAACGATGACAAATAATTTGTTGGAGAGGAAACGGAAACAGGATTGCAATTTTGCGGCTGAAATTTTTCTGAATTTTTAATCGAATGGATCTACCGATTAGACATTGTTTCTAAAACTGAATTAGCACGTTCTGCTAGATCTGCTAATGCTAAATCATTTTCGAAGGGTGTCAAAATTAATTGGACTTATTGGGATAATCTTTTCAACCAAAGTTGCTTAATAGAACCTTCATTAAAATTAGTACTCGCATTCAATTGTAAACGAGCCAAAAGTTGGGAAGGTTTCTAGTCTTCCAAAGTTAAGCCATGCAATAATTTATTTAATTTACATTTCTCCGAATCTCCCATCCGTCTAATTACCTCATTTTTCTGCTGGTATAGTGGTTGTGGAGCTTTGCAAAGCACTGGTGCTATATGGTTACGATGTGTTTCTACAGGATTTGTAGAAGTTGAAACTCAATTTAAATACTTAGATTTAAATTCTTTATTTAAAATGTCCAAACTTCACACTTCAAGAAATATTTTTATTTTTACGTTGGTTTTCTTTTAAGAGATTTTCTTGTAACTAGCAAACTTTCTTACGAAAATTTTTTTTTTTTGTTTTTTTTGTTTGTTACCACTTAATTTTTATTTTTAAAGAAAATACATGTTGTTAATTCCGAAAAATAAATTAAAAAATTTGAACTGATGAGATGAAACGCCAGAAAACCACTATCAATCGAGTCTGAAGGTTCAACATACTCAGCGCTGGGTGAAGACTGGTAATTGCAGAAATAATTATTTAAATCATTGGCCGAAAATTCAATATTAAGTTTACTATGTTTTTTAAAAATGTTACTCGCAGATTTGAGATTATTCCAAAACACCGTAGATGGTAAATTTGGGTTCAATCGTTTGGCAAAATACGTATTTTTTGGATTTTTAACTGTATTGTTAATCATGTTCCTCATCACTTTATATTCGTTGTATAGTCCAATGTCCTTAGTACGTTTCCAGCAATTAAAAATAAAATTGCAAAGTTAAATCTTGCTTAAAATTGAAATTTTAATCCATGGCGGCTCGGTTATTTTAATAACCATAGTTTGCATATAGGAACAAACTCATCAAACAGACCTCGAAACTAATCTAGATAAATATTTAACCTTAGCATTTGGTTCTAAAATGGTAAATAATGTTTCCAAGGTAAAATACTGCCTTTCTCAAGCAGACTACATGTATCTACTTTATTATAGTCACGATAGGTATTTGAGGAATCAATAAATATTATCTTTTTCGTATTGGTAATAACCAATAAGTCTAACAAAGATGACGACGTTTTAGTTAAATGTGTTGGTTCAGTATTTTTACAATGGCACCCATATCTTTCCAATATTCGTTTAAATTTAGATGATACCGGTCTATTAGCCTTCAAGTCACAGTTAAAATCTCCAGACAAGATTATATCATTATATTTTATTGAAAATTAAGAGAGAATTAATCTGTATGTAATGGTTAAACTTGTATTTTGTCACTAAGCCAAGTTTCAGTAAAATTCATAATACCCAAATTTTGAAAGTTCTAGTTATTACTAGAAGTAGAATGAGAATCAGAGGCGGATATCCTTAAGTGGCCTGCCATTCCATACCTACAATAACATCATTCGATACATTATTTTAAGTTACATCTGAAATTCTGCAATTACACTGCAACTAAACTTAACGGTTTTTTGATTTAAAAAATTGATTTAATATATTGATTATTGACTAACTATTTTTATTTTAATTTAATACTCTTTGAAATTAAAAACATATTAAAAGTTTCTCTTTTCAAATAAAATCAAGAATAAAAAATCTGTTAAAAAATAAATACCATTCATTGTTTAAGAGTTGAACCTAAAGCCAGCCCTCGTTTTACGTGGTTCCGAGTGAACTATTTATTCGAGCATTTTACCGTAGGTATTATGTTGAATCAGCAACTCAATATGTTGCATAGATTTTAAATGAATAGGATTGAATGAAGGTGCAAATATCAAGCTACCTTTTACGTAGACTTTAAAAAGCAAACCAGATTTCTTAATTTTGTTTGCATCATAAGTAAGGTTAATCCTCCATTTATTTAAATGGATGTACTAGAGCCGAAACCAATATCATTTACATTTTTCTTTACTCTGTATTTATCAAAACATTTACCTGCCAAACATTTATTTGTGAACTTAACGATTATAGGTGGTGCATTTCTCTGCTGAAATATTTTTTTGTTAATGCGAAAAGTATGACAGACATTATTATCCATTTCAAAATTTATCACTTTTCCAATATTATTTTCTAAGTTACTAACATACTCATCGAGAATCATTAGAATACCAGTAACTAATAGGTCACACAGTTTGTTTCATTTTTCAATGGCATCAATACTCGATGGTATTGCGCTATGCCGCAATAGTTTTCGCATTTTGCGCGATTTCCTTTTTTAAGGATAGGGCACAAATGCGGTCACTTTCCATTCATCAGAAATAACTTCGCTTTGCCATACTGATCGAATAAAGTCGAAAAGATAGTTCTACAAATTGTTTCCAATTAATGCAATCAACCTCAGGGGAACGGTTTCTCTTTAGTCTCTGCATGACCAGTGTGAATTTTTCTTAGAATGGCTATTCTATGTACATCTCCGCAGTCTATATTTAACAACGTTTAAACACGGCATTTAACACTTGTTAAACATTTAGTAAATACGGGAAATGCTCCTTCCAAGTGTCGAGCACTGCATCGATGTTAACACGGAGGTTTCTATCTTGGTTCCGAATGGCGATAGACCTAGGTCTGAAGGTACAGTCCGGGAACTCCTTTAAAAAAGTTACAAGAACTGTGATCATTGCTGAGTAGTTGTATTCTTAAGACTTCAGCATTCCACCGTTCGTGTTTTTTTAGTTTACAAATCCGCTTAGCGGTTCTCCTAGCAAAGACCACTTTGTTCTTCCTTGCGATTGTAAAACGTATTCGGGTTTTTTTAAAGGCTACATTGTGCTCGACAGCAAGACGACACTCCTCATCAAACCAATCATTTTTGGGTTTAACTTTTACCATACCTATAGATTCGCCTTTAATTTTAGTGATATTTGCTGAAAAGTCAAATTCGTCAAATTACTGAATAATTATATACCCAAAGTTATTAGACACAACTTTGCATTCATAACATCGGATACATATCCTAGGGTTTTTCATCTATGCTCTTCATCTCTTTATTTTTGTTTTTTATTTTACATTTACACATGATTTGCCCAAAGATAACATTTTTTGTGGCTTGTTTTCGTATAAATGATTTGATTGAGTAAAGAGAACGGATACATGTCATAGGATATTAATCCGATGTTGTAAACGCCGCTTTAACGTAATCACAATACATACGCTATGAGCTGAATTAAGGAATCCACCTCTTAATTATAAAAACTGGTTTACAATAATCTGAACTTTCTGGAATTGTACTTAAACTACGAGAACTAATGTTTATCTTCAACTGTGCATGAACAGTGCTCTACAATTTATTAATAAAACTCATATCAATCGTATAAAACTACGGTTTATTCCAAACACATTTTTCGTCAAGTTTATGTTGATGTTTACGCTAAAATTGAATCAGAAAGGTTGCGCTACGAATTTAAGAATGCTTGGCCAACTTTGCATTCGCCAGTTATTTTTACTGTGACCCACTGTCCATGCATTACGGAAAACAAGACGCAACATTTACTTAAAATGCTAAATGACGAGTTGAGACCTGGATAAAAAATTAATTTTGAGTGGCAAAAAATGCTTTCCCATATTTTGATTTAAGAGATATGTCAGTCTAATCAAATTTGTTTAGTCATTTCAGCTAAACTTTCAATCTCTATCATCAACAAAGTCGATCTAAATTTTTACTTAAGACAGTAAATCCTGGGGATTGACAGCAAAAATTAGACAAAAATATTTTCTAAATTTTGGTTTTCCCCATTCACGAAACACATCCTGCAATACAACTTTCAGTACAAATAAAAAATTGACAAAACGTTCATTTTAATTTGTTCAAGAGAAAGCTCCTGCTCATAAAGATACACTTCTTACTGCGTTTTTTAAATTATTTAAAAAATATACACGATCGTTTAATAAGTTCCTATAATTAACCAGAGATGGCGCTTCATGACAATCGAATCATCACATATTCATTTGCGAACATGAAAGTTACACTGTACTGTTTAAAATGTGTATTTGAGTGTTCTGACGGTTTTAACATAAGTGTGGCACGTGAAATTAGATCAAATCACAAATAGCATTACAAAAAAAATATAGAATATTTGTTGGTGTGCAAAGTAGAGGACCAAAACTCCACTAAAAATCCGGGAGTAGCCAAAATTGTACTGGATAAAACCAAATTAGCTTTCAGAGCAGTTTTATAAGATATGGCTAATGGCAAATTTTTTGTATATTATTACCTAAAAAGCAAAACAACATTTTTTTTTGTGTTCCAATAATAAGAAAATATTTTATTTTGCGCATCTTATATTTCCACAAATTTAAATTGATTTTTAGAACCATAAACATTGCCCTCCCAAAGCTCTTCGCGATTTCATAAATATTTTTGCTCAACTTCGCGTTACAGTATTATTATAAAATTATAGAGCAAAATTTAGCCAATTTAAACATGCTCTTAGCGTTTTTTTTTTTTTTTAAATATGCCCGGGTGAATTTTCTTTCTTTGCTGTACGTTAATGACACAAGAGATTTTTGTTTTAAATTTTAAAGTACTAAATTTAAACAAACCAACTGTATTTACAGTGCAGAAAGTAAACAGAGTCAATGAATCTAATTATCTTCACAAAATACTTTTATTCACAAGCCTCGTCGATCTTCATTATATATTCCATTTGTGTTTCCAAATAATATTGAAATCTTTAAGTAATATATACAGATATCTTTAGTGTAATAATCAATGATTGAAAAAAAATACTAGTAAAATGATAGTCCAGCGACAATTATTTACATATTTCGATTTAAATGTTCTCTCTATATATGCGTATATATATATATATATATATGCAGAGACGACTATCGATCAACTCGTTAAATATTTATAAGGTTCTTACAATATACTAAAAAAAAAATGTATTGAAATCGAATTTCGTCAGAAGTTTTAAGATTATATTGAAGTAGTGCGATTTTATATTTTCAGAACTGCTATCAATGAATTTTTATTTTGATATATAATATGAAGCTGATCTAATATGCGTTATCAGTTTGTGTTTGTTGTGCTTGAAAGATCTTTAAATTAAAGAAAACATATAAAGTTAGGTTAAGTTTTATTTCTATTTTGAAAATATTAATAAATGTATATTTTTTTTTTACAGATTAAAACATTAGGTGCTTCACCAAATTCGTGTCTAATCTATTAATTAGGTAAGTTATTTTTTAAATTTTGTGTATAATATAGGTTATGTTCTTTATTTCCTGTGTGTGAGTTTCACAATTACATTCAGTCGATAAGAAAGTGACAAATTTTGTATTTATCAAGTATGTGATTCAATATATAAGTGTGTAATTGTTGTATTAAAAATTATACACCATGCAATTTTATTGTGTACACATATACAACATATAATTAACAAATTATGACAAAGTAGTAAACTAATAATTTATAGTTAAAAAAAAACTTACATATAATATTTATGCACACATGTAAAATGAGGCAGTGCAATGATACTATATATATTATTATATTGTTGTTAATTCTTTAATTAAATTATATATCAATGGTGAAAGTAAATTGTGATTTTAAAATTCTGTGTAATTTCTGTTTAAATTGGACGCGCGATAAGAAAAGACACGATACTATTGTAATATTAAATATATATATATATATATATATATATATATATATATATATATATATATATATATATATATATATATCCCACCTGATCCATTCTGTCTTTGTTTCTAATGTACCTTTAGTTTCGTCAAGTTGGCCGAGACTAACCTCTAAAAATTTTAAACGTATTATTATGTATTTCGCAATTATAATAGCTTCTCTCTTTGTGGCAGTCGTACTCTATTTCTGTTATGATGGCCAAAATTCTACACAAAAAAATATATTGCGAATTGACCTTTTCTTTTTGAAACGTTAAAAATATGTAAACAAAATTATTGCAATAAATGCCCAACGTGATACGATGAATGTTGCCTGTAGTTGTTATTAAACATACTCCCACAGGTTGAGGATTCTGTGTAGAATATCTCAAGAGCTTTTGACGTCATTTTTGCGAATGAATGTATGAATGTGTAGTGTAAATTTGTTATAATGGCTCACTGAAGGCCTTATGTTGCTTTGATTGGTAGTTTTTCGAGTTTGTTGACTGGCCGTTTTAATTCACTGTGTACGATTTTGACCGTGACTACGCGCACAAAGCCATCAGCGATCAGATATTGATGATTCTACCAAGTAGCCATCGAGAGGAATGTAAACTGTCACCGTGGATTAACACAATATCATAGATGGATAACTGCTTGGATGCAACCTTCCATTTGTAGCGATGCTGCAGTGTCGACAAATAATCGTCGTTGTAAGTTTTGCCATCTGGAAAGTTTGTTCATTGGTATATCGTTCAAGCTGGATTCCGGAATGGCATTTATTGGCTGGCCAATGATGAAATGGTCCGGGGTCAATATTTGTAAATTCGTTGGATCATCATTAATTCTGCAAAATCGACTCGAATTTAGAATCGACACAATTTGCGTCATAACAGCTCTTCGTACGTAGCGTTGACATCATCCATGACCCGTTCCAAATGGTGCTTGACAGACTTTACTATTGCTTCCCACAGACCCCCAAGATATTACTTCGTGTTATTGTTGGCTGAAGATTTGTTGTCGTAGTCTTCATAATTCTCGGTCGGCGTCAATGAACGTGGCATCATTGTCGCACTAAATGTCTTCGTGCACTCGTCCGCGAGATACAAATATCTTAAGTGCGGCCAAAAAAAGCCAGTGAAACACAATCATGGAGTCAGTCCAGGCAAAAATCGAGATATTGTCATACTGTAGGGATTGAATGCAAAACCTGACTAAATCACATATTAGAACTGCCCGCATAATTCCTAGCGTGGTAATGAAATCTTCTTTAGTGTTACAACTTTGCTCCTTGCACCTATGATGTTTATTGTGATGTTACGCAATTCGTCTTCAGCTCTCACTTATACGACGCTTCAATATATGCTTCTTCAAGATGACTACTGGTGATAACCATCCGTGAAGATCATATACTGTTGATGTTGCGGACAACATGCTTCGTTTTGTCCATACAATTTTATCGTCGGTATGCTGTGCTTTGAATTAAAATGCGTCTGATACTATTTAGATATAATGTCTTGACAGCAGGATCGTCTTCAATTAGTTTAGGTGTGTTTGCGACCTTTTGTTGAGAGAATGACTGTAGAAACTCGGATGAGATAGACCTACATTTCCTTAATTGAAACCCACTGTTGCCTAAAATGGCAAGGACCTGACGATACATCTGCTTGATGTCGGCGACAAATGCAATTATTAGTTTTCGAAATTTCGACACAATCGTTAGGTCTTGTTGGATATTGGGTCCGATTTGTCGTTGTCGTCCGCAGGAATCCTCAACCAGGGTAGTTGACTCATGTAACCCAACTCGATGTATTCACGCATGAGTTCCTTGAAACATAATTCTGGCGATTTAGTGAATTTTCTTTCCATGGCCAATAACCTTCGTTGTGCTGCATCCCAAGAGTTACCTAATTGTGGTATTGGATATTTAAATGGGAGTCTGACACAAAATTACTCACAGGCTTCTCGTGTAGTTGTTTGAACATATGTAGGATCGGCGGCCTTTAGTAAACCTGCGATTAGCCAATAAAATTTGGAGTTCTGGAGAGTGGGTAGACCAGACACTGTTTTCCTTTCTGGACTTAATAGTTCGAAAAATATATCAGCACCTACCAATATATCTATCTTCTTATGACTATGGAAGTCGGGATCTGCCAACTTTAATGACGGTAGGATTGGATGATTTGCGAATAGATATAGTTTCGTAGGTACCAGTCTGGCAATTTGTGGTAAGATATGCGCTTCCAGAGTAATAGTGTAGTATCTATCTACACGTGATATTCGCGTTATCTCAGTTTTTCTCTTCCTAATTCCCGCTGGAGTTATTTTGGAGAAATACAGTTTTCTGACCGTTTTCAGATATCGCGATGTTTAGTAGATATTAAGTCAGCTGTATTCCGATTTGCTGGGTCATCACAACAAATGTGATAATTTTTGATTGGTGTTGGTTTTGTAGGTGCTGTTGCAGATGTCAGGTGCGAATTATGAAGAAAGGTGTGGTGGCGTTTATTGTAAATAAAACAGCATGTTTTGTTATCTCATTTATCATTTATTATAAGATATCTTAGGATAGCCCCAATGCTAACCCCGGTATGGATACAGTAAGTCCATACAGATTTACAACTTGTTGGTATATTAGCAAGTTGCTATGTCTTGACTGCTGTGAATATCTTCCAATCAGATAATACATTTGTTCTATATGTGATATTGAAATCATCCTTTTCCTCTTAAAATGCTTCTTCCATTTTAACTTATAAAGCTTGGAGCTAGAGAGGTACCGGGTTCGAATTCCAGTAGGAGCAGGATACTAAAATGAATTTTTCGCATGATTACGATCGGTGATATTAATGAATACAACTTTGAACTGCTATTGGTGTGCAGAATTCATCGGCCAACCAATTTTCCAGTAAAGTTTTGAGTATTTTTTCTGGTTTTAAATTTTGAACTTCACTTAAAATAGCTTGTGGGTATCTTTTATTGGCTTTAAGCTAGGCTTAGACAGTTCTGGATACCCGAACTTTCAAAATTGTTCGCCGTCGATAAATCTAAAATTTTCCAATACATTTTCTAGTAATTTTTTTTTAGTTTTAAATGTCTTAACTTCACCCACCCAAAATGGGTTTAGGGTGACTTTTATTAGCTTTAAGCTAAGCTTGGACAGTTCTGGATAACCAAACTTTCAAAATAAAATTTGCCATCTTGGTCGATAAAATTAAAATTATCAAAGGCACATCTCTCAAATTTTCCCATTTTTCAATACATTTTCGAGTAATTTTTGTTTCTGGTTTTACATGTCTGATCTTCACTTAAAATGGGGTTTGAGTGTCTTTTATTGGCTTTAAAGAAAGAAGTTTCCAAACTTTTAAAATCCAATTCGTCGTCTTCGTTAAAAAAATTCAAATTATCACGTAAATTTGCCAATTTTTAAACAAATTTTTTAAAAATTATTAAATTATTGTTTAAAGTTAGCCTTCAAAGGAAATTAAATCATTGGCTGATCAGTGATCAATACTTAAAAAAAAAGTAAAGTTGAACGTTAAATTATCCACGAGATACTTAATTGAGAGAGCCTCAGAAAAGATTGCATGGATTAAAACATAAAAAGATTGATCATGCCAATATACTCGTATTTAGGTTTCTTCTCGAATGGTATTTGTTTGGAATTATGCTCTATTGATAACCAGCTATTACATTTTTGATTAGTGAAGTTAAAATGAGTTGATTTTTCTTAACTTAGCTAAATTTATCATTTTTTAGTCGTGTCACTTACAAGGTTCGTAGTCGTTTGTACTTTTCTAGTTACCTCTCTCACATTACCTCTGGTTGCTACAATTGCAATTAGGTGAGTCGCTTAACAAAATAAATACAATACTGGTCCCAGGACGCTACCTTAGAGATAAACATAAAGACTTCACCCTTTTGAGCAACAGTTTCTCAAAGATTATGAATAGTACTGAAAGCAGGAAAATCGGCCTTTATTTTTTTTTAACATTAGGGGGCTTGTTTAGTTTCGATATCATAATTATTTCAGCTTCTTTCCATTGCTACATGCTTCAGTACATTATATGAAGAAGTGTGCGTACTCTTTTCACAAGAAATGCTTTCACTATTTTACCTGTAAATCATAGCCTGGTAATTTTGTTGTACTATTAATTTCTTCTTTCAACTCCCATAGTGTCCAGATAGTATTTTTCTATAATCCGATATACATCTCTCAGCTACCTGGCACGTTACTATGTATTCAATCTCGAATATGTTCGTTGCCTCAATAGTTATGGTTTTGACGGTGGCTTTTTTATAGATGGCTACTATATCATCACTTCGCTATATGGCATAGTCTTACTTAATTTTAAGTTAGGCCTGATTTTATTGGTCAGTTCCTGAAGTTAGTATGGGTTTAGGATCAACGGATCGGCAATGCCACTTGATGGTCATCTGTGATTATGGTGGCTTGAAAGTTTTTTTAACATCTCTTCAAATGTTAGAAATTATTCTCAAACTATTCTGCGAAGTAGTTGGCGTCTTTGGTGGTATAATGCCATTGGGTGCCATCCTGTGCAAGGAACAGCTTTTAGAATAGTTTTTTCAATAAGTAATAATTAGATCCTTGTTCATAATTTTTGAAGGCCACATAGAGATGGAACTACAGTCGCTGGAAACGTCCGAACAATAACTTCGACGTGCTGCGTAACGAGAAAAGCCCGCTAGTAAAGTTTCAGAAGACAGGTTGCTTACTACAGACGAACACTGCTAAATATTCTTTGTAGCTTTTGTTAGGTAAAAAAGCCTGGCGTAATCCACTTCTATATGTGTAAATGGTCTGGTTGGAGTGACTTGCTGTTGGATAATCCCCTGTCAATTGAATTTGAGTCTGTGCTTATTTATAGTAAATTACACATTTATTAATGAAAGTTTTTACTTCTTATAGACCCTTTATTATCCAATACTTTTGGCGAGTGAAAACTAGCGGTAGGGATTTTCTTCTATGCAAAATCATTTTATGCGCCTAGTCTAACAGAAGTTTAGTAAAATGGCACATATACAGTACCACTGTTTGCTATATTTTTTTAATTGTGTCATATAAATTATAGCTAGCTGACCCAACAGACGTTGTCCTGTCGAAACTTCAAAAAATTTGTGTGTGATCGTTTTGTGAATTTGGGGAAAACTATTGGAAATGTGTAAACAAAGAAATGTTTGGTTTCAGTCCAAGATGGATTGCGTGAATGTAATGAAAAGTTCTAGACGACCAGGACGATATGCCAGAGCATCTTGAGCGTATTCATACATGTGTCTTGTACTTCCAGTATACGAAGCCGAAAGTATAACCATTTGTCCTATCTTAGCAACTATTCCATCATTCACAATTGCATCTGGCGAATGAATATACTTTTTAGCCTAACGAACGATGGTCAGCCCAACTAACAATTTTACACACTATAATCACTATAACACAGCGGCTGCATCGAACTCAGGACTGCGGTATGTTTAAGCCACCACATTTACAATCACTATACGACCGGAGACCATTTTATAGATATTATATATAGATAAATATTTAAATTGGAATTTTTTGTGACCAGCTAAATTGGTAATAATTTCATTCAATGTAAAATACTATATTGTTTATACGCATATATGTATATGTATATGATCATTGTGTCATTCTTGATTAGAATTCACTGCTTCTTTTTAATCAATTTCTGTAAATTTTGTATCAATTTCCTAGTAATTTCATAATATTTTTGCGAAAAACAATTAATAAACATAAAAAATTTAACATATTTCTGCGCATGTATTCGGCTAAGATAGCATTAAATACAGTACATATTTGCTTATACGATAAAATTTTATGTTCAAAATATAGCGAATATGCAATCGACTTCACACTTGCCCGACTATTTTCATTACCCTTTCGATTGATTATTGATAACAAAAAAAAATTTCTGTTATCAAATAAAATATAAGTAAATAAGCGAATATATTGTACGTATATGCATTTCTTTAAACAAATATTGATATTTTGACAGACATTTGTTTAAAAATTAATATTGACTTTCGAAATACATTTGTGTATTGTGAAACCAATGTCCTAAAGTGTTTTTATGCTTTTGTTGTGGGTATATAAAATTGGTTCTCTTGTTCAACTGTTAGCTTATTTATCGACCGATTAGCTAAAGACTAGTCCGAAGAATTCGTATACTTTATTATTTGAAAATATTACGATGTAACTTAATTGAAAGATTGATTTGAGATTTATAAAAGCTAATTGCTTTTAAATGCATTGTTAAAAAATATAAGTAGTAAGTAAAGTTATAGAATTATTTAGTAAAACCTGATACGTATGATACCAATTTCTAGAATTGGTTACTTTTGGGTGTTTTTTGCAGTAAATTAAATTTGATAAGAAACTGTTAATTCAGGGAACTAAAGGTACGTGTGAATGTACTACATATATATATATATATATATATATATATATATATATATATATATATATATATATATATATATATATATATATTTATTTATTTATTTATTTATTTATTTATTTATTTGCCCACCAGGCTATCACAGCCCATAAGTTTGCGCACAAAGTATACAAAATAGAAACCGAAAATACTAAGAAAGTAAAACTAATACTAAACAACTATAAAATCAACTAAAACCACATATAACTATAACAGATTAACATCTTGTTTGGTTGAAATTTACAGAACTTAATTCATACTACGCCAATTAATGCAACCGAAATCTAACCAAACGAAAAATAGATGTACATATAAAAATGCATATTTTCTTCCTTTTCTTTTTTATTTTGCCGACAACAAAAGAAAAATATCAAAAAAAAATGTTTTTCGTATATTTTGGTTTGGTTTTTTCTTTTATTTTTTTGTAAAATCAAATATTCGTGCCCAAAAATAAAAGAAAAGGATGAAACTATGTGTTTTTTTATGTATAGGTTTTTCAAAATAAAAGAAACCATTTCCAAATTGGAATGAAACTATTTACAATTTGAATGAAACTTAAATAAATTAAATCCACGCGTAACTCTTAAAACAATTAAACAAAAATGGTAAAATTTAAACAGAAGTACAGGGTGGGCCAACTTGGACAGACTGATGTGAAATGCTTACAACTTGTTTTAAGTTTTTATTTAATTTTTTTGCACTTTAATTTTACAAAATTTTTAGATAAAGTGGATATGCCAATAAACAGAACTGCCGAATTTGGGGTACGGATAATCCAAGAGCAGCGCATCAGTGACAATTACACCTCTCAGATGCACTGTTTGGTGCCGAATTATGGCTGATAGCCGGAAACCATCTCTTAGGCGGTATACCGGACCATGTTAGAACATTTTTTACGTCCGGTAGTAATCAATAATCGTGATAAATGGTTTCAGCAAGATGGAACTTTCTATCTCTCATATCTTGAGAGAGACAATGGCGATTATGCGACAGCTTTTCGATGACCGAATAATTTAAAAAAATGCAGATTTCGCGTGGCAATCTCGTTCCTCATATTTGACGGCTTCTGATTTTTTATTGTGGGGTGTCTTGAAATAACTGGTTTACGTTAACAAACCACAAACCATTCAAAGACTAAAACAGAATAATCCCACAGAAATTAAAAAAACTGGAGCCAGAAACGTTAAAAAGAGCCATTAACTGCGAAGAGCAAAATAGAAGCAATTTAAAAGGCTGTAAATATAATATTAATGTCTATGTAATTTTTCACACTTAGCTTAAAACATTTAATAGTTATGACTTCATTTTAAAAAAAATTAAAAAAAAAAACACTTTAAAAATAAAAAGTTATAAGCATTTCAAATCGGGCCGCTCAAGTTGGCCCACCCTGTAAAAGCTTTCAAATAGAGAATATATAGTATAATTGCTTAAAAAATAAATTTAAAAGCATTAAATTTTACAAATAATGCGTCAGAAAACCTAAGCAAAATATTTTTTACTGACGAATGAAGTGGCGCTAATTTCCACCTCAGGTGGACTCCTGCTAACACATCGCAGGATTATTGCAAACTCAATTTGCAACATTGTTCAATTTTGCTCGTCTCTGTAGGAACTGTAGGAAAAATACAAATTCTAGGTTTACCGGATGTATGGCTTATCATAGACCCCGCGGCCATTTATAAAACTGCAGAAGTAAAAAAAATTTAAAAGGCGATCAAGTTAATATAAAAGGTTTCATTCCAATTGAAAAAAGTTTTATTCCAATTGAAAAGGTTTCATTCAATTTGGAAATAGTTTCGTTCTATTTGAAAAAGGTTTCTGTTAATTTGTAAAAAGTTTAATTTAATTTGGAAATGGTTTCATTTAATCTGAAAAACCTGTATATCTTTTTTTCGTTTGGTTACATTTCGGTTGCATTAATTTGCCTAGAATGGATTTTCTTGTGTAAATGTGAGTCATAGAAGATGTGCATCTGTTATAATTATCTGTGCTAAAACTAAAAATTAAAAGTTAAAAAAAAATAATAATAAAAAACAATTAAAATAAACATAAAAATAAATTATATATAAATAAAATTAAAATGTTTGAAATATATAAAAACAAAATAAAAAATATAGAAAAAACTATAAATATGGGAAGATAATTTCTACTAGTACCAGGATTAACAAGAAAAAAGTAGTTCAAGCATTTTCTTTTGAATTGATGAAGATGTGAAATTGGTTTTAAGTGAAGAGGCACACTATTCCAAGTTTGAGTTTTTCATTTACGAAGAACCACATAGAACGGAATGATACATTGTCCTATAAGAAATAATTAATGTTACGCACCTCGTAGACTGCGCATATCAACGTTACCTCTATAAATTTTAAGAACTATTGATTTTGATGAATTTAAACAAAGGATGTTGGATTGAGCCCAATTGCTAATAATTTGTAAATCATCATTAATTTGTAAAGCTATTTGATTCAGAAGTCGGTATTTGATTGATTGATTGATTTAAAATGTACAGCCAAGCATTAAGCTGGATCTCCCGGAGTTAGCCGAGCCCATTGTACATCCGTTTTATACTTGGAATGATAAGGCAGAATATTAGTTAAATTATCGAAATCGACGTACAAACAACTTCGCGGCCAATAGCTAGTAATTTTTTTTGTGGGGTAGGAAAAGTATGTCAATAATGACAGAATTGGTCCGGTTTCCCTGTAGCCAATATTAAAACTACTGTTCATAATTATAATGAATTGCTCTGCATTCTGTCATCTATTCTCAGCAACTCCAGTGTGCCACCATTCAACTATCATCTGCAAAGGTTCTCTAAAAACAAAATCTATTCTGCAACTCGTATGCTGTAATAAATTGGAATAGTTTTTGCCTAAAATTTACAAATTAATTAATTCATCCCATCGTTAAAAATATAAAATTATAAAAAATCTATATATAAAATGTAAAATTTAACAATTTAAAATTAATATAAATTAGATTGTAAACAAATTGATTAAGCATTGCAAATTAATTGAATCAACCGTTTTATGACAAATACGTCCTTACAATTAACTTAAGTCGGTTTACTACTTAAAAAAACTTGATGCGGTCATCGGCATATATGTGATATTTACAATAAAAAATAATATTTGCTAGGTCGTTAATAAACTTCAGAAATAGGAACGGTTCTAGTAAGGAACCTTATGGGGCACATCACGCACACTTTCAAGTGGACATGAAAAATCATCACTAAACTTGACATATTGAGTACACCCAGTAAGATAAATATGAACCATTTCAACGGCTTTGTTAGAAAAATGAAATAAACATTTAAATTTGGATAACAAGATGTCATACCTTAACGTATCAAATGCTTTCGAAAAATCAAGTAACACGAGCAGTACAACTTGCTTATCGAGCATACTCGAAATATCATCGCTAATTTTTAATATTGCATTTGTCGTACTATGCTTAGCTCTGAAACCAGATTGTAACGCAATTAAGTATTTATTTATATTCAAGTAATAAGTTATTTGATATTTCATTATGATTTCAAGAGCGTTATGATCATAAATATGATCATAAGTAGATGTATAGGTAGCCAATAGATCCTGTATGTAATCCACATTGCCACCCTGTGAGTTATATATTACACCAACTAGAAATATACTGGAACCAAGCAACACTTTCAACAGGACCAAAAAAAACTAAAAGTAAAACTATCGAGAACCTTCCATTTCAAATCCTCACGAATGTAGACTGCAACGCTATCAACATGAGTCGAGCGGTCATTCATAATAAGAGCAAAATCAAGGATGTAAATTGAATTTGATTGCGTCCAAGGTTTAAACCAAGTTGCAGTAATAACTGTAAAATGAAAATCGACTCCGTCAATCAAACAGAAAAGTTCAGTAAACTTCCTATTAAGAATTCTGGCATTAAAATAAGCCACTTTCATGTTGTTGGTACTATCTTTAAGCGACGATCTAAAGACATGGTTCCCGGTATCCGCAGAAATGAAGCTTTTATTTAAAACAGTATATATATATATATATATATATATATATATATATATATATATATATATATATATATATATATATATATATATATATATATATATATATACTGGCGTTCACTCTACCGTTATACCGAAATTGGGGATACCGCCTGCAAAACAAATACTTAAGATCGACAATGATGAGGATCATTATACTAAAGCGACCATCACTACACACACAATTAAATATTCAGATATTTCGTGCAAATTCATATAATTTGCTAACGCTACATGTACACTGTACATAAATATATATAGAACGTTAAGTAGCGGTTACACAGCACTCGGTCGCCATGGCCTGATGAGATGACAATTAATTTTTAACAAAACTATTACGATTCCTCTTCATATCGAAACTGAGCTTTACGTCGCAGAACATCAAATTCTGAATAATTTAAAATAACGACACAACATTCCACCGTCGTTATTATACAAGTCAATAAGTACAAGGAGATTGCAAATCTATATACATCATCAACAATGTTAACCATAATCGATGGAGATCAATTTAAATTTTAAACAAATCGGAATTGATCGTGATGTCAAATTCGTCCCCATATCTGTTAAAAGTTAAACTGTAGCTGTCCTTTATGGTTTGACAACGATTTAATAAATTATCAAAGTGATGGCTTGCATATAGCTTAGCATATAACAGGTTTATCAACATGATCCAAGATAAAAGATTCTAGAATTAGAACTCGTGGTTTTCCTTCAACGATGTCTTTCAATGGTGTTATTGGCAATAATTCTGGGAAAATTGTTGACTTGTTTGCGTTATTTTTTCAAAATACGTACACATAAGTCAATATTGACAAAGATAAATATGCATAAGAAACTAATAAGTAGTTTCAATAATACTTACATGCATTTACCCCACATCTCTTATGATATTATTATCTCTCAGTAAGTTTTATAAGGGTAGCGGCCCAGATGGGTTCCCCTCAAAAATACTTTTGACAAAAATATTTTTTAAATCAGGCGTCGACGATACTCGGTGTCGTCCACGCTTTCTTGTTGGATCTTCAGCTTTTGTTGGAAAACCAGCAAAATAGATTTATCATAACCAATTAAAGCTGTTGGATTTTGGGATGAGTATATGAAGAATAGCTTCAATTTGAAATCCCTCAAAGCATTACTTCCAAAAAGGGGTGCGTTAAGCGCTATTTAGCCACTAAAACCCATTTTCGGGTTTTAGAGTTAATAGAGTTTTCTAAACTTCGAAAAATTATGTTTGTTTTACGTATTCACTAGAGTTTTCATACCTGTTCTGAAACGTATGAACGTTCTTGGAACAACAGAAAATACCGAACCCTAATATATATGGGTAATTCCAACTAATTTCGTGAGTCCTCCAATAAAATGCATGTCTTAGATTTTAAATTTAATTTTTTTATTTTTTATTTTTGACCAAATAAGAAGAAATTTGGCCTGCTACATGGCGCAGTCACTTTCATAAAAAATGTTGTTATGTAGTTTTAGTATTCAGTACATTATGCAATTATTCAGCAAATCTTCAAATAAGTCCAAAAACTTATATAGCACAGCTTAGCCATTAGAAGGTTCCAAATTTAAAAAAAAAACAAGAAGCATATTGTTTGTTTGAATCTCAGGTTTGGAGTGACCGCGGGAAGTTCAAAATTAAATAATTGCATTTTGTTCCTTTTTCAGTTAATTTTTTTTTAAATTGAACAGAAATTAGAAAGGAGTCATATCTGGAGAATATTTTAAAATATAAAAACGTAGTGCATCAATAAGTTTCGCCACTAGAGTTTTTTTTTTTGCAGAAAAAGCTGTTAAAAATAAATAGATGTGATCATTATCTAACATACGTTTGATTTGCAACATAATTATGCTTCTATCTATTGATTTGTTCATCTTTGTACCATCCTCCTTCCTGGCCATTTCCAATTTTGACCACTCATCTGCTTTGTTTTTATAAATACCTTCCCGTTTCTACATCTAATACTGTTCCTGGAAAATATGCACCTTCGTACGCTAAAAATAAAAAAGATTTCCGTCTTTGAGTTCATCCAGCCATACGTCCCCTGTCCCTTTAAACTTCAAAACTTTTTGCATCGGGAGCCTCTTCTCTATAAATATATTAAAAAGGTTTCGGTTTGCTCTTTGTTTTGGTCTTGATTTTGTTTTTTTTTAAATTTCATTAGAAATTAAATTGATTGATGCTGGCAGAACTGATGGTCCTTAAAGCTTCGAATAATCAATCGCATTTGCAATAAATGGGTGTACAACGTGCGACATCTAGTAGTTGAAGTAAGTGGGTAATTTTTTTAAAGCAGCGCGATTAGAATTTTTTTATGATCTCAGGCAAACAGGAAATATTTTTTTTTGATTTGCCTAGCCACGGATAAAAAACATTCTCAATATATTCAAAAAAAGTTTGGCAAGTCATCCATCCACTTTCCGACTTGTCAATAATTCATTCTGTTGGATATTTTTACAAAATTGGTATTTTCGGTACGTGTATACAATCATAGGTGATCCTCTCCGAACCAAAGCCACTTTTTCTTGAAGACATAAAATAATAAGTTTCATATTCTGTCAACTAATTAACTTTTGGTAACCGAAAAATTAATTTGTCCATTTGAAGATTCCATTTCACTATTAAATCCTCCTTTTTCGAAACTATTTTTGCAAAATTGTTGATGGTTTAGTCCTTTTGTTCAATGGAGATTTGACTAGTTTCTAAAAATGCTTACCAAAACTTTTCTATCTTTCTAAAGTAGAACAAATATAGTATCAAAAATACAGCTTTAACACCATAACCCTGCCAGCTTTTAGTTAAAAAATTTGCCTCCTCGTTCATTATCGAAATTTACCTTAGATTTGAGAAAAATATTAATCTGACTTATTCATTTATATTCAAAACTGGTAAGTTTCTTGTGCCGAATCAAATTAACTCGCAGGCTTAATTTTAATTTCCCAGTGGTCCCCTCCCTTCAAATCCTTCAAGTTTCAACTTTGCAACCGTACTTCCCCCGGAGTTCACAACCTTTAGTGTCCCCGATTAATAAAAACATTTTTGTTGCAAATGCTTTCGCTTATGATATTCTTACGACGGTCCACGAAATGTAATATTATAACATTGAACCTTTCGCCGAAATTACAGATTTGACTAACAAGCTGATTCATTCTTTATGTGTACTCAATTAAGTGCTACATAATTCCTTTCCATACCTTTCGATATGGATGATGGTTATCTTAAAGCAATATTTTTTAATTTCAGTAGCGAGAGACGCTCATTTATGTTATGTGCGTCCTTAGGCTAATGAATGGATTTGCGGTTACAACTCTTATCATTTCCTTGTTGTCATTCAATTGATTTGGTAATACTTAAAAAGCTTCATCCGATTCGCAGTATTCTATGAATATTGGATTATACTCTTGCAACATGAAGGCGCACTGATGGAAGTCTGCGTTGTTATTAATCGCACACATCTAAATTGACAGTTTAACCAATTCCTTAAAGCTTTAACTTAGATGTTAACTTGAAAGTTAAGGACCTTATTAAAGTTACTAAAATTGTGTATACTACGACGATTTTAATATAGCGATTTTTCAATTAAAATGGAATACAATTTTTAACCTACGCCAAAATTTAGTTCTGTAATACTGCCAAACTATCTTATTAGATAAAGATTTGAACAATTTTCCGAAAAATATAAATTTTTACCGATGGTAAGCTTTTATGTTTTCGTAAATTGTTGTATTAAATTGGTATACAACAATATTTAAATTGGTATACCGAGTATAATTATATGTTACCCCAAAAATGGAAATACAAGAAGAAATTCCTGGTAAATTCATCTGGTATTTGAATGGCAATCAACTCTAGTATAACAAAAAAAAAACATACACGCTTTATAAAGTGGTTGAATCGAGTTTATATTTTAGGTGTTCAAATGATATTTTTCTCATAACTTCATAAATTAAAATTTCCAATAATTCCGAAAAAATATTGTACTAAAAATTCTTTGAAAATTATAAATAGCTTTACATCAGAGCTAAATTGAATTATTTTGGGAAATGGGCTGAATTTAGAAGAGCAAGCTGAAAAAAAATTGACAAAAAAATTAACCGCAAAATTTTTTTTATTTTAAATCTCTTAGGAGCTCTTACATTCTCGTATACTCAACATTCCATTACCGTTTTTACTTTAAATTAACTAATTTAAAATTAATATATATTTTAAAATTAACTAATTTGCATTAACTAATTTGCAACGTTTGTAACTTTTTTCCCCAGCCTATTTGCCTCGAAGCTTGTTCAAATGCTTAATAAAATAGATTAGTGCTTCAGAATATTTTCAATTTCGTTGGTGACCACAACGCCGTCATCCGTTGGGCTAATCACCTACAAAGATCACCAATTGTAAAAATATAGTCTGAAAGATCTTTTAGAAACTCTCAGTAAAGGTTCAACTTTACTGAGAAATTTTTATTCTTCAAATGCGAAGATTTTTTGTTAATGCCACTTAAGATTTAAAAACTCTGAAATTGTCGTCACTTATCGAAAATGTTTATAAAATAGGTACCAATAAGAGATATCTAAAGCCATTACAAACAAGGAATAATACATTTCATGTTGTGAGTCAAATTTGTAATGCAGTGTTGGACCTAAGGAACTTTATATCGAAATTGGTTGAACTTACGTTGCCAAAAGTCTTATATCATTACTTGGATTAATTGGTATCGTAAATAGAATATCCCTATTCACATATAAATCGAGCATATATGGTTCAGGTAAAGCTAAAAGAGGACCACCGATCAAAAAATGACCTGGTGAACGCGCAGTAAAATCTGTGGAATCCTTTAAGATTGCAGTCAAAGACCTGGAATTTAGTATAAGGCTTCTATTTGACAAATTAACTTATGGTACTCCTCCAAAGTCAACAAGCGCAAACCGATCACTTGCTTCGCACTTGGTTTTTTTTTTGTAGCTCCCAAGATCCACCGAAGTGTGGTGATCGTAAAGGAATCATGAGCCATTCAATTCGATTATTTGGGTAAACTATTTTTGCGTTACCCTGAAAATTGTTTGACCGTATCGATCAAATAAGTTAAAATCTGAAGCTTTAGATCTTTCCGAAGTTCTGAATTTAGCATTTCTGAACTTATTTCTAATTTCGAATTTTTTGGCCAATTTGATTGATTTGCTAGAAGAAGGGAGAAGCTCGACTACATTAAATCTTGTTTTAAAAATTCATTCATCATTTTACATAACACCAACTGTCTATTGAGGTAAGTTCTTGTATTTGAGAGATTTGATTGGCCAAAAATGATTCGGATGGTTCGGATTTGATATGCTGAAGAATGATTTAAGAGTCGGATCAAAGATAAATTTGGTGAAACTCCATATTAAGGCTTTCAATTAACATATTTAAGGTATGTGCCACTATAGCAAAGCTAGAGGAGAGATATGAACTCGAGCCATTGAGAATGAATTTGTGTTGAAATAAAATCATCCTATTCAATGCAGGCGAACACAAACTCATTCAGGCGAACACAACCGCTGTTACCTTTAACTAATAATTTGAACAGTGCTGATCTAATTTTCACTGTATTATCAGTAGTAATTGAGCTCGTTAAACCGTCGTCAATATAAAAAAAAATCATTAAGTTTTGTGAAGCCAACGCAAATGCACTAATTTCATCCATTGCGAGTTGCTGCAATGTGCGTGTCGCCAAATATGGGCCCATATTTGACAGTGCATAGTTTAAAATAGTGTACAGTATCTGACGGATAATCTCTCCACCAGATTCGTTATAAGCCTTGTAGAGTTTCGTCGGTTATAATTTGCATATACATTTTAGCACTACGCGGCTGTGAAGATAACAAGATGTTTTCTGGACCATTAAATCACGAAATGATGTTTAGAGATCAAGACGCAAAGGATTGACGAGTTTTCGGTACCTTTGGTCCCTTTTCAGTTATGATAATTGTGTTGGAGACTGGGAGGGTATATAAAAATATATCTTGTCGTCGGCAACTGTGCTTTGTATTCCCACTGCTAAAGTCGAAATAATTAGCAAATGTCGATAAGCTGAAGTAGTACAAGGAGTTGATCAGACCCGTGGTCATGTAAGAGTGTGAGAGTTGGACCATGCCGCATAAGTTTAAGAAATGATTAATGACATTCGAAAGAAGAGTCATGTGCTTGATATATGGCCCCATACGCGGCCATTACGACTCTTATCGAGTTGTTTTCAACCCTGTGATCAGAAATTTTATGATAAATTCTAATGTTGTTTATGAAATGAAAAGACAGTTAAAACGCTGGCTCGGTCACATTCTGCGAGCTGAACAAATGGAGCAGGAATCTCTGAGAAGAGAGTTGTCATTTGACAGGCGCAGTCGTCGTTACTGGCGACGATGGCTCTTCGGAACAGAGAACGACTTGTCTCGTTCGGGTTGTCAATACGAAAAACAAGCTTAGGATCGTAACCGAAAGAGTACATTTGCATTTTTTAAATATGCAATGATACAGGATGCATTTTATGATCTAGATTGATTTGGTTTCGCCGCTAGTTTGGTTTGCCAGCCATATGTCAGTTCTTACATCATAGACATGCAGAGTACTCGGGATTTACAGGTAATGTAAACTAGGGCTTTTCAGTAATTTCTGAATTATCGATTACCGGTAAAAAACACTTGAAAACCGGTAAAATATTTATATTCGAATTTCATGAAAACTGCCCTGAATAAAACGATTATACTGACAATATTTTTAAAAATGCATTAAACCATCGACGTTAATCCACGACGTTAATCATCTAACGACGTTAATCATCTATCAATTTTCTGAAGAAGCATGATTGTCACATAATTCGTTTAGTTTGCTCATTTGTCCAATTGGAGCTTTAAAAATCGTAAAAATTGATTTAAAAAATAAAAAAAATTCTTCTTTGAAACATTCAGTTTTACGAGATACTGTGAAAAAAGACAATTTGGGAAAGAATTGGAGTTGTTGCTAGATTGTAAAACAAGATTAGGCGGCATTAATTTTATAGCGGACAGATTTTTGGAATTGGCAAATGAAGTCCTTCGCTTATGTTGGTGGATGTTAATAGCCAGCTGTTACAAAGTTAGAGAGATACATTACTCCCGTAAGACAAAGATGTCGAGGCACTGGCTAGGAATGATGTCAATATTTTGACCGCAAATTAATTTCTCGTCGAAATAAAAATTTGTTCCTTTAGCCAGATTTTTGCAGAGCCCCACCGAATTTAAACAAAAGCATCGATTGCAACATTCTTACAAAACTACTATTATCGCCATCTTATTTATTCCACAACCGCGTCTCATCAATTTGAGATTCTCCATCTAAGAATAATCTGAAACTAGTCTAGATGAAAGGAGAGAAAACAAAAATTATCTGAACGAATAAACTAGAATAGTATCGCTACGCCTAGCCTGAACCAACCTTATTGAATTTACCGTACAAAGGAATTTGCGATATTTGAAGTTACGGGTAACAGAATCAAAAATTTGGCAAATTTCAATGCACTGAAAACTGTTAAGCCTTCTTCCATTGATACCGACCGAACATTTTTAATCGTTAGCAGTTTCTGCACTATAATTAGATCACAACTATCGGGTTATATATTTAAAATTGTAACATATATTTAAAATTGTAGACCAATCATTGCTATACTATAATTATTACAACCAATCCCAAGATATGTTAGGGAAAAATAATAATACTCAACTGAGTACAAAAGAAAAGGATATTTCATATACATTCATTTTTGAAATTAACTTGATCTCCTACAAAAGTCACTAGCCCCTTTTTCGAAGGCAACATCAAATTAGTGCAACAAAAGGAGCAAACCGTCCTGAAAAATAAGGAAAACCCGAAAAACGAACTGTTGCAAGAGAACTGCAATCGTTCTTTAACTGAGAAAAAACTGTACAGTGAATTGTGCAAAGCCAATAGTGGATTGGTCGATTCCACAAATATAAAGAAGCAACTAAATCAAACAATTGCATGGATGCAGGAGCGAATAAAAGTTCTAGAAAACGAAGTTAGTACTCTTAAATCAAAGGAAGTCAATAGCCAAAAGACTAATATAATAACAACAGCTGTGCAAGAATACCATACAGATGAAGAAGAACTAGCCAGGGAAACGGAGTTTGTAAAAGTTATAAATCGAAGGAACAAAAGGAAACGAAATAATACTCCATCTCCGCCTCAATTACAACTGAATGTTCCAAAGGTTTTAACAAAAAAGCCACAAAAACTAGCTCAACCCCCACCAATAGTCATAAATGAAATCAAAGATTATGACTTACTATATGAAAAAATAAAAATAATAACTGCAACAGATCAGTTTAACGCAAAGGTGATGAATGGAAACAACATTAAAATAAACATGAAAGATAGTGAAAGTTACCGACAAGTAACAAAAATGCTCAATGAAGAAAAGCACTATTTTGAAGACAAACAAACTAGACCAATCAGAGTGATGGCTAAAAACCTTCATTTACATGTAAAATAGAAAAGATAATTGATGACTTAAAAGCGCAGGGATTTAAAGCTGTTGATGCATCAATTCAATTAAAAAAACGGGATAAAACACCTCTTAATATGTTTATGTTGACCTTCGATGCCGATGAGATAATCGAAAAAATATATCAAAATAAGTGCATCTTAGGATGCAGAGTGAGTATACAGCCTTTAAGCTAAGCTTATACCACAATGTCATCAATGCGAAGCGTATGAACATACACAAAAGTACTGCAATAAGGAACCAAGATGTATCAAATGTATTGGAAAACATCATACAAGAGATTGCGTACTACCAAAAAATGGACAGGCCAAATGCGTTCACTGTGGAGAAAATCATCCCGCTAACTATAGAAGATGCAGTGTTGCTATTGAATTGCAAAGCATCAAGTTTAAAAGAATGAATGAAAAAACTTCAAATTTAAGTAGAAAACCAACCATTCGAAAATCCTTAATACTTGACTTACGCTCAAGTAATAAGGAGTAAAGTAATTCAAAAAGAAACTATCCAAAGTGACACACACTTAAGTATAGAGCTAAGGAAGCTACCACTAAACATAAAACTGGCCAATGATCTTAGAATTATATGTTGGAATGCCAATGGACTAATGCAACATCAACAAGAATTGCAGATGGTCTTGGAAACAGAAAAAATCGACACATGTCTTATCACGGAAACTCACTTTACTAGATAATCAAATATTAAATTTAAAAAATTTTCAAGTATATAAAACCAGTCACCCAGAAAACACTGCTAAAGGAGGTAGCGTTGTTATAAGTTGAAATAATATTCACCTTTACGAAGAGCTGAAATATGAAACAGTTGGAATACAAGCAACTGTTGTTAACGTAAAACGAAAAATAATTATGTTAGTGTTATTAGTGTTTACTGCCCTCCGAAACACGCGCTAAAAGAAAAAGATTATCTCGAATTCTTCAGTAAACTAGGAAAAAGATACATAATTGGAGGAGATTTTAATGCAAAAAATGTCAATTGGGGTTCTAGGCTAACAACGACTAAAGGTAAAGAACTGCTTAAAGCTGTCAAAAAATGCGGTAGTGAAACCTTGTCAACTGGAAAACCAACCTACTGACCTACAGATCAAAACAAAATACCAGACTTAATTGATTTTTTTACAATCAAAAATATATCAATGAACTATATACAAGTAGACGAAAGTCGAGACCTAAACTCGGACCATTCTCCTATACTTTTGACATTAAGCGAAAAAATTATTCAAAAAGAAAGAAATCCAAGCCTAATAAATAAACGCACTTGTTAGGAATACTTTAGGCAGTCCTTAGAAACAAAAATTAATCTTAAGGTTCCATTAAAAAGCGAGGAGCAAGTAGAAAACGAAGTTCAAAAATTTGTAAATGATATACAACAATCAGCCTAGGAAAGTACCCCAACAATTAAACATAAAATAAAAGGAAACAACTACCCTAAACAAATTAGAAAACTCTTGGCAGAAAACAGAAAAGCGAGAAGAATATGGCAGCAAACAAGAGCTCCTCAATATAAAACTAATTATGAGTTAACAATTTAATTCAACAGTTAAGAAGGGAAATCCAAAAAGTAAAAGATGAGTCAATCAGTAACTGTCTAAAAGAACTAACTAATGATAGCAGAACTGATTATTCACTTTGGAAAGCAACAGAACCCTCCAATAAGAATACAAGGAGGGAAATGGGCTCAAAACAACGAAGATAAAGTTCAATGTTTTGCGGAGCACCTCGAAAAAATATTCCAACCACATGATGATCAAACTTTAGAATCTCAAATAATAACGATGGAATCTGGAAAAGAAAGTGAAGAAATTCTATTGACTTCATCAAAAGAAGTCATGCATTACATAAAATTCAATATGAATTCGAAAAAAGCTCCTGGTTATGATCTTATTACTATGGAAATTTTAAAAGAACTACCAAGGAAGGCCCTAGTTAAGCTTACTTATCTTATCAATGCAGCATTTAGAATCAAATTTTTGCCCAGTTTGTGGAAAATTGCAGAAGTCATAATGATATCAAAACGTGGAAAACAACCATACGAAACTTCATCTTATAGACCAATTTCGTTGTTGTCAGTTATATCTCTTTGAGAAACTACTGATTAAAAGGTTAAATCCGATAATCGAAAGAAATAACTTAATCCCAAATCATCAGTTCGGATTTCGTCGTCAACACTCAACAATACAACAAGTACACAGAGTAATCAATGTAATTGTGAAAGCACTTGAAGAGAAAAATGTCTGCTCCACGATATTTTTAGACGTGGCGCAAGCTTTTGACAAGGTTTGGCATGAAGGACTTAATCATAAGTTAAGAAACCGCTTACCAATGCAATTCGCTAAAATACTGGAATCAAACTTGAAAGATAGATTTTTAGAATTAAATTTGCTGAAACTTTCTCAATTAAAATAAATAAAAGCAGGTGTACCACAGGGCAGTGTATTAGGACCAATTTTATCACGCATGATCTACCTGAATTAGAAAACAACACAGTGGCGACTTTTGCTGATGACACTGCGATCCTAGCTGTTGAAAAAAGCAACGAAGAATCAACACAAAAATTACAATCAGCTATCTCCGAAGTATATAAATGGACTAAAAGATGGCGAATTAAGCCAAATGAAACTAAATCAGTTCAAATAAATTTTACCAACAAACGAGTTGAACATATACCTGTTTCAATAAATCGAGAAATAATCCCGTATGCGAACACAGCTGAGTGCCTAGGCATGACCCTGCAAAATGCATTGGCTGATAGACAGACACTCTTCTCTATCATCATATAATAAGCTGCTATTTTATAAGCAAATACTAAAACCAAAATGGACTTATGGTATTGAACTCTGGGGTTGTACAAAACCCAGCAACGTCAATATCATTCAAAGGTTTCAGAACAGGGTACTAAGTCATCGTCGACGCACCATGGTCCGTCAGGAATAGTGATCAACATAGAGACCTTAAAGTGAACCCCGTTTCAATTGAAATTAAAAAAAATGCAAGGAAACACGAAGAAAGACTCCAGCAACACGTGAATATAGAGGCAATTCAGCTGTTAACCAACACCAATATTATACGCAGATTGAAAAGAACCGAACCCTTTGAACCGATTTAATTGTTAATGCAAACAGCGGCTTGCTGATTTAAATCCAAAATAACGATGTGGCATAAACAACAACTTACCAGAAACTGTAAAACGCTAATGGGTGGAGTCATAGATATAACTATCTTAGTAAATTAAGTCAGAAACAAATTGCTCATTAGTCCAGGAGACTAGATTGTAATAAAATAAAACAAATAAAGTCAATTTATTTACATTCCATTAAATAATCGGTAAATACCTTTTTTTTCATTATTTGAATTACCGCAAACCGGTTTTTCAAAAATGTAGTCCACCAACAATTTTTGGGTAAATGACCATTATGTTGGAACATAAATTATCTTGAGCTTAAATGCAACTTTCGACTTGGCTAGCTTTGTTAATAATAAAATTCAACCCTAGTGGGACATTGGAAATCTGTTGGCGCCGTCCGAAGAATTATGGCCAAAAAATGTCAAAAGTGGTAGTATCAGCTAGGCTTTCTGAATTTCTAAATTGACCTCCTGTATACAATACAGTTACCACTCCTCGTAGACGAGTTAAGAAATTGTTTAAACTTATAATTTTAGAATGATTATACGATTTGAAACCCAACGACCCCATCTTCTAGTTGCCTTCTACGTCTAAATACCTTTTAAAGACGCAAAAACTTTAATATATAGCTTGTTACTTTAGTTAATATTTTTATAAATTGAATTGCGATTCGCTTTCGTAAATTTGTAACAAAAACGAGATTATTCAATGTGTATTTATTAGCACAGCTTATCAAATATTTTTGTAAACACGCGCGCTTACATTATTAACCGAACCGATAAATAAAATTTTTGATATTAAAAATATCGCGCGCATTTTTATTATTAATTCCGTTTCATAAAATTATGCTCGAACCTAATCATAAATTTATAAATTAAACAGGAAACTCTGGCACAGCAGTCGAAAAAAAATAATAAAAATCTACGTCACTGTATTTATGTTATGCGCTTAAAAAATTTAATCTATACCGCATATATATGTGCATAGTTCAATAAGAGTTTAACGACAGACGGTTTAGTAGTCAAAATAAAAAAATTTAAATATTATCCCGGCGATATAGCGTAATATAAATTTCATAAAATTTACTATATCCATAATATTTACTCTAAAACTATTAAGTAACAAAATGTTGTTTTGTTTATGTTGTCGTCGGGTGAATTCAATTTTTAAAATGAGCAAAGTCCAAAACGTACGTAAAATATTCTTGTTCTTATAAACAAATCCATATGATTTGTATTTTTGTTGTTAGTTTTCTTAATTCTCTTAAGCCAACCGAAATAAAATCTTATACTTCACATCTCACGCTACATGACAAAATATATGCTAATTTTATTGTATTCTTAAAAAAAAAAAAAAAAAATAACAACACACATTAATATTTTTGCCAACACAAAAACTAAAACTATCAAAAAAATTATATTACCTGAAAACTATATACGCAGGGTGATAAAACATTGTTAGTGTTGTCCTACCATATATCAAAATAAGATGATTTAGTATACGTTGGCAAAGCCTGATATTGTGATTTATCCCAATACAAATTTCATTTTCAAATGAATCGATTAATAAATGCAATCTTAAGATTTAAATAAGAAATTTAAACAATTGTGGCACCAAAAATTTTAAAACCAGTTTACAAAATACAAAAAAAAAAAAAAAAGTAAATAAATCTTTCGGGTTATGTATAGTAAAGTATATATGCGAGTCGCGATTTCACTGCTTCTTTAAATGCGATGAATTATATAGCCTATTTCTATATTTATGCATTTACCAATCTACAGGCAATTCATTTACTTAAATCGAACGGATTGACGCGAATACAGAATCCCTATAATTATTTTTAATTTCTTTTTTTTGCATATTAAGTCAATCAAGAATGATATGGAAATACTTTCATTTTATAATATTTATATGCTGTTCTAAAGAGTTTTCGATTAAGGGCGACGGAATTTTAAATTTTATCTCTAATTTAATGGTTTTATATTACAATCGCAACAATGGAAATCGTTCGAGAGTGTCTAACACGTTCATCTGGTAGTTGTCCCATATATTGATCTACAGAACCAGGTTTGGTTCTAAAACAGCTGACGCATTCATAAACCACTTGTTAACATATAAGCTACACCCATTTACAATCCAAAACTTTTCTTTAACATGTCTTAAAATTTTTTATTTTTTTTATGATAGTTTTATTACAACTGAATTACAATTCATATGGTAATTGGCCTTTAATACCTGATGTTCTCTTTTTGTCGGATATAACCCGTTAACTAATCCCGATTTATTTATCTTACACCGGCTGTTCTAGTTCTCATTTTTAGGAGACGTCTAACTTAACTTGTTTTATCCATCACACGGTAAATATCGACATTTTCATGTGGATAAAGGAAATGAATTTCCTCACGTGCTTCCTTATTTCTTCGATGACGTATTACATCTTTAAGTCGCAATGGAAATTATCATTGCTCCCTTACCGGGGTGCATTTACAATGGACGACGTAAAACTTTGTGATGAAATGATAATATTTTCACATTGGCCTTCTTTTTACTTTTTGACATGCTCTTTCCTCTTAAGCTTATCACGTCTAGGTCATGTCTAGTATCATGTCTAGATATTTGGCTGTATTTGATGTGGAACTTGCTGTTGATTTTCACTGATGACATGAATTGTCATTATTTCATTTAGTTGGATTCGTCATCTCTTTGTCCAGTTACTCAATGGGTAGGTTAGGTTCGGATGGCCGTCTTTAAAGGACACAATTGGCCCGTAGCCTTTCCACAACAATTTTATTTTTCACTCAATACTTACTGGAACTAATTTGAGCTTCTAACGAAACAGTTCATATCACTAACACTCATACTACTGAGGTCACACGAGAGGCGAGCTCTAAGTCTAGTGTTGGCCAAATTTACCGATTAATTACACATGAGGCACAATATGACCATCTACTGTTTGTAATTTTATAAGCTTCTTTCTTAAGGAGCGTTTTGCACATAGCAAGCGGTACTTCTGTATCAGCGTTGTATGGTAAGATGTAACAGGAGAATCCTTTCGAGCCAGTTCATCGGCCTTGATATTTCCCGTTACATTAAAATGGCCTGGCAACCAATGTGAGCTGAGTGTTGAACTGTTCTGTCATCTCGTTAAGAGATGAGAGACAGTTCTGGGCTACTTTCGACTTGATAAAGCCTGATTGTAGATCTTTAATGGTAGCTTAAAATGCCAATATCCTTTACAGATATAACATTATACTTCATTCAGTGTATGGCTTCTTTGATTGTGATGAGCTCTTCCTGAAAAACACTACCATGATCAGAGAGGCGAAAAGAGGTTTAAATTTAGTTCCTTGCAAAACATCCCACAACCGACCCTGCCATCAATTTTCGATCCATCGGTAAAGAAGTTAATTGTACCAGGATTCAGAGATATGTCGGGATGGCATAGTCAATTTTTTATAACTTTGGGGATTTCCTTATATAAAATAGATGAGTGTTATTACTATACAGGTCTATAGAGAAATTGATTTAAGCCTAATAGCTGTACACGCAGCTAAGATATCAAGAAGGATTAGATGAAAGAGAATCTCTAGTACCTGAGTTGAAGTGGTCCTGAGTGCACCACTAATCCACATGCAGGTTTTGAACCTTCATTAACAGCTTTTGATTTGCCACTGTATTTAGATCTGGCCACCAACCGACAACTCCGTACAGTAGAACAGGTCTAACTACAGAAGTGTACAGTCAATGTACGATGCGATGGTTTATTTCCCATCCTTTCCCAATGGCATTCTTACAAGAGTATAGTGCTAACGTAGCTTTCTTTACCCTTTCCAAAAAACAAAGTTTCCAGCTTAGTTTGCTGTCCACAATAAGACCCAAAAATTTCACTTTATCTGTGATATTCAAACAAACTTCGTGAAGAGTGGGTGGGTTGAAAAAAGGAAATGTGTACTTCCTAGAAAAAAGAACGGATTGATCCATATAGTAGGGATACCAAGAGCATTTTGCATCAGATCCCTGAAAGTACTAGGATATTTTAACATCATCTGCATAAGCAACCACTTTAAGACCCGCCTCCTGTAGGTTTAATAACAGGTCATTTATAAACAAGTCCCAAAAAAAGGGAGGAAATACACCACCTTGCGGGGTACCTCTACTCATAAATTTCCGGACGGATGCCTCACTAAGATTAGCCAAAATGACCCTGCCCCTGAGCATTTGATCAATCCAGCATCCAAATCTGCAAGTGCCCCAAACCTGCAATCGCTTCTGGTTTGTTGTTGTTAAAGGCTCCTTTTATATCACAGAAGGTCACCAAAAAGAATTCTTTATATTCGTGCGATTTTTCAATAGCGCCTAAGAAGGAGTGTAGTGCAGTCTCCAATGATTTCCCCTTGCAATATGCATGCTGAGATGCAGCTAACTTTATCGGCTCGATTGAGCCTCTAATGTAAGATTATATATGTCTCTCTAGAGTTTTCAAGAAGTACGAACATAATCTAACGGGCCTAAGGTCTTTTGGGTCGCAATGAGAGCCTTTTTTCCGCCTTAGGTATAAAAATAACCTTTACTTCAGCTCATTTGTTTGGAATATGACATAGTTCCAGGCTACTTTTAAAAATCACTTCAAGCCGCGGAACCGTTAAGTCACGGGTTTATTTGTCACTGTGTACTTACGACAAGATGTTCCAATTTTTCCAGTGAGACCAGTAGCCCTATTGGTTTTAGGCAGAACAGTCGGAGATTCGAAATATCACGAGAAATGATTCCAGGAGCTCCAGAAATTCCGTCTCCGTTGTAGTCCAGATACCTACCGTTCATTGGAGATAACTTGGAATGGCAGGACAGGTAGATAGAATCTTACCTAGCCTAGCTGCCTCAGAGAACTTTCTGTATATTATCACAAAATAGTCTCCAAGCTTTGCACTTCTTAATTCGTATTTATATGATTTAAGGACTTCCTTATAAGAGTCTTAGTCCACGCCACCCTTTGTTCTCTTCGCAATCTTGAAGGGCTTCTTACATTTCAGCCACTTTACTTAAAATTCCTTCGACCACCATGGCGGATGAGTTTTGCCTTAGGTCTACTAATTTGACACGAGTCTAAAGTAGCTTCATTGGATGCATCAGACACCCTGTTGACTAAGGCATCAAATTCTTGTTGGTCGTGTGGTGTGAATTTGCATCGCAACCAACGACAATTCCGACTTTACGTACCTGAGCATCCGTTATTAAGCTGCGCCCATTAACAGGACTTCCCCATCGTACGGTAAGTACACTGAGACGATCCAGAGGTTCTGATTGCTGACCTGAATGCTAGCTGCTACCACATCTGCACGGCTATAATTGGCCAGCAGAACATTTTTTAGTTAGTTCTTTGCAAGAATGCATGATCGAATCCAACCTTTAACGCAAGTTTAAAATTACAAACAGTAATTTAAAGTTACCAGCCCTAAGCCCAAGAACCCGCGGCTTCTTGATCCATGGTTCGGAGCATTAGCGCAGCTGATATCTTACATATTAATAGACACATTGGTGATGTCGGATCCATTTGAATACCGGGCCGTAGAAAAAACACGGAGTTCATCCAATGATCCGGATAACTCGTTTATCAGATTTGACTCATTTGTTTCTTCAGTTTATTTAGTTTGAGGCTGCTTGTCTAAATGGCACTCAACCTCAGACCAGGTTCCGTGCAGACCGGAAGTGCCTTCAACTGCCCCTGACTTAGCAGCCCCATCCTTCTTATAAACTTTTAGCGTGACAGCGCCAAAACCATAGCTAATTAAGCTTGTTTAAGATGATTATAGGTCCTTATGCAGTTTTTTTAAATGATTTAATGCGACTTCAGTGTTGTCTTCGTTCGTTCGTTTTGAATTTTTTTAACCAGTGTATTCGTTGACACTGACGAATATTTGTTTGCAATTTTTTTTATAAAGTTGGTTTATATCAAAGGAGGGAGCACCGCGTGCACGTGAGATTGACATTATAACTAGTATTTTACCTATTTTACCTTATTTTACCCATCAACTAATTTAGGCCCATAAGTTTTCAGAACTGTAGATAGAATCTTATCGGAACCGTAACCACCACCAAATAAATAAAAAACGTGTATAGTAAATCCTTATTTAATATGGACGGTGTATTTGTCCCTAAGTTAGACTGGTCTAGATGTCGCCCGGTGAAGTTCCATTGTCAATATGATATAGATAGTTTTAAAGAACTCAGCGAAAAAGTTTAAAGTATTTTGGGTCGTTAATAAATTGTTTGCACTTGTAAAGCCGTGATGTCATTAAAAAATATTAAAATACTCCTCAAAGGCAACGTTACCACCTTGAAACAGTTTTCTGTTCATGTCCGTATTACTATTCTTTATATCCCTATATGGCTTACCCTTTATGTTCTGTAGATTTATAAGTGCAGAGTCATACCGAGGTAGTAGACTCTTTGTCCTAATTTTTAAAATTGGAATGTGATCTTTCGACTCATGATGAATTATGGAATAAAATGTTTCAATATTCCTGTGGAATTAGGACCCAGGTGATGTATTCCTTTGAAGACAGTTCCGTTTGCACCATCATTCGAGACAAATGGAACCAAAAACTCAATTGCATCGAAGTTATATCAGTTATATTTTTATTTTATTTTTTAAACTTTATCTGATAAATGGTTATTAATTTACCAGATGAATTTGGTTACAAATGGAAACTCCATATTAAAAAAATGTAAATGTGTCAATAAACTCAACTAATTATATCAAATAATGTGCAAGTTGGCCAGATGAGTTCCGTAAATGTTTCACTGGAGTTTGAGGTATAAGATTACTATAGCGGCAGGCATCTCAGTCAGGCCTACTGGTGGAGATAACTTTTAAAAATCGTTTGAATATGATAATGCTTTTCGCAAGATAACTGCCAAAAATCCCCGCAATAGATTTTAATTGCAAACAATTGACTGTGGATCCAGAAAAAAATCTATAATGTGCTGTGGTTATGGAAAACTGTTGATTTAGAATACAAATTTCTTCCACACTCACCATATTCTTCAGAGCTAGTTCCCTGCGATAATATATGGCTCGGTTAACATTGCTCTGTTTGGCATAAGCCAAATGGTGAATACCATAAGTCCGTGTCGGTTTTATAATTTGCTTATAAAGTAGCAGCTAGTTGTATGGTAATAGCAACAGATTTTCAGCCTATCAGCCAATATATTTTTCTATATTTGACTTTTAGTTCTTGATTTTTTTTATCTTACTTTCCATCTTAGTTAAGCATCAAGAGTCATGCCAAGTATTTGCTGTCGATTTATTGAAACTGGTATATGTTTATTTTTTTGTAATATTTATGTGAATAGATTTAGTTCAATCTGCCATGTTTTCATCCATTTATGTATTCTATTAATAGCTGATTATAACTTCTGCGTTGGTTTTTTATTAACTTTCTCCAACATTTAAGATCCCAGTTTCATCAGCAAAAGTCAATACTGTGTTGTTTTCTAAAAGAGATCATTAGTGTATTAAAACCGGCACTAATACAGAACCTCGTGGTGCACATGCTTTTATTTTTTTCAAATCAGAATAGCTTTTTTTCAAATCAGAATTTATCAACGTCTAAAAGTATCGGTGAGCAGAATTGTTTCTCCTTAATAATTTTTCTGTGAATCTGCGAAATTGATCTTTAACGATTTTGATTTTGATTGCTGCATTTGACCTGTGAGCTTATTTGACCAGCATTTGACCATTGAGTTTCATTGGTACTTTTATACAGTAAAAAGATCATAACTTGGAGCTTTTTTCGAATTTATGTTGAAATTATTATTATGCAATACTGCATTTGGTGAAAACAGTAAGATTTCTTAAAATTGTTTCAGCTTCTACCCTTATTGTTTGGGTGTGGCCTTCGGTCGTTATGTGGTTGGAATATTTTCCGTTTGCTTTTCAAAGTGAATAATCAGTATGGCTGATCCGATTGCCTATAATAATGATAGACTCAAATAATTTTTGGATTTCTACTTTTTAACTTATGAGCTTGTTGACTAAGTTGAGTTTAAGTCATAATGGAAAGCACTGGCTTACTGTCATATTCTTCTTGACTTTCTTTGATTTCTTTCAGTTCTTTTATTGCTATTCCAGCATTTTTTTTTTTTATTTTTATTTATTTATTTTTTTTTTTTGATATTTTCCCAGGCTGATGCTTGCTTCTATTTGCACTTCGGTTAACTAATCTCATCTAGTCTTGTTTTAAGATACAGTTTTCTTTTAATGCGTGTTTGAGAGTGCTCATCTATTACTATTGGGGGCGATTAAGGTACTTTTTTAGAATTTCAGGAACATTAATTTTAATTTAAGTATAGTTCTTCCTCGTCTAAATATAATAACTCTTGCACAGTTGTTATTTGGTTAGGCATTGTACTAATGATTCTCTTTGGTTTAAAAGGGACGAGTAGGAAATAGAGTTAGCTTCTGCTTCCTTTGAATTAAATAAAAGTATTACTTTGTCCTAACATATCTTGAAATTGGTTGTAGAAATTATAATTTAGCTATGATTGGTCTTCCTCGGAATCCATGACACCAATCTCCATACAACCTGGGTTAATTTTTAAACATATCATCATTAAGCTGAAATTTAAAAAAAAACATTTTTAACATAAATTGCGTGCCAGACCCAGGTCTGGTCTCAATGTAGGCATCAATTCTTTAAAAGTTAAGTAGGATTATTTTACAATATGATTAACTGTGACTGTTCGCATCTTTTTCGTCGAAATCTCGTTGAATTTTTTAAATAGCATTTAAATATTAATTATTTTAATGGAAGGTAATATCGTTCAATGGCATCGATTCATACCATTATTTTTTTGTATTTCAATGAATACAAGTACAGTGTTATCGTGTCATGCATTAGTAGTCTATGGTTTTTTTACATAAAATTTACTTATTCTAAAAATAAGGTTAGATATTCTAAAAATAAGGTTATTGAAAAAAGTTTTAGGGATCCGTCTCCGCAAAACATTACAAGCATATTACCAGTTTTTAAATTTATCTACAATCGTGTATCCCACTAGGAAAACCCCATAATACTGTCAAAATCAAGGTAATACCAATTGTACAGCAACATGCATGTTTTTAAATATTTTAATAAAAATTGTCATTATTGGCTATCAATTATTATATTGTATCTTGCACACATTTAATTTTAGTGTTATTAAAATTAAAATATTTAATTATATATTTGCGACTGGATTTTTAACCGTTTTGCTTCAATCAGCGTGAATTTGTGGTAAATATGTTTTAAATATGTATGAAGCAATTTACGGTACAACATGTATATTGTATGTAGCCTATAGTAAATGGGTTGGGTTTAAAACGTATAGCTTCATTTAGTTTTGTTGGGATTGTTCGCCCATAACTACTTTATCATAAATACTAGGTACAAATATATCGAGGTCTAAATCTTCTCATCCTAGTATTCTTATGAGCTAAATCCGAAATAATACAATTCGATGATTCGAAATGTTTCTAAGGTTAAACTGTATGTAGATTTATAAAATAAGCGAAAAAAATATCTGATGGTACAGATGTAATGAATCGATAAGTATTGGAAAAATGATTCATTTGCACAGCCCTAAGTACACGTCTAAAGAAGGGTTACTGCGGTCATTAGAGATGCTATTTAGTTCCATTTAACTATTGCAAATCTTTGTGCTCCTGCGATTTAAATTACCTGAACAGTCCTTAAGTTCACGATTAGCCCCTACAAAGTACCTCTCCTTGCGGTAAACCTTTCTACAGCGATTTCTACAGCGAAGGATCCAATACTTGTTTCTGATATGGAACAACATAATTGATGCCCCACCGTGTAATGTATACTGATGAACATCGGCAATGATCAGAGTCGTTATATGATGATCGGCTGGTATTATGATAGGATGTCTTCTGTCATATGACATGTTGGCATTGTGTAAGCGACCGCACACCCGTAATATGTGTTTATCGTCTAGGCATGGGTGAAGACATGCAATATTTGATTTTGATGACACATTTTTATCGGCGTAAAGCGTTCGGACTTCTGCAAATATCTCGTTTTGCTTTCATTCGTATGTTTGTTGTAAACCTAAAAATATACGAAAATATTCGTAACTTATGCCACAATGGTTAAAATGCTGACCATGCAGTTTTTATCTGCTAACCCTCTCCTCATATGCCGCTTCACTTGTGGGGTAGACTAACTTTTGTGTTGGCCATACGTATTGTCGTCTAGTTTTACAAATTCGAGACCATTCCATCAAATGTTAAGTTCTTTCAAATTGGCTAGATGAACTCTTTCGGTGCCGTGATCTGCTGGGTTATCAGTGAAACTTACGTGTCTACATTGGAATTGCGGCAATCTGGTATGGTTCTGAGCAGTTTGATTACCGATGAACCATTGTAGAACTGTTGTGAAATCAGTCAAAAATTTAAGCTTCTGGTAGACCCAAAGAATTCACTGTAACTTGAAGTAGCTTGGTTAAGAGACCCGCACCACATAGTTCCAATCGTGGTATGGAGAGTTGCTGTATATAGGGACAACGTTTGTTTTTGCCGCTATCATCTTGTGTTCTCAAACAGCAGCAGCATAAGCTTCTTCAGTTGCATCACTGAATCCATAGATCTCGTATTAGACCAATTAACTGCAACGTCAGGTGGTAACAGATCATCCCAGCTTAATTTTAATAACCATAAACTTTGAAATAAAACCTTTATGGATATTATAGATGGTGTGAATAATTCGAGAGAATTGAATAATCTCGAAGCCTCTGATAACAGCTGTCGTTTTCGATGATCCATCAAACACTACCCTTATTTTATATTTTCCGTGTGATTCTTTCGTCACGGCATAATGCGGCAGATAATAAATATATTATATATCGAAGATTGATCAACTGTTGCGTTTGCCTTATTTGCACAGATAATTCAGCCGAATATAGTATTTTGGGCTATTACTCGCCCATTTCGTTTAACAGTTTCAGGTATTAGTATTTCGAGGAACTTGCCTGCTCCAAGAATCATTTCGACTGGTAATAGTTGGTTAATATGTAAAAGGGTAAGTTGATAATGGTTTGGTAATTGTCTTTAATAGTTGTGTATTATGGTGTATGTGTTGTTAAATTATGTAGGATTATAATGCTTGAAATTTGTTTATTTTTGAGATGGTTGAATCTTGATTCTATGCATAATATTTACACTGCCTCTGGTGTATCCAGCTCCAGCTCATGCAAGTCCATTTATTGGAATCCTTGCATGTTCTCGGGGTATGTGAAGTTGCTGGACTAAGCACTCGGTGATTAAGGTGACTTGCAAGCCTGAATCTAACAGTGCTCTACATGGTTGAGAAACCCAAGCTTATTTTTGACTAAGATTATTGCGGCTTCGTTGTGGGTTGATCTAATGTGGTTAGACCTCGAAGCGCTTCGCTTCATCTGATGTGTCATACAAACTGCGTAATTGGTTGACCGAACACTTAGTCCCTACCGGTTGGTCCATAAGAGATTGCCAATACGAATTTGCAATATGTGGCTTCATCTCAAACCGCTTACACAGTTTGGTTCGTGCTTGGTCGTATGTGACATCAGATATTGGTATATGCTCAATAGTTTTCGCCGCTCTGTCTTCTAAACAACCCTTTAGGTATTGAAATTTAGTGGCTTTACTTAATTTCGCATTGGAATGAATTTGACCATGGAATAGATCGTTGAAACTTTCCCAATCATAGTAATCGCCACGAAATTGTGGAATGTTTGCTCGAGGTAGTTTTGCTTCATGATGAACACGGCCATCAAATTGTGAAAATTCCCATAAAAAAGTTTTCCCATAAAAAATCCTGAATCTGATTATTAAGATCTGGTGGTGGTGTATTTTTTAGGCAAAAACGCCTTAAAAGGTGATTTAGCAGCATAATACTAACCCATAATGACTTTCCTCACCCCCAATGACCTTGTCAAAGTTCTTAATTCAGTTTTTTAGGACAATTGATAGAACGAGTTCCATCAGGCTCAGTTGCTTTATTTGGATAAAGAGTTCTAAGAGCTTTAGGAACAATTTGAGATCGAAAATAAATTTTGATAAAGTAACAGTAAAGCAGCAGGTTGCAATTGGTTAATAGAATGAAATTGGATTTTAATTACAATTCACAATGTATTAAACGTAGAATTAGAGCTGTAGGTAGAATTTTTTATATTTTAAAGTGGATATCATTCTCACAAATAGAATTGGTTTTGGGTTCCAATACAAACTAAAGTGTTTGCTGGGTAGCCAGCACTTTAGTTAGTTCCCTAAAAAAATTGTATTTCAGGTTCCTATCGTCACACGGTACAAAAATAGTTATGAATAGTCAAATGTTATCTATAATATATTATAGGCATCATAATGTAAATATATATAATATATTCCACCTACCAACAGCAAACATTTACATTATACAAACGCGAAGAAGTATCTTGAAAATATATGATATTTTTTCTTTGCAAAAAACTTTTCTTATATAGGTAGATGAAAATACGTTTCTATTTTTAATTTAGATCAACAAAATTATAAAAAAAATACATATATTACATATTTATTTTATACTTTAATATGTTCTTTAACATTTTATATATATATATATATATATATATATATATATATATATATATATATATATATATATATATATATATATATATATATATATAATATCTTGTGATGCGTTACATCAAATAATCCTCATTTCTAATTAAAAATATCTTATATATGTACTTCATTATAATATATACATATTGGAGTAATGTTAATGATACTACCGAATCGAGATTTATACACGTAAAGCTATATAGACTAAGATTATTATAAAAATGGCCTAAACATAGAACAGATAAAAAAAAACGTATGTATATCTTCCATCAAACCAATCCAGTTCAAATAAAGAAATCAATCTACTCTACTCGTCCGTCGTAAAGATCTAAATTTTACTTTTTAAATGCACAACAACAGTACAACATACATATTAGAACAATTCCATAAACAAGATAAAATTCTTGTACAAAAATACTAATATGCGTATAACATTATGCTTGTGCTACACAATTTTTTTTTTGTGACATTTTATGATAAATCACGTATGTATATATAAGAAGTTGTATTTACCATTTCTGACCGTAACTAAATGTCGTTTAAATATGTATATAAACAACAAGAAATTATATATATCTTCGAGAAGAAAAATTAATTCTTAATTGATTGGAAATTAAATTTTCTTATATGTATGAAAATACGTGCATACATACAATATACAATAAAGCAATTTACATTTTTATATAAACATACATATACTCGTATATAGTACTAAGTTAGAAAAACAATTGAAATATATGTTTTAAGGTCACTGTTTGGTCTCAAGATTGTGACATTATTATGCTCTTATCTATTTAAAATTATGCGTTATCATTGTTTCTTCAACATAAACTTGATTATAAGTCAGAATATAAAGAATCATCAAAAAAAGCGCCTACAAGCTATTTTCTTTATTAAAAGTATCATCCATTACAGTAAGACGTAGAAGAGAATATCATTCAAATGCCTACCCCGACTACAGACGCAGGCTTTAATTCAAATATAGAAAATTTTCATTGCTGAATTACAACTTGAATCTTGCTCGTCAACATGTTGGTGCAATTGTTTTTACAACTTTCCCCACAATGAATCCCACATAATTTGACAATCTTTAAAAAAACGACTTGTGTCAATAGGTCAAAAGTAACGCTCAAAAAATATTATCGTGGTTCGAACTCCGACGACAGGTCATTCTCCACCACGACACTGCAAGCACTTACTCATCGGCAGAAACAACTGAATATTTCAGCGGTCAAAACATCGAATTAATGGGTTATCCGCCGTATAGTTCTGATTTGGCACCGAGTGACTTATTTTTATTACCGCATCTTAGAAATAAATTGCTAAGTGTTTTTCAACACTCGGAGCGGAACAAATACTCCGAGTATTAGTTCCAACGCATGCAAAAGTTGTTTGATCTTCATAAAGAATATTTTGAAAACTATAAAGCCTTATAATCTTAGGGTTTAGAGTTTCAGAATAGTCCCGGACTTGAACTAAATTCTAGTTAAGCTAAATAAAGTGCCGTCATTGAGACGAGATCTTATTTGCATTATAAAAATTCCAGGTGTAGAAGAAGCTCAGTCTAATATATCCCCCAACACTGGTTGGTGTGATACACATAAATACATGAAAAAGTTTTCTAAAATTTCGCCAGATTTTGAAGTTTTGTCCCAAAACTTCAATTCAATTCGTAAATTCGTAATAAAGCCTAATGTGACATTGTCTTTGTAAATTTTCGGTTGAGCAGATTTTTTTTTTTTAATTTTTTCCAAATAAGTATCTTTTTCGAAATATTTTAATCCTATACTCCTTCATTCAGGCCAGAATCTGACTAATGAGATATACAATTACAAGTAGCAACATTTTATCAAGCTTATAGGTATCATATTGGCCAGGTCAACTTCAGTATCAGTGAACAAAATGGAACACTTTCGTGATCCATATATAGGGAAATAACTGGTTTCTGTTGAATATTCGAGAAAGGTTTATTAAAATCAGCAGCTGTAAAGTTATTACCATGGTTTACGTGTGCTCATTCCTAAATAACACTCCAAATGTTAGTCTCCGTCGTATGACGACTAGTCGGTAGAACATAATAGATTCTTTGATTATCTAATTCAACTATGGCAATGATCCATTATTGCACATTTTACGCCTAGTCGGTGGACATTCTTTCATTCATTTCACAAAAATCACGCACATACTGCCAATTAACTTCTGGGTTTGAGTTCCGATATCTATATAACTAACAACAATTGAGGTCATAAGGTCAACAAAATGCTAAGTACCTGTTAATGGATTTACCACATTTAAGTCAAAGTCACTCACAATTATAAAATTATAACATGATGGTACTCTGGAACCAATGTGGATATATTTTTAACTATTTGATACTGTTGTGGTGTCGTGCAATCTGGAGAATTTTACACAACACTAACAGTTTAGCACTACACAGCTTAACCTCCACAAATAACGCCTCAAAAATTTTCAAATTTATCTATCACCTTATCTTTCTTTAAAATTTGATTCTTGTAGTTTTTGAATTTGAATGAACACGACGATGGTATATTATACTGTTTATCCTTTAACGAACCGGCACTAAATTCGCGTTTTATAATCGTATAAGTGCAAAAAAAACTGGTGCCAAATTTAAAAATTAAACACAAACTGAAACACGATTTAAAAATAATTTGTTCTGGCAGTTATCAAGACGCATACCAAGAAATAAATTAATCTAATGTTTGTACCGCACACCAGGGTGTTTTGATGCTTCGAAAAATTATAAAACTTAAATAGGGTGACTATATGTGCTACAAAAAGGGGGTTGGAAATTGTCACTATTGTTTGTGAGATGAGCACGTATTGTGTTGGGCTGTGGTCAGGGTTAAAAGATTAATTAGAGTTGAGAGCGTTTGCTCCAAAGTATGGTATTGTGACAGTAAACTGAATCACGTATATGTCATGAGTTGGAAAAATTCAGCTCCAATTTTAAAGAAATAACAAAAGAAATTTTGTAAACATTTTGTAGAAATAATCAAACGAAAATTCGACCTACAGGGTGTCGATTCTAGGTTTTCTTAGGAATCTGGGACGAATTGCCTAAATGCACGAATCACTTGCAGTATGGTAATAATGGTCCGGAAACAGCTTCATTTCCAGCAATATAGCAATAGGTGAAACTTTTCATTGTATTGGGAAATATCCAATTCTAAGTGCTGCGTTAAATAAGTAGGTAAGAAATCAAATACCTCTTGCAAAACCTTTCCTGTGATAACATCATATCCTGGCGCCTTTTTAGGATTTAACTCTCTCTGTATCACAATTTTTACTTCAAAGATAGAAACGGTTCATTTGCAATGGCAGCTCCAAATGCATTTTAATGTTGTTGTTCTTTTCGTCCTTAGTTTCTGATCGGTATGGTTGAAATACTCTTTCGAAATAGTCTGCAGATACCTCAGCATTTTCTTCATTATTTCCCGCCTACTGTCCGTTACTTTTACGTATGAATATAATGTTGGGGTTGTTTCAGCTTCTTAGTCGCTTTCCACAGTGTATAATCTGTGTTTTCTGTTGGTTAGAGTCGTGATAAGTATTCCTGAATAGACTGGTTTTTTTCATTGAGCAGCAGTTCTTTTAACGGATTGATCGCCTTGTTTAACTTGCGTTTATGTTTTGTTAGTCTATACCGGTGATGGCACCACCTGTCTTAACTTTCTTTTGTCCTTAATCATTTTCTTAACAATATTTGAACATTCCCCATTCTTTTCTTTCTCATTTTTTACTGGTGTGGACTTTCAACCTGTCGACTGAATACATTCATTGAGATGTTCTACTGCTTGATCTATATCACACTCCGTCTTTCATTTAATTTTTGTGTTTAGATTCTCTATTACATTAAATCTGAATTGGTTCCAGTCAGTTATTTTGTTGCTTAACATCGGTTGTTTCTGCATGTTCAATATCTTTGTAGCCAGAGTGATTAAGACAGGCGAGTGGTCCTATGACAAGTTCAAACATAGCGTGGATTTAAGCTAGTTACTTGCGATTCCTTTGGTGATGCAAAAATCTTTGACGTCTGGGATCTTTGTTCTATCAAAAGACCAGTAAGTTGGTTTACAGGTTGACACATGATTGATTATTTTTTTGAATTGATTTAAATAACACTCGGCCTCGTTGTAGCCAATATTGATCCCCACTTTTAGTGTTTTGCATTATAATCACCCCTCCTATAAAACGATGACCCAAAGAATTATAAAAATGATCAATTGTATCATTTTTATTGCATGTTTTGTTGGGCAGTATTTGGCCGAAATTGATATAGCACCTCCTAGTATATGGCTTGTAGATGATCCTCCTCATACTTTTTTATTTCATATGGTGTTTAATTATGTTTTTGATTATAACTGCTGTGCCACCATGTGCTGTTCCATCAGGATGGTTTGTGGCATAAATGTTGCACCTTGGTATTTTTAGAAAACTTCTGTTGGTGTTATGCGTTTCAGATATTAGCATGGATCAATTTCTTTATCCATCAACAAACTTTTAACTTATTTCCATGTTGTGACATTCCAAATTGCTTATATAAGGGTTCTGGACATTGAATGATTTAGAGAAAATGGTCGTTAGAAGGTTAAGGATAGTATCTATTTTGACCATTAATTTTTCTGTATCCCACTTTTTCTTTTTACAATTATTTGTGAGATGTTCGCCTGTACATTTCACACATCTGGGTCTATGATTGCAGTACGTTTTAGTATGCCCGTATTTTTGACAAGTATTGCATTGCACCACTTCCTGTTTTACATACGGTTTTTCGACTAGTAAAACTGAATGCATCAGTCTAATGATAGAATGTATGTCTTTATTTGTTTCATTCCTTCGAATCTCGACTTTAAAGAGTGGGAGTGGCTTTTTCGTTGCATCATTTTGCAGAAATTAACAACATCGTGGCCCAAGCCAATTAACTCACTTTTCAATTCTTCAGTGTTATATATATATATATATATATATATATATATATATATATATATATATATATATATATATATATATATATATATATATATATATATATATATATATATATATATATATATATATATATATATATATATATATACAGTGCTGGAAAAATTGGGCAAACATTTATTGCAAATTGGAGTTTTTTTTTTTGCTAAAATCACAAAACTTTTGAAGGCAATTGGCTTATTGTTTCATTTCAAATAAATGTAAACGTAATTTTTTGAAAAAAAAAATTTACCTGCAATTTAGGGGCAAAACCCCGAAAAATGCCAAAATATTCAAAATACGTTGATTGGGGCTAAAGTAATGGAATAAATTAAACACTTATTATTTTTTTATTGATTTATAGAAGTTCTATCTTTAATTTTAATATTTTGTTGGGCCGCCATTTGCTTTTATTACAGCGATACACCTCCGATTCATTGAATTGGAAAAAATTTTCAAAGTCGTAGGAGGTATGGATTCCCAAATCGTCATCAACAAACTTTTTAAAGCTTGAATTGATTCTAAGAGCTTTCTTGCTACTTTTAGCTTCATTATAGACCAACTATTTTCAATAGAATTTAAGTCTGGACTATACGGGGGCCAGCGATCCTTTTTCTTCGAATTAATTTTTTACCTTTAAATGAAGAGATATAAAAAACAGTTTTTAACAATCTATTTATGTTTATCTGAAAGTAAATTTTTCTATCTACAATTCAAATTTAATAACGGAGCGTTGTCCTGTTGAAAAATAAATTAGCAAGTCTCGCCAAAAAGCTTTAACTCAGAAGGCTCGAACTCGTTCTGTAGGACCTGCAGATAAACATCTGCTGTAATGCTGGAACTAAGGAAGCACAATCGACCGATCTCATTTCCAGAAAAGCATCCCCAGACCATAAATCCTTCATTTTTCGGTGGAAGTCTTAAAGACATTCGTTGCTAAGCCTCTCGCCCGGTTTTCTCCTTACGAGAATTCTTCCATCCCCAATATGCAGCTTGAATTTTAATTCATCGTTGAAAATCACATCATTCCACATCTCTGGAGTCCAAGAAACATGCTCCTGGGCCCATAGCAAATTTTTTTTTCACTAGTAATGTGAATTCAGGCGTCTGGACTGGTTTCAGTGCTCTCTTTCCTGTTGCTCGCTCAACATCCCGTCTTATGTTCGATGATGTTTTAAAGCGGTTTCGACATTGTAATATTGTATTATTACGATCTTCCACTGGCGTTGTCTTTCTGGGCCTTCCAAAGCCTTTCTTTCTTTGTGTACTGCCCATCTCTCGCATTTTTTTAATATTCCACGAGACAGTACTTTTAGGAATGTTTAATCTTTCTGCTATTTCACGCATGGTTTTTCTCGAGCCAAAATCAACATATTGCTTTTACACTACTCACTAACTTTTCCCATATTTTTAACTAAAATTGCACTTTATTCTTTATTTGACTAGGATCACGTACAGAATAACTTAATCTTACAAAATATGCACTATTTATACTTTAAAAAAAATCCAGGAAATAAAACATCAGCACCCTAATGACGGCCATGAACGGTAGGCGTAAAATAAGATAACTGCTTGACCAATTTTTTTGCTCATCAGTTGCGGGGTTGTACCGGTGTAATAAAAGCAAAAGGCGATCCAGCAAAATATTAAAATTAAAGATAGAATTTCTATAAATCAATAAAAAAATAATTAGTGTTTAATTTATTCCATTACTTTAGCCCTAATCAACGTATTTTGATTATTATGGCATTTTTCGGGGTTTTGCCCCTTAATTGCAGGTAATTTTTTTTTCAAAAAATTACGTTTACATGTATTTAAAATGAAACAATAAGCCAATTGCTTTCAAAAGTTTTGTAATTTTAGCAAAAAAAAGACTCCAATTTGCAATAAAATATGTTTGCCCAATTTTTTTTCCCAGCACTGTATATATATATATATATATATATATATATATATATATATTTATATATATATATATATATATATATATATATATATATATATATATATATATCGTCGCCCCGGTATTATACTGTCGTAACTACCAAAAATTAATGATTATTTTTCTTGTCGAAAATCGCAATTTTTAGTTTCAATCATTTTTTTGTCGAAAGTCACATAACTGACCAATCATATTTCATTATTTTATCACGTGATCCAAAAATATATAAAGAAAAATTAAACTTTTGCTTAGTGTTTCGAAAATACTCGTGTACAACGAACAGTTTTGTAACCTAAATAAAAAAAACGGTTTGTGCAACATAGCATGAGCTGGTTAAAGGCAGGGAATGATATTACTTTATTCTTAATGAGCATATTAGAGCGGTTAGTAAGAGGTAACCCAGATGGAATCAAAATTATAATGTGGAGTGATTATTATACATACTACAAACCAGGAATGGCTAAACCTCAAAGGAACTCGTTACTTTCTTAACCACACATCCTAATTTATCAAAAAGTAAAAAAATTGTTAAAGCAGAGTTATTCAAATATTCAAGAAGTTAAACATAGGTTTAAATAAATTTGAGTGGTGTTTTTTCACCTTATTGCCACCCATCTCCTTAAATTGATAACAGTTTTATCGTAATTCCACTAATTTAAGTGTAAATTGAATTAAATAACAATGAGAAATGTTTTATTGTAACTCTATATTTTTTGTCGTAAGTCCACGATTCTTAACAAGACGAAAAAATATTAAACTTTTTATTAATTTTCCGGAAAACTGATGAGGATAGCAAAAATGTAGCAAATGTTAAAGAATATATTTGACGCGAAACCTTCTTGCTTTCCAAAAACCAAATTGTTAAACTAAAATAATTCCAATTTTAAATAACTCAAACTCGCATTTAAACTTTAAACGTTTTTTTCTCGAAACTATGATTTTGGACTTATGACAGTATAATACGGTGGCGATGATATTTATATATATATATATATAAATGTAAATATATATATATATATATATATATATATATATATATATATATATATATATATATATATATATATATTGCCGATGAGGAATTAACAAGAAAGCAATTGCCTGTAAACACCGCCTTATTATTATTGTCATCACCTTTGACGATAACCTCTGCGACCACCATACGGGACCATTTTTTCGCGACCGTTGATAAATGATACCCGAAATGTATAAACTAAGAATTTCATTTCAATTTAAGTCATCGAGGTAATTTTCAAAATGATAAAACAAGTCAATTATGAGTCATAAATAATCAGTTAAATTCGTATGGATACGCTATTCATTCACTGTAATCAAAGCACCAGCTAGTGATTAAAAAACACTTAAGTTTGTCTAAAATGTATACTCATAAGGTCTAATCCGCTCCATTGCCATACTTATCGAATACTAATTGACACGCGTTCATATTTTAACAATCGATCAATTAAAGTTAATAGCCAACACAAAATATATTTTTCAAGATCAAATATCTATGATCATCTTTTTTAATCGTGCTTAAACTAAAATCGACTATACATCGCCCAAGAATTTATATATCCACATTACATCCAAACATGTTAATTAAATATTAATTGAACTGATATTAAAACCGCACTGTTGTTAAAACATTAACATTTGACCGTGTTCAAATTTTTTCAAAACTTAATTCAGTTCAACATCTTAGTACATTACCCCCGGTAAACGTCGCCTTATTCATAAAAAAAAATAAAAAAAATAAATTAAAATAAATATATTTTAATTAAATTAAATATTAAAATTATATTCATTATTTATTGAATTATATTTATTTAATTCATAAAAAATAAAAAGAAATTTATTCTTAAACTCGCATATTCAAGAAATTACAAAACAACAACTTAAGCATCGTGGGCTGAATTATAAATTAGTCTGTCACTCGATTTTGTTCTGAGTGAGTATGTGTGTGTGTGTGTGTGTGTGTGTGTGTATGTTTATAAATATGACATCGAAATGATGAAAATTAAAAATCTATAAGAACAGAAAATATATACAGTATGATCTGTAGAATACTTGACAAGTAACTCGTAAAAATGTTATACCACTTCAGCTTGTCGGCAAGATCCTGGTTAAACTGACGGTATAATATGTTGTCCCGAGGTGTTTCGCTTGTACAAAAGATAAAAAAATTTTAACATTATATTAAATGGTATAGGGGACAGAGCATCTCTTTATCATACACCAGACCTACCTGCAAAAACCCCCGTTAGCTTGTTCTTAATTTAACACAACATTGTTCTGTGATTTTACATAAACGCATTTCTGTGATTTTACATAAACGCACACAATTTTCAGTTATACTCAGGAATCGCGAGCAAAAATATCTCTTTGGTTGGTCTTCTTTCAAAGTTGGATTTTATTTTTTAGCATATGAAAAACCTTATAAATTGAATTTTGAAAAAACTTTATAAATAGTATGGAATATATTTGGATACCTCGAAAACAATTGAATTCGTGAGATGTGCTGATTCAATTATTCCATTGCTAGGCGGATAGTACGCAGTAATGCGAAGTATATGAATTTCGAAAAGATTGCGTGAGTGCTGTAAAAAGTTTTTATTCGAAGTGTGAGTCTTGGTTCGACAAATACTTTGGCAACTCTGTAGGCTAATTGATTGATTAATTAGAGTGTACGGCCCAAGGAGTAAATAGGAATTTTAGTTATGGCAGACTCAACTCGGTTACAGACACTTAAGCGATGGATAGTTATTATTTTTTTTAGGGGAGGGAAAGGTATGTAAGTAATGACAGAATTGGTCCGGTTTTCCGGTACCCAATATTTAAAGTACTATAATAAACTGCTCTGCACTCTCTCATCAGCAACACCAATCCGTAACCACGCATCTAAAATCTGTAACATGTCTCTGAAAAATAATCTATTAATGGACTAAATTCTCCAAGCCACAGAGTATAAGTTGAATTATTTTTCGCCTGAAAATTATAAATTAATCCATCCCATTGTTGCTAAAAATGATTAATTGTATTAGTTGTTACTTCTAATAGAATAATATAATATATAATAATATAATAATATAATAATATAATATTATAATAATATAATAATATAATAATATAATAATATAATAATATAATAATATAATAATATAATAATATAATAATATAATAATATAATAATATAATAATATAATAATATAATAATATAATAATATAATAATATAATAATATAATAATATAATAATATAATAATATAATAATATAATAATATAATAATATAATAATATAATAATATAATAATATAATAATATAATAATATAATAATATAATAATATAATAATATAATAATATAATAATATAATAATATAATAATATAATAATATAATAATATAATAATATAATAATATAATAATATAATAATATAATAATATAATAATATAATAATATAATAATATAATAATATAATAATATAATAATATAATAATATAATAATATAATAATATAATAATATAATAATATAATAATATAATAATATAATAATATAATAATATAATAATATAATAATATAATAATATAATAATATAATAATATAATAATATAATAATATAATAATATAATAATATAATAATATAATAATATAATAATATAATAATATAATAATATAATAATATAATAATATAATAATATAATAATATAATAATATAATAATATAATAATATAATAATATAATAATATAATAATATAATAATATAATAATATAATAATATAATAATATAATAATATAATAATATAATAATATAATAATATAATAATATAATAATATAATAATATAATAATATAATAATATAATAATATAATAATATAATAATATAATAATATAATAATATAATAATATAATAATATAATAATATAATAATATAATAATATAATAATATAATAATATAATAATATAATAATATAATAATATAATAATATAATAATATAATAATATAATAATATAATAATATAATAATATAATAATTTAATAATATAATAATATAATAATATAATAATATAATAATATAATAATATAATAATATAATAATATAATATTATTATAATATATAATAATATATTATAATAATATTATATAATATATAATAATATTATATATATAATAATATATAATATATAATATTATTATAATAATATAATATAATATATAATAATATAATAATAATATTTGGGATTGATACAAGCATGATGTTCACGATATTATCGGGTGTCAAATCTCCGATCTTGCTTTCCATTTTTTCCCGTTCTTGTCGCCACTTTGTACATTTAAAAAATGTGTATTCTGCATCGTCGCTGTATCTCCATAAATGCATTAAGGATCGATCGTCCAGCTTCTCAATCGTTTGCAAATATTTACAATACCCATGACCCGTAGAGGATTGGGTTATTAAGTAGTTTACTTCTCCATGCTTTCTATCGACCCACTAAGAAATGTTTTTAATTAACCTTTCAGTCCATCTCCTACGCCTATCGTCTTGCCTCTGCCAACACAGCATAACATGTTCCCTGGCCACCCTGGCCGTGTTATATATTCTTTTCGTTTCCTCTGCCATTTGATTGATTGGCGTCTCGCCTGCGATGATTAGAATAGCAGGTTTAAATGCTGTTCTGTAAGAGATACTTATTCTAAGGGCACCACGACGTTGTACCGCTGCCATTTTGTTTCGGTATTTTTCCATTTTAAGAGTGTCTGCAAATATTTCTCAGCCGTACAAAAAGATAAAATTTGCTGCCGACATTAGTAACTTCCTTTCCTCAACCACTGGGCTTCCGATATTCGCCATCAGCCTACTCGTGCAATAGTCACTTTTGTTGCCTTTTCCAAAGAACACTTGATTTTTTTCCAAAATTTAACTTTGGGTCCAGATGCACCCCAAGAAATTTAACGGCCGTGGTTGACTTTATTCGCTGGTTCCCCATGCCAAAAAGCAAGTCGGTTGCAATGTATCGTTTAGTTAGCAAAACCAATTCTGTTTTTTCTATGGCTAGGATCACACCATGATCACTAAGCCATGTGGATGTTCGTCGCATAATCTAGTTTAGCTTGCGTTTAACATCGTCTGTGTCTCGGGCGATTATTGCTGCTGCAATATCGTCCGCATATCCCACCATGAAGGTGTCCTCTGGCATTTCCATACGCAAGATACCATCGTATGATGAGTTCCATAACTCAGGTCCTAGAACTGATCCTTTTTCGGCACCTCCTTTGATCTCTTTGCTGCATTGGACCTCCGTGAAGTCAAATATTAGCCTCCGATCGCAAAGGTAGCTATGCATTGTCCGCAAAAGTCTGGTACGTGGAAATCGTTTGTCAATGCCGACAACATATCCGCCCATCTCGCTAAATTAAAAGCACCTCACATCCAATAAAGCAAGTAACACTATAGCTTTCGTGAATAATGATTTTGTTCCTGTGCCACCAAAAAGGCTCTCACCACTTATTCAATAGCGCCAATAGTAGATCGCCGTTTCCTGAAGCCGTATTGTTATTGGATAGGTCTCCTCCTGCCTCAATTGCTGCTATGAGCCGTAGCTTTAGTAATCGTTCTAGTAATTTGCTCACTGTATCCAACATACACAAGGGTCTTTATGCCGAAGGAGAGTTCGGTCGTCCTTCTTTTTATTTACGAGTACCAGTCGTTGGGTTTTCCATGCCTTTGGGAATATATCCTCCAAAAGGCAACAGTTGTCCATGTTTAGAAGTACTTCAGGATGAGATAAAGTTAACACCTTCAACGCTTTCATGGGTACTCTGTTTGGACCTGGTGCTTTCTTGTTTCGCAGAGAGGAAGCAGCTTGTTGAATCTCTTCTATCGAGAAAGCTGGTACATCTTCCGGTTTATCGGGGCAAGGTGGCCGGCCGTCACTTGTGTGGTCATAATAATTTAATATAATATTATAGTAACCCCCTAAATCCTTTTAATGTCGACAAATATTGTTCGATCGTTAGGATGTTTATGAATTTATAAAAACTAAAATTAATTCCATTTTTTTTTCTTTACTTTCAGGTCAGTACATTTCTCAATATATGGCTTAACATGTCTGCGAATCAGTGAGTGGATTATCATAAATTTATATAAGTTATATTGCAAAAATTATAATTTTTTTTATCTAATTCATGTTATGAAATGTTTACCAATTCAATTGGTATTATAATCTAGTCTTATATATAGACTAATGAGTAATTTTATTCTAGCTTATATATTATAATAAGCTGTGATGCCTGCTTTTAAGTGTTTAGGGAGTTAGCTGTTGGCTGTAAAACTACTTGGCATCATTAGGGTATAAAATCTATTTTGTACTTCAGTGAGGAACTCCTGCCGTTATTATTTTAATTTAAAAAAAAATTCGTGGTATTGTTTTATTCTGAAAGATCTTAATATATCCTTAGTTGGAATAATTAGCTAATATATCCTTAATGGTAAACGCTTCAGGCCATCGTGTGAAACGATTAACCACAATCAAAATATAAACCGTTTGAAATTGGTAGAGGACCAACTAAATCTAAATGTACATGTTCAAATCTAGTTTTTGGTAAATTAAATTGTTTGTTTGGAGATTTTTTGTGTCGAAAAACTTAGGTGTTTTCGCATGTTTTTGACCAACAGGCTGAATATTTATTCATGCTTGGCCAGAAATGTTTGTGACTAGTTCGAATGTCTGGTTAACTCCGGTAGAAGTTGCACCAAACGAAATCCTTGATGTCAACCAGTTTTACTTTGATTTTGCATTGGCGGGGAAATAGGTCTTTCGCACATCAAAACCTGTTGCATCAATTTCATTATCCGAAACCACATTTGCTTTGCCGGTAATATCTTTATATCTATGATAAATTGAAATATATAATACTATTGTCGGGTTTATCTAGGACTACGATCAGTCTTAGAAGCTATACCAGTAGGTAAAAACGTATAGTCTATAAAGATTTATAAAATTTCTAACTTCGATGAAATATCGAAAGTGTTTGATAGATTAATACATGGCCCACAATTCTCTATCGAACGCTAAATATTAAATTTTAGTGGGTTTAATTTTGTTTTTAATAGAAGGCCAGTGGTTCCAACATCCATTATGATATACTGTTGGAGAACTGAACTGATTGCTATAGTTGAACTGTATGTTTGTCAAGCTGTTCTTTGCGTTATTTATTGGATGAACTAAAATTCATCGAATGATTGCAATACTTTGGCCAAGAGAAATTCTTATTCTATTTTTTTAGTTTCAGAAGTGTAGATAAGTGAGAGTGAATTGGTACGAGCAATTCTGCCAAACGAGAAATAAAACGATGATAGTAATTGGTCATACCCATAAACCGGTAGATTTGCATGAAAGATAACGGAGGATCTAGAGATATAATAGATACTCTATCCTTGGACTGTGCAACATCATCTGATGAAATATCGTCCAAGAAATTTTAACGATTTTACCCCAAACAAACATTTCGAGATAACTTAAAACTTCGTTTATGAATCGTCGGCACGTGTGAGCAGCGTTTCTACAGCCAAATGACATTCTCTTAAACTTAAAGAGGCCGAACGGTGTTGTTATAGCACTTGTATATAGACATCATCAGTTGCTATCGGTATCGTGTGGTAGGCTCTAACAAGTCGATTTCGGAAATAGTTTTACAAATGAGGATGAAACTGATGATGATGAAGGTTGACTGATTCCTAAGTTGATCATTTCCTATAGAATTTTATTTCTGCTTCATTGAATTTCTGGGATATATAGTCGCCTAAGATTCGAAAATGGCAGTTATCCTCTCGTTATTATATGATGTACCACATTATGTTTGACGGATAAGTAGGAGATGAGGTCAATGTTGGATATTTTGAAATTAGAACCCCCAAATTACTGTTTTTGTATAAAATTTTCCGCCTAACATCTTCTAAAAGACCAAACTTTCAAAGAAAATCCGCTCACAGTGTTACATTGGGCTTCTAGTAATCTTTGTTCAAATAGTCCTAGTGTAAGGTTAAAATGCCCATGTTTGGACATAGTGTGTCTTAATACCTTACATGTTTCGCATGATAAACAGGATTTTGCTCAATGAGATACATCCTGATTCATACTGGGCCAAAAATATCTTGTTAATAATAGTATTCGAGTAGCCCGAATCCTCGGATGTTGGATGCGTAAAGTTCTACACTCTTGAGTTGGTCGCGGGCAGCATTCAATCTTGGATTGAATTGTTTTAGTGAGCGGTTTCTAGTCGGTACGGATTGTAAAATTTTGACCGTCGGCATAATTTCGATGAGCTCGAGGCGTCCTTTGTGACACTAAGATTAGCTTTATTTATTGGATGTATTAACAGCGAAATATTGTTTGCTACAGTAGCCAAATGGGTATGGCTAGGTTCTACAGTTTTTGCTATCTTTGGCATTAACCTGTGGTAAAAACTTATCATGTCGATAAATGGCTGTAAATCCATAATTGATTGAGGAAACACCAAAATTGTATTAATTAATTCAGTCCAGAAGATGCTACACACATCTTCGTCGTTATAAAATGTTAATAAGCCTTGGTTGATTTTTACCCATATTTCAATGCCAAATTTTATTCATATGCAAATCGAGTGTTAGCACAAAAAATATAGGTTTGCTATTCGTTTTCCTTATTTATATAATCATCATATTAGACCGTCTTACAGTATTAGAAGTTTCTAATACAAGTACAATATTTGACTTATGTAAAACACTGTCTAAACAATTGTTTGAATGAAATCTATATAAGGCTTTGATAATTAGGGTATACATATGATGTTTTACTTAAATGTGCGAAGGTAGTCACAGAAGTACCCGAACAGACAAAGAAAACAAAAAAAAATTGGGAAAATTTTTTAAGTTTTTAAGGAAGCAACTCAAACTTTAACTCATTGATTTTGGCCATGATTGATTAAATAAAATGGTTTTCTTCGCCATAACTAATTAACGCCATAACTTTGCCGGCAGTTGGAACTGCCTTCTTCGAAGACGTTTCTCTTTTTTCGGTCCATTGTGTTGACTATTCCTTCATCTTAGGTGAGAAGTGATGGATCCATGTTTCATCAATTATCAAAAGATGAAAAAACTTTAGAAAAAGGCTTAATTACTGTGCTTTATTACTGTGAAACTTCGCCAAACAGTCGATTAAAAAGTGTCCTCTTGGCACTCTTTTTGTTCCATTCTCAGTATTTGTGGTATCCATCCTGCACATAGTTTTTTCATGTCCAAATAATCAATCAACATGCAATGTACAGCACTTTTTGGAATGCCTACCATGTGTGGTAGTTTCCTCACTTTCAGTAAGACCTCATTTGGTCGACCACTGCGATGTTCGTCTTGGCCAATTTTTTCCATGTTTATAAATTAAATTAGAGCGTAATACTAAACTGCATAACGACTTCAAACTTCAAAACTTAAGCTTTATAAGTAAGGTTGACAATTTCTACCGATGACCATAGTCATTCTTTTCAAATAACAGCGGCTATTTAAACGTGGGGTGAGTGATTCTGGGACACATTTTGGTTCTTTATGTTGTAGGGGCACTTTAACTATGTTTCTAAAAAAATATTGCATCCCTGAAGCTTAGGTTAAAACTGTATAAAAGCCATGTGTAGTGGCAGATAAAAATGGATTCTTTAATCAACAAAAATTAAGGAACTAGATTGTCTAAATCTCTTTAATGTGAGAGGCTACATCTATGCTTGGTCTTTTATATCGTTAAAAACTATTTTATCTATATTCTACATTTTTTCGAAAAACTCTGGAGTTACCAAAAATGTCTCTTCTCCTAACCCAATTACCGTGAGTCATAATTATCGTAAGTCACCACTTACCATAATTATTTGATGTTTTGAGATCAATGAGAACTAAGCCTATTCCTATAAGATGTAATCCCGAGGTGTTAGAATATTTATGAAATAATAATTCTGAAAAGAGATTAAAAATTTTACAAACCAACTCCTATAGCCACATACCAGCCCTAATGGCAAAAATTCTCGTCAGACAAAAATATTGTCTGAAAATTGTTCTACTAATCATACTGCATATTATAATATATTGATAGGCGGAATGATTTAAGAGTGTGTGCATGTAATAACTCTTATGTGTGTGTAAAACTCAAATAAGACAACTTGTTTTCCAAAATAAAATTTTAATGCATAATTTACAGTAAAGTTTGGTTTGAAGGTATTATCATTGTGCCAAAGTGTTATTTTTTTTATTAAGTCAATATCAATTTTGTCGTAAATATTTCATCTAAATTCAATTAAATAGAAAACCACACCTCTTGCCAAAACAAAAATTTATAGCCAAAGCCAACAACATCAATATTAATCAACAAACAAATTATATGATCTAAGTAATATTAATGAATGTTTGGCATTGAACTCGGCATAATAATTTAATGGCACATAAAATTGTCATTCCTAATTGACTGATTACGAGGTTCGTCTGCTATCATACCACACCATGCTTCTATATGTCTACATACAATAAATTATTAGTTTCAGTACTCGTAGTTTATCAATAATTTATCATTTTTTTTTTATTTATTATCAAATATTCGACTTAAAATTTACAAAAAGTACAAATATACCGACGACAAATTATAATAATTATTTAGATATTCCCAGATCAGTTGATGAAATGATTGATTGATGAAATGATTTGCGTTGGTTAATATATTCAATAATTTTTTTATACTGCAGCCTAATGGCTTTATTCTTAAACCTTTTATTGCTCCTCCTTTGTAATCTAAAATAGGCGCATTATATCCAGTGGATCTGCGAAGCCTATATTTTGGCTGCCTTATTAATTTCGTTGGTAATAATTCATTGGGATGTGTTTCCAATTTTGAATGGTAGCCTTCTAATTGTTTTAATCTCTAGTATATAGTCTGTATATAGTAAAACTTTGACAGTTTTGATCTTCTTCCAATCAACTATAGTACATTTTAAGTAATCCAAGTTAACCTTCTTTAAAGACCCAACTTTTTTAGAATTTCCTTCGAACCAGTAATTTTCAAGGGTTGCATGAAATTTTTTTTCCTCTCGAGCTAAACAGTGCGAGTTCGATGAAGCTACTCTTAATTTTTTGTTGCCTTTTATAGTCGATTTTTTCGGTTCCCGAGAGTTCTATCAGGTAATTTTGGATTTTTTGATCTGCTTCCTCTGTCATTGCTCGTTTGAGAGCTTTAAAAGCGTCATCGGCCAAAAACGGTGTATTTTCAGCTTTTCTTGAATTAACAGCTGAATTTGGGTGGGTCAATTTTTAAGGATCTGCGATGAGCTTTTTTATGCGAAAAATGATTAGATGATAAGTCTTATAATTGGCTAGTTGAGCATTTGGTGAGCCGATTCCTCCTGTTAGACAGAAGTCTATAAGACCAGAAATTTTATTTTTATCTGTAGGCCAGTATAAGTAGAGGATTGAGAAGATAAGTAATTTAGACTAACCTCGATAATTGGTTTGTGTTTAGGTGTAGTCAGCTTAGAACCCCATTTCAGATGTTTAGCATTTTAATCTCCTCCTACCAGAAATTTGATGCCCAGATGATTGATATAATCAATTAATTCGTAAATTGCTGTTTTTTAATTGCGAGTTTTGGTTGACAGTAAACGGCCGAAATTACCGAATTACCAGACCATACCTCTAAACAGATCTTGAATGTGATCCTTATCATAATTGTTTAGTTCATAGTGCTTTTTTCTTCTTTTTTTTTATTATAACTGTGGAAGAAAAGTGAAACTCTCCGAAACTATACTGTCTTGTTGGTACGGAATTCGACATAGTTAATGCTGAAAAACCTGTTGTTTACACTTCGGCAAAATGACATACTAAACAAAAGCAACGACATGATGCATTAACATATAGCAGCAATATACCCGTGTGACAGACCTTTCTTAAAAATTGTCTTATAATATTTATAATACACATGCGGAGCCATTGTCGCTTAAAAGGCGACTTTCCTTTTAGAGATCGCTGCACCATCCGTTTAGGATCGACTTATGCCGAACGTGACCGAGCTGAACGATTAATTTTTTTTATGGCTTGCAATATTTAGTATCCTATACAAAAGTAGTCCATCTACGAGGATGGGATGCTAACCAATCCAAAACTATTTTTGAATCTGTCCAGGCTGCAATTGATTCGATTAGGAGTGTGGTGGCTGTTTTGATAGATTCGACTAGTTTTACTTACAGAACACTGGCACAAAGTTTCAATTGAGGTATGGACATTTATTTGATTGGCTCTAGTTTCGTGCTATAAGTCTGGCTGAACAACTCCTATCAGTGTAGGAAACTTCTAAATAAGCAACAGCGGTGAATGCCAGTTCACTGGCGTCGCCAGATGTATGAATGCTAGTCGCGTTGATCGGTTTATCTAATATCATCTTATTGTTATGTGTTCCGCCTTGTTCATAACTTCTCTAGTCCGATTTCACCTTTCCTCTATAGGTCTCCCGACAATTTATCAACCCACTTCATATTGGAGAGCCACACAGATTGTGATAGGATTTTGAATCTTATCGTGCTTAGAGCTAACCGTGATTCAGGAGATTTTTGTTGATTTTGCTTAGCGATCTCATCAATTACCCTTGTTGCCAAAAATAGTTTGGATGCGATTCCATACTTACCCGCCCTCAATTGAAAACACTTTATTTGCTTGTCAGGACTATATAGGCTGCATTGGTTGATCTCGTTTATCAACCTAGATCTGACGACACATTTTTTTCTGAAGTATTACTTCCTTAAACGGTAATCTCACTATAAATTTGCCAGTCTTTTCTCTATATGTATGCTCTACGAGGTGTTGCTTGCATGATTATTATTCTTCCGTCAAATATCACCTCAAATCAGCATTCTCTTCAATCAAAATGCTCTTGAATAATCGATATTGCATGACTGTAGTTAATCGCTAACTGCAATCATTACCAAAGTTCACCCTTCTTCTATTTGGTGTTGCTTTCCTACGACAATCCAGCCCAGTATTTCGCGTTGGGCGATAACGTGGTCTTCTGAACTCTTAACGTTTTCCGATCTTAGAATGTCGAAAACATTATTTGTCCCTAGATAGACATTCTGCAAGGGACAAATATTGTTTTCAACATTCTAAGATCAAAGAACGTTAAGAGTTCGGAAGGCTACGATTGCCCAAAGTTATTGATTTTGGTGTGTTCTGTTCCGGTCTGCCAATTGAATATTTGCTAAAAATTTGAGATCAGCTGATTTTATGATCGACGGTGAGATCTGTAAAATGATTTTCGGAAAAATGAAACCATTTACTGCTAATTTAGTACCATCATCGACTTTTCTGGTTATACATAAAGATGTAATTCCGCCAGTTGGCTCTATCTTGTTTTGTCAAATATCGGATATCGTTATTCTGAAATGCCTCTGAAACAAATGATAATTGAGACCTAGTATCGAGTTACTCTCTGTACAATCTTTGAACTGAACTGAAGCTGGACTCTAATTAATGCCGCCGGTAAAATTGTCTGAGCCAAAATAATTGACGTTTGCAACTCTGTCTCTTCTGGCTTATTTTCACTCGTTACGTTTTTCTTGCAGATGCTAGTTTGAATCCTGTAGTTTAATTGTAAATATAAAGACGTATAATGTCTTCTACAACATGTTTGGCAGCTTTTCATAGACCTACACTGGTTAACACAGTGTGTATCCAAAAGGCAATTAAAATATCGATGAGAGTCTTTAATATAACATCTCCGCTGTTCAACTGACTGTTCCGAGAATTGCTTGCACTGATGATTAAGGTGTTCCGAATTGTGTTGAGAGCATAGGTATTTGCAGATTCCACTCATTTTGTTTGTGTATTGGTGTATTGGTAGTTTGCCTAGTGATGATGCTACTCCTGCGATAGATAGAGAATAGATAAGTTGTTTGTATTTTTTAATCGATGATGTTAAAACATGGAAAATAGTAAATGCACAGTAGTTAAACAAATAGTAGGTTATAATCATAGACCTCCGATTAAGCAATATCAAACTAGCTCTGCCTAAGCTATGGATCATCGATGTCTAAATACAAAGGTTTTTTCTGCAGTAAATTGTGTCACTCCATTTTTCGATGCACACGGTTTTTAACCCTTTCGCCATAGGAGAGCGACAATGCATAGCCTAACTCGACACCGGTGTTCACATATTTAAATTTCTTAACCGAAGCATTCGCTATACGAGAAACATTAAGTTTAACGAAACTATTGGTGGAGAAGGCGAGGTTTACATCAGTAGCCGTACATTTTGCTTTATATAACTCTTCAATTTAGACTCAATGGCTAATCTAGAACAATTATGGCGCAAATTTGCCTAAAATCACATAGATTCTGCAAATTCTACATTTTGATATAGGAGCAAAAACATGAGGGCCATTTAAAACATATAAACGCGACGAAGGGGTAGATTTCAAGTCAATTTACCATTTAAGGAATTACCGTCATCATTGGGCAATTCGAAAACGCTGGGTACAAATCGATTCTTCAGTCTAGAAAAGCGAATATCTAAACATGCTAGATTAAATACCCGCAGTATAGAGATTTTATGAGCAAACGTATCGAAGTAGAAGAAACTACCAATCTTCATTATTTGCAACACCACTGTGTACGAGCTTAGCGCCATATTAGTATCCATATCAGTAGCCCTAGATGCTTAAAATAATTAACAATAGAAGAATAGAAAAATTCTCACTTGCTAGTAAGACAAAAGTTTGGTATTTGCTAAATGAAAATGCCTTATTTAATTTTATAATTGCCAAGCGGTTCAACACTTATCCCCTGATAAAATTGTGCGTAACTGCTTCTAACAGCGATCATGCAAAATAGCAAGAGAAGTTGCCAAAAATTAAATTTTGCAATTTTGCTTATTTACAGAGTAAATTCCTCGTATAGAATGATTCCTCTATACATATCTATACAGTTTTTGTTTGACAACTTTTATCTACAGGTATAGAGTTATTGTATTCGGAAAACTTTAGTCTTTCATCCAGAATTCCAGTTCTCCTAGTAAGAACTTGGACCGAAGAAGAAAACCAACAACACGATTGACTCAGTCATTGTCACTGTAAACCACCGTAAAGCCTTGAAACACATGGTCTGTTCCAAGCGATACTCTTTCATGGCTGATTCAGAACCATCAAACCCTCCTGGTTTTATTAGCGAGTGCATGTTCCACGTACCAATCCTAAATTGCATGTCCGTTAATATACGCGGGGGTCGAGTTAAATTTTGAGTGGTATCCATATTTCCTTTTATTGATTTTTTAACAGTGAAATTTTTACGGATCAGGGTAGTCAGCAGTGCGATGCAACATTTGTTTAGGCGCCTCCTACGACAAGCAAAGGATACTATAGGTGAAATTCTTAGGATATCATGCTCGTTTAAAAGTTGTTTACGAAACATGGTAGTGCCCTCTACGACAACGACCTTTTCCGATTGATCAGAATAATTATCCAACTTATGAAAAAAAATCAATTATGCCAGGTACCACCGGATTCACTTGACATAAAGCAGTCATGTGCATCATCTACAGTAAAATTAAAATAATTAAAAACCGAATTAGTCGCACTATAGTGGGTGAGAAGCAAACTATTAAACAGCGGTGTGGGTTCATAGACTGAACCAAAAAATTTAGCAAATAAATCACTTATGCCAGATGAAGAATTAGCAACAAAATTCTGATAACACATGGGCGAAGAAAACCCAGAAACTTTTTTAACGTTTAAAAACCTCCAGAATACTTCCGGGTTCGATGTTAAGATCTTCTCAATGCACAATATATCGTTATTATAAAGGAACCATTTCAAGTTTTTAAATTCCGTGTGGGCACAAAAAAAAGTTGGACAATTTTCAACACCATGAATCCACATTTCTCTAAATTGACCAAATCACTATTGTACCATGGTTTACGAAGCCCTATTTGAATATAGCCAAATGAACACATCTTTCGAATCCTGTTTTGAATAGCGTATTGAATGATAAAACGACATCGTTTAGATTGCAACATTTCCAGGGGAAATCCGAGTCTGAACATTGAAGAAATTCGTTAAGAGATATAAATTCGGCATTGTTCTAATTAAATTTGGCAGACACAGAAGTCGTTGTCGGTGACGATGGCTATTTGAGAGGAAAGAATCGTTTGAATCTTCTTCGGGTTGTCTAGAACATCCCGTCTAAAATAACCCGTCTAGAACAAAGAACAAGCTTGGGATCAAATCCGATGGAGCCACACTGTTGACTCGGTACAGGCCAGTAATGATAATAGCTGAGCGAGTATTTCACTAAGTAGTAATGGCATATCTTACAGCAATTAATTCTCCTTTGTTTTTAAGACTGGTGTCGAAGTCATATTTAGCCTTTCTATAAACGATATCGTCGGATAGAAAATACTCGAGTGCATTCACCTTGTTAACCAAGTTCCACCAGTTATTATAATTCGTAGTTGCTATAAAGAAGATCCATATGGAACGTCTTGGCTTTACCTCGAATACTAGAGGCATTGTAATAGTATTATGAGATGAATCCGGTGTGTCGATTGTCAAGAGTCATATAGTTATAGGAGACGAAAGTCTAGGATTCATTTTTTGAATCCCTGATATTAAAGGACTGATCCAACAACCACATATACCCGGTGCGCTTGAAATGTATTTTCATTCACAACGACCTTGAATGAGATAAACTAGAGGATTTATATCGCGATTTTTCGGTAGCATATAGGCTAGCAATCGTTATAGAAATATTCAATTTCTGGACACATGTAACTTGAAATTATCACTGACAGTACTCGGGCTTAAACGACTCATACATAAAGGCTTAATACTTTTGATATACACAGTTTGAAGGGATAAATCTCAATTGCCCGTGCCAATTATGTGATAGTGAATGATATGTGTGTTAAATAGACCTATAGGCCTGTAGCTATGGGGCAGTCCGTTGACTCCTTAAAACCAGTTTCGTGCTCATTGCTGTGTTGTTGTTGATGTTTTGCACTTCGGATTTGGTACTGAAATCAATTTCTGAAATTCATCGTCAAGTTGTTGCAGTAAATCTTTCATGCCGAAAGAGGCAACTCTGGGATCTGATGTACCTATCTGATCGGATCGCGACAAACAGTCGCTCACCAAATTTTAGTTACCCTTAATGTGATGAATGTCGGTAGTGAATTGGGCAATAAAGTCGAGATGTCGTAATTGCCGAGGTTTGCGTTCTGATTTTGACGCAATTGCTGTAGTAAGTGGTTTATGGTCTGTAAAATACGAGAAATTTCTTATTTTGCTAAATATATAGCAAGAAGTTCTCTATCATATGTAGAGTATTTTGTTTCCGCTGGAGACAGCTTCTTTCAGAAAAACGCTAATGGTTGCCAACATCTATTGTTGCAATGTTGCAAGACAGCTCCTATTGCTATATTGGAAGCGTCAGTAGTAATGTTGAACTCTGTGTCGGTCAACAGATGTGCCAAAAGAGTGGAGCGGTAAAAGATCTTTTACCAAGACCTTCGTAAAGGATGTTTTGCAATCTTCAGGCCAAGAGAAGTTTCTTGTTTTTACCTTTTTTTACTAGTGGGGCCAAATCCCAAAATAGGCGATAACAGTTCGGCTAAACGTAGTGTAAAGCAGTGGTAATAATTTACCATATACTTTAACTCTTTCTTTCGACGGAAGAGCGCCATCTTTCGAAATTATGTGGCTTAAAAAGTCAAGTGACTTTACGCAGAAAATGAATTTCGTTGATATCGTTGATATAAGAGAAAACTAAGTCCAGCCACTAAGTTTCAAGAAAAAACTGTGCATATGTGGAATAGGATATCTATCTGGGACTGTGACAGTGTTCAACTGTCTATAATCTCCACAAGGGCGCCAGACATTTTCCTTCTGGCGGCAGATTCCGATATCTGTCATAAAAATTCGATTTTTGCAGCTTTCAGTTTTATTCCGTTTAGTTGTCGCGGTTTAGCAGAAAGCAGCCGATCTTGTGTGACGATGTAATGTGCTACATTATGATTTACTGGCAAATTATAGTTTGGAGTAAAGGGCCGAAGGAATTGTTAACGCTGAAAAATTTTAATGTAGGCGTATTAACTTGAGCGATAGTTGCGTTCACGGTTAGGGTCGTAACTGAATCAGAAAATCGTCTGTTATTTAAATCGACCACAAGAGCGTATTTGAACAGAAATTCAGCACGTATAATAGGCCTGGCTACTGCTGCACTAATTAAGAGATGCGTGAACGAACGCCTGAGACCGAGATTAATCTTCAATAATTTAGTACCGTAAGTGGAAATTGGGGTACTGTTTGCCACTGTAAGAATGCAAACGTAGCCTTTTGTCTGTCGGGGAATCTTTTTAACGGGTATCACAGATACTTCACCCTCCAAGTCGATCAGAAATTCTAAAGTGTTTTCTTGATCGAAAATGAAAAGACGGCGCCATGAACCAATTCCACAGCTTGCTGTAGAGACAGAAGGATTTAGTAGTTTTCCGATGAGTCGTATTTTTCGCCAGCTACACCTTGAGTGGCTACTGATCGGAAACTGCACGGTTTAAAACACTTACGTGTGCGTGAGCAAAATTGGCTGTGGTATCGGCAGAGTCCGGAGCGAAAGGGTGATCCCGTCTGTGATCTGGAACTATTATTAAAATAACGTTGGCTATGCGGTGTTCCGCGAAAACCAATGTTCATGTTGTTAAGTGATCTCTAAAGATCAGCTAACTATTGTTGCGTCGAGTCTAGTTGTCGTCGCATTTTTTGAACGGTCTAATTCACCGACAATAGTTGCTTTGTTATGGGCTGACTGCAGTGTTGTTGCAGCAACTGTGAGTGTCGTTATCTAATTATTCAGAATTGGATGTTGTGCGAAGCAAAGCTCAGTTTCGATATGCTGAGGAATCGTAATAATTTTGTTAAAAATTAATTGTCACCTCATCAGGTCATGGCCACCGAGTGCTATGAGTAATTGCTACTTTACGCTCTATAAATATTTATGTATAGTGTAACGCTAACGTTAGCGAATTATATGAATGTGCACGAAATATCTGAATAATTGTTTTTGTGTTTATGTAGCGACGGTCGTTACAGCCCAAAAAACGGGTACCGTTCGAAACTGGATATTTTACAACTGGATTTGACGAAACAGGATAGTTCAAACTTGGATATTTTAAAACGAGATAAGGTACAAAACGGGATATGGTACAAAACTGGATAATTCAAAACAGGATATTTCGACATGTTATTTAAACTTAAAATGATTTTTTAGGAAAGTTCTGGAATATGGTCAATTAGGAAGGAACTCGGCAGCTAATTAACCGCTTATGATGAAATTCGATACGTAGGATGAAAATGGAATTTTAAAATGATTTTTTGGGAAAGTTCTAGAATATGGCCAATAAGGAAGGAACTCGGCGAGTTCTTAACCAATTATGATAAAATTCGATATGTAGGATGAAAATGTTGATGAAAATTAATTAATTTTTCTCACATAGATTTTCTAAAGTGAAAAAAAGTTAAATTAAGTAGAAGAATAAAAAATAGATGAAGATAAATTTTACTGACAGTAAACTTGATCAAGTCAATGATTATTTTAATAAGATGAGAAAAGCAGCAATTAAAAAAAAAACATTAAATGAAGGAAAATTCTGTCTCTCTGCTTAAAATTATTCAAGTATGAAACCTTACTGGCCATATTCCAGAAGTTTTCCCAAAAAAGATTTAAAATCAAATTTAATTATACAATTAAAGAATAAAAACATTAAGTGAAGGAAAATTCTATTTCTCTCCTTAGAAATATTCAAGTATGGAACCTTACTGGCCTTATTCCAGAACTTTCCCATCAAATCATTTTTAAATCCCATTTTCTTCATACGTATCGAATTTCATCAAAATCGAATTTCATCAAAATCGGTTAAGAATTCGCCGAGTTCCTCCCTAATTGGCCATATCCCAGAACTTTCCTAAAAAATTATTTTAAATTTAAATCACATGTCGAAATATCCTGTTTTGAAATATCCAGTGTTGTACCATATCTCATTTTGTACTTTAGCTCGTATTGAAATATCCAATTTTGAAATATCCAGTTTTAAAATGTCCAGTTCTGAGCGGTTCAAGATCATCACTGTAAAGAAACGTATAGTCTTGAGATACATGATATCCACTTACTGGCCATCGAGTTTCTTATGGAGAGCAAGGAGTTCTAAGCGATTTATGGCTGATTCAGCACCATTAAACGCGCCTGGTTGTCTCACCGACCGCACGTTATACATACCAATCCGACAGTATCCGCATTTATTTTTGTTAATATTTGTAACGTTAGACTTTTTTAACGGTGAGGGTAGTCGGCTCTACAGTCCAACCTTAGTTTAGTCGCGTCCAACAACAAGCCAACAATGCTGTCGTGGAATTCTAATGATAGTATACTGGCTTAGAAGTCTTTTACAAGCCATTTGAGTGCTACCCGACCATTGGGGGCATTAAATATTGTTTATTAAGAAAGTGTTAAGACGGTATAGAAAATTAACTTTAGGGATTTAGTTTCAGAGTAACAGTAACCAAAATATTATTTGTGAAATAGCGATAAACTTTATTGTATGAATAAATCGTAATTAAGATAACGGGCTTAACATAAGCCCTCTGTACTTTAAGAACTTCTGAAGAAGGAATGAGAAAAGTAATCTGCTCGGTTGATAAATTACCATTTAAAACCACTTGCTAAAAGGTTTAGTGAGAGATAAGTGAAATTTTTTTTAGGACAATTGATGGCACTTCATCAAGTCCACGAATTATGGTGACTTGTTTAGGTTAAACATTTTAAACACAAAAATTGAACGTTGGTAAAATTTTAAAATGTAACGTTTGGGCTCCATAATTCGTTTTGATTATTCCACCCCGATTATAATCAAAGCTTTATTCCTTACCCTTGGCACTTTATTACGTTCCATTGATACGTGAATCGAATATGTGATAAGAAAAATCTGTTTATCCTACTCAACTAAGAGAATAAAATTCAATTTTAATATTAACAAAATATTACGTGATTTTCATAAGTGCCTACAGAAAGTTTTTCTGTATTTTTTTTTTTTGTTTACTTGCCCAAGGTCAAAAGGATCCAATGTTCTAAAATGAAATTTAATTATAACAAAATGTATGTTTTACGAACCAAACAATTTTAGGGTGTTACACAAATCAAATAATAAAACATAAACACTGTAACGATCAGTTTCAAATAATTTTTTTTAGTTCGAGAATTAAGCCGAACCTCATTAATTATAAAATAGAAATCATTAATCTATCGTGTCCGACGACCGTTGGTTGGCTTTTATCAATTTTATTTACTATGTCGTATATACATATTGATTTTATATTCTAACATATAAGTTTGGTAAGATTTGACAAAAAATTCTTACATTACCAAACCAGTTTTAATTTTTTATTTTTAAGCCGATTATATAAGTCCATAAGCAAATATAAAATTAAAATACAAAACATTAATTAAAAAAGGGCAACATAATCGATCTTCTTTAGATATATTATGTCGATGATTAATTGTTAATTAAAATTTTTTATGTAGTCTGGTTTTTTTTATAATCAAATTCACCACAATATTCGTTTTAAGATTAAAATTAAGAAATCTAATTTATATATTAATTATGCAGTGTCTTATCTATCGTATATAATGTATACATATATGACGAAAGGTTATCAACTTTGCTTGTCTATTTCTACAGAATTGGTATACACATTTTTTCAACATTACAAAATTTAAATAAATAATTCTTGGTAATTTTCTCTCAATTTGGAAATTTTGTATACCGAAAAATGTCAACTGCGTGCATTGCAGATTTACTATATACTTTATATATAAATATATCCGGTTAAATTTGGTGTCTGCAGACAAACTGTCTACAAATTTATGAAAATAGAATTTGATTTTGTATTCTTAAAATTTTTTATTATTATTCGTGACGCCTTTGTGGCTCGTTACAAATTGTTTATGTTATTTATAATGAAGATAAGCCGGTCAAGGGGAATTATGTAGCGATATAGATTTGATTTCATTGTTGGATTTTCTAATTATTTTTTTACGCATTTTTGTAACCCTAGATATGGGAAGGTCAAAAGTTTAAAATTTAAATATGTGTATATATAGATTCCGGAGTCGACCATTATTTGTAATTCTTATCACTAACAAAATTTTACTGCCGTCACAAATTTTATACGCACATAACCCGCCTACAATATATTAAATCGCACAGTTAGTATTGATTATTTTAATAGTTGCGCGCTAAACACCAGTATCCAAAAATAAACAAAATGAATAATTTAAACCGATATAGAGTTTAGTGTTGATTATAAAACCTTGAAACGGTTTTTGCAAGCCATTGTTGGCCCGTGCTGAGTCGTAAAACTGGCTTGAATATGTTGCGACCCGAGCTTGCTTTTCGTATTGTTCTATAGACACCCAGTAGAAGACAAATCGAATACATCAAGTGTTTGCATGGAAACCTTATTTATATTAAATTTACTCGACACAAATCACCGAAATTATTATCAATAAGATTTTATTAAGTTAATTAAACGTTAAAATTCGATCGAATTCACCGTTTTATGACAAATACATCAAATACTTGCATTTAAACTTTATTTATATTCACTTTACTCTTATTAAATTAATTAAATGTTTAAATTCGATCTAATTCACCGTTTTATAGCAAATACACTTTACTCGACACAAATCACCGAAATTATTATAAATAAGATTTTATTAAATTAATTGAACGTTTAAATTCGATCTAATTCACCGTTTCATAGCAAATACACTTTACTCGACACAAATCACCGAAATTATTATAAATAAGATTTTATTAAATTAATTAAACGTTTAAATTCGATCTAATTCACCGTTTTATGGCAAATACTTAAATATTTGCATAAAAACCTTATTTATATTCACTATACTCGACACAAATCACCAAAGTTATTATAAATAAGATTTTATTAAGTTAATTAAACGTTTAAATTCGATCTAATTCACCGTTTTATGGCAAATACATAAATATTTGCATAAAAACCTTATTTATATTCACTATACTCGACACAAATCACCAAAGTTATTATAAATAAGATTTTATTAAGTTAATTAAACGTTTAAATTCGATCGAATTCACCGTTTTAGACCGAATACATAAAGTATTTGCAAAAAAATATTATTTATATTCACTTTAATCGACACAAATCACCGAAATTATTATAAATAAGATTTTATTAAATTAATTAAACGTTTAAATTCAATCTAATTCACCGTTTTATGGCAAATACATAAATATTTGCATAAAAAGCTTATTTATATTCACTTTACTCGACACAAATCACCGAAATTATTATAAATAAGATTTTATTAAGTTAATTAAACGTTTAAATTCGATCTAATTCACCGTTTTATAGCAAATACATAAATATTTGCATGAAAACCTTATTCACTTTACTCGACACAAATCACCGAAATTATTATAAATAAGATTTTATTAAGTTAATTAAACGTTTAAATTCAATCTAATTCACCGTTTTATGAAAAATACATAAATATTTGCAAAAAAATGTTATTTAAACACTTTACTCGACACAAATCACCGAAACTATTATAAATAAGATTTTATTAAATTAATTAAACGTTTAAATTCCATCTAATTCACCGTTTTATAGCAAATACACTTTACTCGACACAAATCACCGAAATTATTATAAATAAGATTTTATTAAATTAATTAACCGTTTAAGTTCGATCTAATTCACCGTTTTATGGCAAATACATAAATATTTGCATAAACACCTTATTTATACTCACTATACTCGACACAAATCACCAAAATTATTATAAATAAGATTTTATTAAGTTAATTAAACGTTTAAATTCGATCGAATTCACCGTTTTATACCGAATACATAAAGTATTTGCAAAAAAATATTATTTATATTCACTTTAATCGACACAAATCACCGAAATTATTATAAATAAGATTTTATTAAATTAATTAAACGTTTAAATTCAATCTAATTCACCGTTTTATGGCAAATACATAAATATTTGCATAAAAAGCTTATTTATATTCACTTTACTCGACACAAATCACCGAAATTATTATAAATAAGATTTTATTAAGTTAATTAAACGTTTAAATTCGATCTAATTCACCGTTTTATAGCAAATACATAAATATTTGCATGAAAACCTTATTCACTTTACTCGACACAAATCACCGAAATTATTATAAATAAGATTTTATTAAGTTAATTAAACGTTTAAATTCAATTTAATTCACCGTTTTATGCCAAAAACATACCCGGGTTGCCTATTTAAAATGTAGAATAACAAAATAAAAATATAAACAAAGCTAGGTATTCGTCTTGTTTTGCAATCATATACCGACACTTACAATACAATCAAAGAATATATTTTTTAAAGCTTTAATATACAATCAATAAGGCTTTTGATATATTTCGTTAAAGGTTTGAATAGTAAACGATTTAATTTATTTCGATCTTTCGGATGCGGACGAGTGCGGATGTGGATTTTAAATTATTTTGCGAGATAATTTTTTTTGTTTATTTAGCGGATGCGGAATTGAAAAAAAATATCCGTGCAGGATATTCTTTATAGTAGACGCAATCTTCGGCTGGCATTATTCCAATAGTATGGATAAAACCTAAATTTCACAATTTGGAAGAGTTGACATTCATATACCTACGACCACGAACAGGTGTTTACTCACCAAATGAGAGGCTCAATGCATCTCTTAAGTAATTTAATATGGCAAATACTAAAAATAGAAGTCCATCTCGGAAGACCATTCAACGCTTACATTCTGCTTACATTCTGCTATTGATTCTGATGAATTTTTATCAATTTTTTTTATTTATATATGCATAATTCTATAGAATTCGGGATCCTAACTGCTGAATCTCGGGATTACGAACCATAGTGACAAGATTCCTTCAAATATGTGTGGCACCACTACTAAAATCAATTGCGTTTTGAGATCAATTGAATTCTCAAACCTAGTTTTAGAGGTCAATTGATCTCTAAAAAAAAAGCCGAAAATCCAGTTGTCTTTTTACACTGTTGCCATTAAGTTAAATTACATAGACATCATCTACGTATGCCAGAGCATGTTTGGACTGACGGTATAAGATGATGTTCTAAGGTGTTTCACTTTTATGAAAAATAACCGTAAATTAAAGAGTATCGGGGAAAGAGCATCCCCTTGTAGTAAAGCAGCCCATAAGCTAAACTGTTGAATTGAGACATATAAAGGCTTGCTGGAAATTTTGAAAGAGTCATCTCCGTAAAAAAACTTGATTAGTGACTGAGCGGTTCAGACATAATCCTGCTAGACAGTCACCTACAATATTCTCCACCAGAAGAGTGATTCTTCAATATTATGTTAGACAATAATTTGAATGCCATTTAAAGTAGAACTATATGATAATTTAAACGATCGCCTTTCTTAAAAATAGAGTGTAACGCTGCTTCTTTCTTCGAAACATCGGGCAAAATAATAAGTTTCTCATATTCGAAAAGATAGTTCCATTTCGTAGCCGAATATCAAGAGATTGGGATCATCTCCAGGAGAACTACGATTTCTTTTTAGGCTCTGCATGCCCAGTGGCAAATTTTAGATTTTCGATGTACATCTCCGCAGTCTGTATTTGACAACATTAATCTAAAGCGTTTAACTACAGCACATTGCTCGTTTCAAATGTTAAGTACTACATCGATGTTGACATAAAGGACATCCTGGTCCCAAATTACAATATAGACCTTGGTCTGGACATATAGTGCAGTCCAGTAACTCCTTTAAAGAACTGAATTGCGCTTATTGTGAAGTTGTCCTCAGGGCGGACACTTATCTTTTGTACTTTTGTTTTTTAATCTTTTTTGTTCGTATTGGTACTACGCAAACTACTTTTATTAATTTGGAAAAGCTACGAGTACATTCTCGGGAAGCTACTGTTAATGTTCTGTCAATAAAATTCTAAGTAAGCATAAAATGAAACTACAGAAATTTTATGGAAAAATTTAAAAAAATTATTGAACTCCAAAATTTAATCAAATCATTGGCTAACAGTTTGAATAGCCTTATGAAGGATTTCGAAATAAAATTTAAATTTATACCTTCGTTCAGGATTTGATTTCATTTCGTCCCTACGAGAAAAAGTGAGGTTTTCGACTGGGCGCCTTTGAGCGTGAGGGAACATCTAATTTAAAGTTATTTCTTTAGCATGAAAGAGTTTTTTTTTTGGGGCCATGTGGGCGTTGTAGCCTGTAAAATTTTAATATATAGTTGTGCAGTATAGTATTATATAATTTAAAAAAATGACTAGAAAATAATTTATTTTTAGATTATTGATGAATTTTGCCGCTCGGCCAGTTGTTAATACTATACTATAGGAGGGCCGGCCCTGGTTGTACTTTTAAGATTTCAGTCTTCCGTCATTTAAGCTTTTTCCGTCTAAAAATTCACTAAGTACCAGCGCACAATGCAATATCTAACATGATTTTGATATTGTGCTTTCTCAACTTTATTTATTAGAACTGCGCATTTAAAATGTGAGATTCGTTTTCCTGTAATCCATGACATGTACAAATTCCATCATTGATTTGCACTGACAATTTATTATCAGCCCACCGAACTAATCTTCATTTAGTCGCGTCCTACGGCAGTCAAAAGACGCTGGGTGGTATTCTCAGAATATCATGCTTGCGTATAAATAATGTACAAGAGATTCGATTGCCCCCGGACCACAAGGGTCTTAAAATATACTACAAAATTAATTTAATTTGCATGGATATCGTAAAATTTTAAAAATACAAATTGCATGTTGTAATATGCTTATCTTTCATTTGTGACTGATATGTTTTAAAATAATTGTCTGCTCACATCTTTATACGTAGGTCGTATGGTAAGTATTGGCTTAAAAAAAATTAATCCGTCGAGGCTTTATTTCGAAATAGTAAATATGCGATGTAGGAACATTTCGTTCCTACCAATATATTAAAATTGTTAGTCTTTTTGCTGCAAAGGTTCAGAGTCGTTTATCATAAATATTATAGCCAGGTACTTATCGTACGACCTTGGTAACCCTCGTAAATATATATATATATATATATATATATATATATATATATATATATATATATATATATATATATATTTATATATATATATATATATATATATATATATATATATATATATATATATATATATATATATATCAAAGTAGCTAGGCCATTTAGATAAAATGTCTAGATTCAGAAGTTTACAGGTTATTATGATAACTTTAAAAAAATGATTTTTGTTTATATCCGCAATTTGATTAATTAATCTAAGAGTGACACATCAACAAATTCCTAGTAGATGAATTTTTGTTTTTATGATAAAAAACAAAAAAATGTTTGTAGTTGACACATTGTAAATGGTACATGTAAACATTTATTTATCTTTCTTAGATGTTTACATTTTAAATTATTATGTCAATCTTTCGATCAATTTTGTTTTTAAATCTGATGATTATTAAACTGGTAAATTTCACCAGGTCTCTCAACACGATCAGTAATATTATTATTATTATTTTTTATTATAGTTTTATTACAACTGAATTACAACTCATCTAGTAATTTGTCTTTAATATCTGGTGTTCTCTTTTTGTGCGATATAATCCACTGCGGTTAGTCTCGAATTGGTTTACCTTATTTCCAATAATATAATTTTCCAATAATAATTTTCTAATAATACTGTACCTGCCGCTTTATCCAAATTTCTGTGCGGTTAATTAGAAGTATCTGAGGATGATATTGATTGCCGGTTACTTGTGTCAGTTAACAAAGATGTCAGCCGTCTGAACTACGTTTCATTCAAAATCGATGTTGATCCTGATTTATATAAAAATTTGGCCATCAGGAGTTGTCGTAAAAGAGTGTGTTTACCGTCCAAAAAACTTCAAACCAATAGTTTTGGATTAGCTCCGACACTTGATCATTTAAAAAAATTGACCTACCAGAGGAATGCGGACCAAAGCTCAGCCTATTTATTCATCGCTTTTATGCAACGATTATAATGTTGTCATTTTTTACAGAAACATGCGGTTGAATGGTGATCTCAATTCTGAGGAGTTCTTTCCTTCTTGTTATTCTGTGTTCGTCGTGATCGTAATCCGAGTAATACTAAAGTAGTTGGAGGCGGCGTTATTATTGCGCTAAAAAATAATTTTAAATTTTATCAAGTTAACGCTAATGGCGATAGTGGTGAGTCAATCATTATCAAGATCAAATGTGGTTCGTTTTGGCTTTTTGTTGTTGATGTGCATATACCTTATGGAAGTACCGCAAATGTTTACATGGATTTATTGATTTTGTCAACAAAGAAATTCTATCGTTATCTAATGAAAGCGATCATGTTTTGTTTGTGGTTCAAACTTTGACGAGCCATGGTTTAAATAATTCTGGTAGTTTAGGCCCGGATAGATAGTGTCTTCCCATTTTTTTTAAAATAAATGTTCCCATTCTTTGTGTGAACCTTTACTTCATTTGTTTAACGTAAGCCTTTCAAGTGGTGTATTTCCTGAAATTTAGAAAAAAAAATTGTTATCCCTATATTTAAATCGGGTAGAAGAAGCGATATCACGTGTTATAGGGGCATTTAGTTTCTTTCCGTGATACCAAAGCTTTTTGAATGTTTGGTTAAATCTAGATTGGAATTTCGTATAAGAAATAGAATAACTTCTCGCCCAACGTGGTTTTCTTTAAGGTCAATTAACAATTACCAATTTAATGTTTTTTTTTTCTAGTGAAACATTTAAGACTGTTAAAAACCGTGGACAGGTGGATGTGATCTATACAAATTTTTTTTAATTAATTGATTGTGGGATCAATTTCATTCCAATTAAATGGGTTATATCGTATATTTCAAACCATAAGCAATGCGTTAATATCGCACAATTCATGTTCGTTCTATGGTATGATATCCCTTCTGGAGTTCCACAAGGTAGTCATTTTGGACCGTTAGTTTTCATAATATTTATTAATGATGTAGTCCAATGTTTTAAGTGTTTGTTGTATGCAGAAAAGAAAAGAAGTGTTAGTTGTATGTTTGTTGTTAGACCTAAAAATATATGCAAACATTAAACCTATTATTGACGCTGATCGGATGCAGGAAGAGCTCGATGAATTTTGTAATTGCTCTACAATAAACAAGTTGCCATTAAATGCTAATAAGTGTAAAGTTATGACATTTTCTAGAAAACGACTGTCGTGCGCGGAGTTCGCATTTGTTTTATTCGACGTACAGATCAGTATAATCTGTGACATCCGTGATCTTAGAACCTTTCTAGTAATTTGAACTTTAATAATCACATTAAATTAATAATAAATAAGGCATTTGCTATGCTGGGTATTATTAAGCGTCATGGTGGTGAGTTTTGTGATCCTTTGACTTTAAAACGTATTTACGTTACCTACGTAAGGTTAATGTTAAAATATGCTTCAGTAATTTAGAATCATTTCTATCAAACGCATTCTGATAGAATTGAAAGCATTCAGAAGTAGTTTTTGATTTATGCCCTGCGACGTTTACCTAATTTGAATCAGGGTTTTGTTCGTGAACCTTACGTAAACCGTCTTTTATTATTAAATTTACAAACTTTAGCGCGTAGAAGAGAATCAGCTTATGCCGGTTTTCTCGTGACATTTTATGTTCCAGAATTAATTGTTGTGCACTGCTTGAGAGATTCAGCTTTTCTGCTCCTCAGCGAGCTTTGAGAGAATGTTCGGGGTTTTTACATATTCCTTATCGCGCAAATAATTTTAGAAATACGGAACCTATGGTACTCACATGACTGTGAGTAATCAAACATTGTAATTTTACAAAATTGATGAATGAATAAAATAAATAAATCAAACATGATAAATCAATCTGACTGTCCTAGTTCTAGACAAACCACCGAAAACACCACCCTTACAAACCAAGTAGAACTTTATTTTTAAATGATTGTATTATTTTTCCATTGGGCTTCTTTATGCATCCCCAAAGCTGAATACCATATGTCTATATTGGTTTTAGAATTTGCCTACATAGCAGCATTTTATTATGCAATGATTGGAATTCCTATGTTAAGCTCGTCTTTTTTCTTTTTGAGATGCTATTTTCTCTTAAGCTTAGTGTGAAGTATCAGGTCTAGATATTTGGCTGTATTTGCATTTGGAACTTGCTAAGAGTTGATTTCCACTGGTATCCAGTTAACTTTTTTGTTGATAAAGTTAACATGAATTGATTTGGTTTCATTTAGCTGGATCTGTCATCTCTTTGTCCACTTAATAGGGTGAAAGCTACACCTATTGACACTCATATAGAAAATTTCAATTTTTGTTGCCGCTACTGATGCGAATTATGCACTAAAGTTTAGCAGTTAAACGATTTCTTGCACAAAATTTTATTATTTTTAAAATTTTAATTAGTGAAAACTAATTAATTAACGCATAATACGGAAAAATTGGATTTTTTTTAAAGTATCCTATTTGCTATAGTTATTGACATACCATATGATACAGTTATTGCTAGTTTTTAGTTCAGGTTTAAAATAAAAATGGAACTTGCAATTCAGTGTTTATTTTATTCAAAATTCAGTTTATTAACCATAAATATTCAAAACTATACATAAAAACTTGCTATATTATAATGAAATAGTGAAATATTTTAACAATAATGGTTTACTATTTTCTTAAACAAATAAAAAATAAAGAATTCAGGTAAGTGTATATCACAACTTAAGTTAAGGATCACAAAAGTTTTGTTGACAGTTATCGCGCTAAGCTTAGTGGCTTTTCATAGCACATTGCTCTCCATGTTACAGTTAGAACAAAAAAAAACACTGGCAACAGTTGCAATTTTAGAATATTTATGCATTTTACATATTCTTTTGTACAGGTCTTGCATTTAATTCCAACATTTTCCAGTGTTTGAGATTTGAAAAAATTATATTTACAATTTTTGCACTGTTGCCTTTCGCAATTTTATTATTTCCTAATTAAAAAACATAACTTTCCAAAATAGAACTATTGTTATTTTCCTCATTTTTATCTTAAGTAGGTTCGCTGGTAAGATCTAGAAGTAAAGGTATAAAATATTCAAATCAAAGGGAATCAAATATGAATATTTATTGTGTCATTACATTTAAGAACTTCTACTTCTTTCTCTGTTTCTGCTCCTTGAGAAAAGTTTGTAATTACGTTAGGTTCTTCAGCCAAAGTGTAAATTTCTATAAAAATCATAATCAATTATCATTTCACAAATAGCTAAATTTTAAATGAAAAGTAGTGGTAAGGTTACCAATTTCATAATTTGTTGAAGAACTATCATTTTCTTGATAGGTGATTGTTCCAACTTTTGTTGCATACGCTTTTTATCTTGAACAATCCGTTTTTTTACTAAAGATTTCAAATCTTTTTTCTCCTTTTTCTTTGTTTTTTTTGCAATTCTATGGGATTTTCGTTTTTCTTTTTCCAACAATAGCTTTTCTTTTTCTTGTTTTTTGCTTTCTCAGCTTTAATTCATATCGGCGAACTTATTACAAATAGTTTTTTTAATTTCGCAGTTTGGGTTCCTGTTTTCATTGGTCAATCTAAATAATTTGTAATACACTTTCTTGGAGCTATATTTTACAAATTATTTAAAGAATCGACCAAATAAGGAACAATAATTCCATTGATAGAAGTGCTTGCAAATCCGACCTCATTTGTTATTGTGATTCACTACTTATTCTCCAATGTGTGTTTCTTCCATGTTACATAAAGGGTTAAGGCTTAAATTGTCATCCGAATATATAAATTCATTTATCCCGTTAATGTCGAATTCCGCGATTACTGGATTGACAACGGTCGACAAATTTTCAAAATTTAGATCCTCAAATAATTTAATTTTTGTGTTTCCGACAATCTCCGAAAATTGTGAAAATGTATAGAATCCTCTGGGGGTGGTGTGTTAATATGAATGATTTTGTTTGAGGTAATACTAAGAGTTGATTTCCCAAGACATTTAGAAAAATCGATTGCGGAGAAATCCAAGGAAAAAGACCGCATGATTTAAATCCATTTTGGATTATCTGGGGCGTAATGCCGCGTTCAAATGCTTTTGACAGTAATGGAGCAAAATGTTCCCTTGTCAAAGTGGCATCAGAATTTTCTTTACGCAATATTTGTACTAGTTTGGCCCAACAATTCTTTAATGGCTTAAAGGCCGCATAGTCACAGGGTTGTAAAATACGAGTAGTGTTTGGATATAATGCTATGATTATGATACTCAATTTTACACATAACTCGCTCACCTTTAGAGTCATATGGGTACTATGACCGTCAACAAAATAAATTATAGGTAATTTAATGTTGTTTTGCACGAGATATGGATGTAAATGCTTCGAGATATATTCGTAGAAAACTTTCTTTGTCATCCATCCGTTATCCGAAATAGCTAAAGCCCAATTTTCTGGTAGATATTTTCTTATTTCCTCTGACCATAAAAGGTACGACTTTACCATTTACACTATAAATATGCACATTACCGTTAAATTAGATTTTGCAGCTCGGGTCGATTTCTTATATATTGCCACCTTTAGCAGCTAGCATAGATCTTGTTTTTGGACATTAATTGATTGATTGATTGATTTTGAATGTACTGCCAAGCATTAAGCAGGATATCCCGGGCCCACAGTACACCCGTTTTTACATATACTTGGAAGGATACTAATTAAATTATTGAGATCGACCCGGTTACAGACACCTTGTCGGCCAATAGTTAGTAAATTTTTATGGGTTAGGGAAAGGAAAAGTATGTTAGTTATGACTTAATTGGTCCAATTTCTCGGTAATCTGCAGAGGTTTCCTGAAAACAAAATCTATTAATGAACTAATTGCTTTTAGCCATAGGCTGTAAGAAATAGAATTAATTTCAATCTGAAATTATAATTTAATTAATTATAATATTATAAAATTATAGTTCTGCAATCCATATGCTGTAATAAATTGGATTAGTTTCCCATGAAATTCGTTCCGTTGCGTTTTTGCTAAAAATTAGGTGTTAATTTAGTACCGTACTATAGTGGTAATATAAATCATAATATAACAGTACAAAGATATGAAATAATATAAAATACATTAATATAACAATATAAACACCAAAACTCAAATCTGAAACGTAAGAATATACAGAATATAAAAATATAAAATATAAAGATATCGAAATTAATTAAATAACATCGGCATTTGTACGCAAATTAAATGCAGCAGCGATACTTGATTCGACACTTATTATTTCACGGCCCTTAAGATCTTCGTTAAAACATGTAATTTGTAGGAGAAGCCGGCATCCATCATCTTCGGGATGATAGCTTTCAACAACATCACGTATTTGAGCATACGGATATTCTTTTGGGTTTAACACAAAATCTTCAGAGCTTTTCTGGTACAGATATAATTTTTATAACTTCATTTTATTAAATAAAATTGATCTTTCAACATATAAATTTTAATTTAAACTCTAAAAGAGACCACCCAAATATTACGCACAGACAAAACCACTCTACACTCCAACAAAACTAAAAGATCTTAAGAATACAAATTTTACCTTAAAAACTAATAAATTTAGAGTTATTAGTTAATTTAGAAATATTTTATCTATTTAATATATTTTGTTTATTTGTATATAGATTAGAAAAATGTTTGCAAACTACGTTTTCCTAATTTATTTGTTGAACTGCCCAAAAAAACTAGAAATTGAATTTTATTAAAATAATTAAACAATTGAATTCGATCGAATCCATCATTTTTTAGCAATTACACAATGTACTTGCATTAAAATCCTATTTATATTTACTTTAAAACCAAAAACACTAGAAATCGAATTTTAATAAAATAATTGAACCACATACAAAATCCAACATGATAAAAAACCAAACATAGTGCAATAATAGTCAACATGTTCCTGTTAAGATAACAGTCAAAGCTCAATTCCGAAATTACATTTTTACATATTTGACTTTACATTCACATGACACATCAACTGGGATGGAAGAAGTGTTGACTATTTGCGCCAACAAATCATTTTTTTCCATCTTTTTGAAAAATCTTGTTTGGAAAATCGACTGCTTGACGGTTCACCAGAAGACTTATAGTCAAATTATAATTTGGTTAATTCACCAGGTCAAGTAGACTCGTTTTTTGTAGTCTTCTTTCACCGACATGGTGAACTATCGATAGAGTATTCATGTTGCTGAAGTCTTATTTCATGTTTTGCGGTATGTATTTTTTGTATGGCACCGGATTTCAGTTGATTTCTATTGAAAGATGGTTAGCCTGTAGATATGAAAAGCTAATTAATATAAGTGGATTTCGCCTCATTAATTTTGATTTTAAACTATTTGTCCAGTTACAAACCGCATTTATCATCATCTGGAAGTGGCTCTTTGCATTGATGACATTACTTCAAATTGTCATAACTTTAGTGCCATTTGCAAAGGTGGCTACAGTTCCTTCATTTATGGTTGTTATGTCCCTTGACAGGAAGATTCTTAGCATACATTTTGCATTATAACCTACTCTTAGAGTCTTAGCTATGTTTGTGATTTTATGCACCTGTTGTAAAGCTTTTCTCTGAATCCAAATTGACATGGAGGAACTAGATTTCTGTCCTCAAGTATTGGTTTAAATCTCTTAAGTCAGCAACAAAATGGGCTTATATAATTTTTGTTGTTAGGTAGTTTATCAGGTTTATCGTGTTTACTTCCACTATCTTCCTTTAGAGCGGGACGTATTTCAATCGAAGGTGGCAATACTAAAGTGTAGTAATTATTGAAATTAAATCATACTCTGGACCTTACTCTAGGCGATAGATTTATCTAAAGCTTGTGAATTGTTATTATATTTGCATCGTTAGTGGTTGAAAAGGTTTCCTCTAGATATGGTCTTTAATATCTGGTGTTCTCTTATTGTGGGATATAACACATTAGTTAGGCATGATTTAGTTTATAAACGAGTTTATATATTGGAGTTCCTACCTTTAAGCTAGTACATTTATCTGTATTTGATGTTAAGGTCTTTCCACTTAAGCTTAGCGTCAAGTGTCATATCTATAGATATTTGAATATATTTGCATGTGAAACTTGCTGAGAGTTACTTTTCACTGGTATCCAGTTAACTTTTTTGTTGGTAAAGTTATCATGAAATGATTTGGTTTCATTTATCTGGATTTGCCATCTCTTTGTCGACTTACTCAATATGCTAGAGGCGCTTTGCACTTTACTAGGTGCTTCTTCTACATTTTTACCAATTGCTAAGATTGCAGTGTCATCAGCAAGTGTGAGTTTCATCTGAATTTGGCAAATCTCTTGTGTATAGGATGTACAGAATTGGACCTAATTGGTACTCCTGCTAATATTTTCGTCAATGCGGAGTATTTTACTCTAAAATAGTCTGCTAAGTAAGATTTTAGAATCTTTATAAAACTGCTTTGGTAAATCTCGATGCAGTTTATTTTCTAGTCCTCTGTGCCATACTTTATCGAAGGTTTGTGCTACATCCAAAAAAATACTTGAATATGTTTTTTTGCTTTCCAAAATGATTTTTTATGGCCGGAATTGAAAGATATTGATGTGGACGACGTTTATTTTCAGCAAAACGGCGCTACGTGCCACACAACCAACGAAACAATCGCAATTTTTCAAGAAATGTTTCCTGACCGTGTTATTTCTCGAAGAGGTGATCACAGTTGACCACCGAGATCTTGTGATTTAACACCTTTAGACTTTTTTCTTTGAGGCCACGAGAAAGATAAGGTCTATGACAATGCTCCACCATCGATTCAAGACCTTAAAATTGGAATTCGTGAAGTTATCGAGGTCATTCAGCCGCAAATGTGCGAATTGGTCATGAAAAATTTCATGAAAAGGATATGGTGCTGCAAGCGTAGCCGTGGCGGCCATTTGGCTGATATCATTTTAAAATGGTAATGGCATATTTTTCTCTTTACAATGAAATAAACATTCATTGATTCCTCTTAAAAAATACTCGTTTTTTGTAATATCAAAATGAAACCTCTTATTGGAAACCCCGTTAATTGCGCTGTCGACGTCGTTAATATGTTGAATATTCGTATTTTCATGGAGTTGTAAACAGTGGATATATCATTTTTGGCATTTTTTGTGATTTCTTCGTTGATGGTTTCCATTTTTAGATCCTCATGTAGATTATCGTTTCTAATAATCCAAGGTGCATTGTACACACCGGCTTAAGTATTTGCCTGCATAAAAGTAGCTTACTGTGAATGGTAAGCTCACTATTTCTTCCAATGAGCCAATATATTTTTCTGAACTTTATATCCAGTTCTTGTCTTTTTTTTCTTGACATGCTCTTTTTATTTTAACTTGGCGTCGAGCGTCATACCCAGGTATTTTACCGTGTTCGCATGTGGTATTTCCTGCCTATTTATGTAAAAAGATAAGTGATCAACTTTTAGGTAGGTGAAGGTTTTATGAGTTGATTTTACCTCATTCAATTTTATTCTTCATTTTTTTGTTCAGTGGACAATCTCATTCACGGTGTGCTGTAATTTGCTGGTTGTCTCTTCGATTATACTTCCAACCGCCAAGATTGCTGTATTATCCGCAAAGCTTGCAATATATGTTTCTCCAGTGGTACGCCTGCTTCAATTCTCTTGAGTGATAAAAACTGTCCTTCATATTTCACTCTGAAATATCTCTCTTTATTGTATGGTTTTAAGATCTCAAGAACTGTTTAGGAAGGTCGTGATGTAATTTATATTCCAGTCCTCGATGCAGACTCGATAAAAGGCCTAGGCAACATCAAGGGCAAACTCCAGAACATACGTTTTTGTTTTTAAGCGTCTTCTCAATCACGTGTGTGACTTTGTGTACCATCTATATGCTGAAGTGTTTCTCCCTGAAACCAAATTCGTGATATGGTAACAAATGTCTTTCTTCAATCAGAGGTTTCATTCTTTTGAAGAGTAATTTTTCGAAGAGGTTGGTCAATGATGATAATAGATATATGTCTGTATAACGTTTTCTGATTAAAGGTGGCTTAGGCTATCATAATAACTTCTGCAATTTTTCACTACTGAGGAACATATTTCATTCTCAATGGTGCGTTAATTATGTATAGCAACTTGTTAAGACATTTTTCTGGCAAATTTGGTCGTATGTGTAACTCGTCTTTTTGCCTTAGAAAGGTATTTTCATCTGCTGTTTGCCTAGTCAAAGGTTTAATCGTTTCTTCCAGATGTTCAGCAAAAATTTATCAGCTTTATCTTTGGGGCTTTTGGCCCAAATGCTATCTGCTTTTTTGATTGGTGGCATCTGCTCTTTTGGGCTTTTCAGTCCTTTTGTAGCTTTCCATAAAGAGTAATCAATATTTGTAATATTTGTTGAAGCTTATCGCTTTGGTTTCTTGTATTAACTTCTGCAGCTTGTTTCTGAGCTGATTGAAAATAGTTTTGCTGAAAGGTGCTCGATTTTTATGCTAGATTTTGCTTTCTCTGACCAGATTTCTTATTTCCTGTATATGTTTCATTCTTGTGAGGTTTATTTTTGGCAGAAGGAGTGTTTTATCATTCTGCGATCTGAATATTTGTTTATGAGCAACTCTACTTCTCTTTCAAGTTGTGTTTGGTTTTTGATTGGGACTTGAAGATCAAAATACTTTCCTCAATTAACAGTATACGAAAGTTTCCCAATTGGTATTCTCGCTTGTTAACCTTGGTGGCTTTTCTTTTTCAGTTTTTATTTTTTAACTGATTGTAAGTATGATTCGAGATAAACCTTCATTATTTTCGATGTGAATATAGTTTTATGAAATACCTTTCACTACGAAAAAGTCAATCACATCTGGTATTTTGTTTGTGTCCGCTGGCCAATAAGTAGGAATACCACTTGAATGAAATGACTTTTGACTTTTCGAAGTGTTTGATGTTTCCTCTTATGGAGATAGTTGATCCACTTCTACCACTTTCTGCTGGATGTATAGAATGGTAACAATAGTAACCTTTCATTTTTGCATAAGACTTTCTAGTGAAATGGCCCTCTGCTATTAAGCATATATTAATTTTTTCTGTATTCAAAAAGATTTCTAGGAAGATGCTGTAAAAGCCCATTAGCATTCCAAGTTAGTATTCTTAGTATTTTGTTAATTTTTTGTTGTTTGGTGCGGGATTAGATAAAGCAACTTTTTTGCTACAAATCTGATTAATTTTTCTTTGATGTCCTACGATTGCAGTATTTTTGCGTGTGGTTGTATGCCTGGCGCTTTTTGCATTGTGGTATGATCCCTGCCGCCTTTTTTTCCTATTTTGCCATTATATTCCTATTGTTGATTATGTTTTCAATGTTCTCTGAGTTTGCAAAGGTCAGAGAGAATAGTGGTACCTTTATTTTTTACCGTGTTTGCTTGAGATCCACTGTTCTCTATAATTAGCTGGATGCTGCTCTTTACGATTTATGACACATCGTCCACAATGGCTCTGGGTGTGGTCAATGGCTAACCTATATATGATTAACTTCTTAAAGTGTAAACAGAATGCTTTAAATTCACAGGCTTAACCGCAAACAAATTCTAAATTAAAATTTTAATTTAAGTAAAATGAAACCATACATCTGCACTCAATCGATTTATAATTTTGTATTCGTATATCGATTTAAAAAAAAAAAAAAATTTCCCTCGTTTCATGCACAACAATAATTAAATTTTCATACCGACTTTCAAAGTGTAAATATTAAATTATTTTTTCATTTTTTTTCATTTTTAGTTTTTCAAATATTGCAGACTCGAATAAATAAACAATTTTATGTGCATAACTATAAATAATTTTTTTTTCTCTGTTTATTTGCATTTTCAGATTTAAATTTCAACTCAAATGGTGGTATAAAGGAAAATTATGATTCTAATAAATTACGAAAATGTACAACACTAGACAACACAAAATTGATTGCGCTACTGTACCAGTAACTACACAACATTAAAAATACGTGACAGTTTTTCGTGTGTTCCTGTGTGTGTATGTGTGAGTGGGTGTGCGGTGGCGAAGGAAACATAAAAAATGACTGTTGGTACATGTTCAGTATATTTGTATACAACATCCGAATACAATGAATTTGGACTGGAATCCGAACTTAAGAAATGCGAAGATGTATGCATTTTCTATTGTAATTCATTAAAAATTACACCAGCCGTACGTTTACTATTTAGTTTAAGGATAAATGGTACAAATACATGGCTACCACCAAATTCAGAACTCGCACCGAGTACAAAATATGAATTTCGGTTACGTTTTAAAGTACCAAATTTAGAACAATTTAAGAAATTAGATAAGAATGGTTACAATTATTATTATTATCAAGTACGAAATGATTTTATATCGAGTAAAATACCTGAAATAGAATATTGTAAGCATAAAAGTAAAATTGTTGGACTGGCCGTGGCCGATATGTACAAGGATATGATCGAAAAACAATTTACAATAGAAAAATTAGAGAAAAATTATAAATCATATGTTCCCAAAGAAATAGTTACAAAGCATCCGATATTTTTAAAGAAAACATTTGCAACTAGTTTAAGACAAATCAAGCACACGGATTATGAACCAGAGTGAGTATATTTTTAATTATTTTTTCTATTTTATTTTTTTATTTACTATTACAACTGGCTTATTATTTAAGGCATCTAGCGATTTTTCAAACCTAATTAATTCACATTTATTGAGAACCCATAGTTCGGTATCCTCATGTTATTAAAGACGTGAATCATGCTTGGAAGAATAAACAACCATTATTTTATTGATGTCTTCCATCTTTAAGTGGAAGACTCGCCAAGCCTTCATTTCTAGTGTGCTAAGAAGCATTTACAATGTTCCGACATACTTTATTTTAGAACATCCAAATTATCTTAACGTTACCAGGTATAGGTGTAATTTATTATGTATATAATAGTAATAATAAACTGCTTTTACAGGCCATTTCTGGTCTGTATCGAATCAACATTCTGGCTCCAACAGATTCGACCCCAACCTGGTCTTCGTATCGTTCTAGACAAGCCAAAGAAGACACGTCGTTCTCTACCCCGAAAAGCCTTCGTCGCCGACAGTGACCTCTACACCTGCCAATTGGTGGCTCTCCTTTTAGAGATCACTGCACCATTCGCATTGGATCGGCTCGCAGAACGTTACCGAGCCAGCGTACTCGCTGTTCTTTTATTTCATTAACGAGATTTATTAAGTTCCTGATCTCGTGGTTATTTCATTAACGAGATTTATTAAGTTCCTGATCGTCGCAATGTGGGCCATATATCATGTGCATTATTCTTCTCTTGAATGTCATTAACCATCCATTATAATCATCCATCAGGATCCAACCCTTACATCCATACATGACAACGGATCTGATCAACACTTTGTATAACTTCAGCTTGTTGACATTTGCAAGATATTTTGACTTTAGCAATAGACGTAAGATATACAAAGCACGGTTATCAGTGACAAGACGCGCTTTAATAACTCCTTCCCACATAATTATATAATGAGTGACAAGAGCCCGTAGTATCGGAAACTTGTCATTTCTTGAAATGAGTGCTTATCCTTACTAAAATCCATTACGTCTCTTAAACCAGTGATCATATATTTGACTGCTCACGAACCGCGAAAGACTTAGGTCTGAAGGTATGGTGCAGTCCGGTAACTCATTTAAGGACGATACGAGAACTGTGCTCATTGCTAAGTGGTTGTACATTTAAGACTTCAGCGTTCCACCATACACATTTTTTCCGACTACAAATTTAGTTCATGCACGATCACAAAGTAGTTCATTCTTTCCCCATTATCGGTCCCTAGATCACGTTGGCAGTACTATGTTTTCACATAAATTACTCTGATTTATGGGAACTCTAGCATTAAAGTCACTAATCACTATTCTGACGTTGTGCTAAAGTATGGATCCCATCAGATCATCCAAATTCTTGTAAAATAAGTCTTTATCGTTATGTTGGCTTACAATTATTTTTGTAGGCCATTGATAGGTTGGCGAGTCGCATGCTTAAACGTAGCTTACATCAACTGCTTGAAATCCAAAACAGCCTTTTTCTCCTGGGGCCCAAGGAGAAAACCAACACCAAGCTTGCTGAGGTTATATCCACTATAAAGCGAGGTATACTTAAGCGGGTTGGGTTAAATTTTGGCGGAAATCCATATTCCTTTTTGTTGATTTTTTTAGTGTCCCCAACCAACCACAGGTGCCATCGTTTATATACGTATACAAAAGACTACAAGTCGCCACATAAACATAAAAATCCTGATGCACTTTCTCGGTGACCAGTGGGTCCACAGAGATGAAGATGAAAGAATAAAGATAACATGACAAATTTCCCGATTGAAAGCCAAATAATCAGTGAGGTAATCAAGATGGACAGACAACTATCTCAAATTCACAAAATATGGATGGCCAGAGACGGTGGATCAAAAATTACAGTCGTTTGTAAAAAGAAAAAATGCTCTTGCATGTTTTAACAATGTTTTATAATTGTATGCTGAACACACGAGAGTAGTGATTCCAATCAGTCTGCGATAGTGTTACTAATAACATTACAGAAATGTCAACTATTTGTGCCTTATCGGTCATTTACGCAATAGAGAGTGTAACTCGGCAAATACCAGACGAGCCGTTAAAAATGCCACTCAAAAGCGACCACCACCAACCACATACTGCACAATGTACCAGCTGAGAAAATGGTAGAAAAGACCTAACAAATAATTACCGCTGCAGAGGGTTGAGCCTCATTCAACGTCGGACTCCGGTACAGCTACCGATAAGCATGACTAGAACCATATCAAAAATAAAATATGACCAAATCGAATACCACTCTTAGGTAATGTCATGCGCGGAGCACATTCATCTCTGGATTCAGAAAAAATAGAGCTTAACATAAACCATGTTCACCACATCGATGCCAAGGTCTCACAGATGATTGATTGATTGATTAATTTAGAATTTAAAGCGCCGGGCCCACCGTACACCCATTTTTACATATACTTGGAAGGATAGTGCAGGATATTAGCTATTGAGATCAATGGGTGGGGTTGGGAAAGGAAAGGTATGACAAAATTGGTCCGGTTTCCCGGTAGCCAATATTCAAACTACTGTTCGCATTAGATTATCACAATTTTACTGAACTGATCTGCATTATGTCATCTCTTATCACCAAATTCAGTGTGCCACCATTCATTTGTAATCTGCCAAGATTCCACGAAAACAAATCTATTAATGAACTCATTGCTCTTAGCCGTAAGCTGTAATAAATTGAATTAATCATAATCTGAAATTACAAATCAATTAATTCTTAATATAATAACATAATTGTACAATAATATAATTCCTGCAAGCCATAGGTTGTAATAAATTTCATCCGATCATTAAAATACAAATATAGAAATATAAAACGTAAGAAGCAAAAACACATAAATATAACATAACAATGCAATAACTCAACAATGCAACAACTCAATACGCGAGCCGTTCTCACCTATGACACGCAGTGCGACACGCCGGCCGGTCGACGCCCCATGTCCGCCGTACCTCAATCCCAGTCAAATAAACGAAAAAGGCAGAGAAAAAGACAAGTAAACAAAAGCAAATTTCAATCTGAGACCAACTACAAAAAGAAAAGACCAGAAGCGTGCACCATCAATGGTGCCACCAAAACGTCCTCTTCGAAACAAGCCTCCGTTTTCAGCAGACAAAACGTTACGCGAGCCCTACCGACATCAACCACTCCCAGGCCAAATTACCAATTGCAGCGGCACTTAAACGATGACAGACACTAACGCGATCTGGAAATACTATCGCACCAACCCCAATCTATCACTCAGACCACACAGATGCGACTGTCGGCCCACACTACACCGAAACAATTAGTGAAAAACCAGCCACGGCAACCCGGGAGCGTCGTCAGAAAAGCCACAAGCAGCAATCGCAAAAACTAGCAAGTTCACTACCACGAACCATCCCCACCAGATCAAAGTCACAATCACTGGGATTCCGGCTGATTCCGGTCATCAAGGGCATCACACCAAAACAAAATCAAATCAGTGTCAACTCAAGACAGCACGACTCCAAAACCACCATCCCGACAAACCAAACACCTCATTTCTAACAGCAACCCCCAATCCTATAGCCAATCCTCTCCCCATAGTGCAGTCAATAGCTGCTCTCCAATCGACTCCCGCCAGCAACTGCAAGCACGGAGCTGCGAGTCCCCTTCAACTTGAACGACCCGCAAATGCTCCTACTATTTTGTATGAGCAGTTTCAAGTAGATACAACTCAGCAAAGGAACACCCAAACACATACAGGCACCCGCAGTGGTCGGTCGGACAGCAACTACTGCTCTAATTAAAGATCGTAGTGAAATAGTAATTCCAAAGTCTCACAGATGATGTTAAAAAAACAGGGGAAAGGTACTACCTATGTCCCGATGGATGCCGGTCTTTCGCTAATATGAAATTCATTGTCCCACTTCCAAACTCTTTATGGTAGAACAACTTCTATGAATTTCTCTAAATGTCAATAGTCTAGTTAAAATAGACCGGCCACCACAACTTGAAGAAATGCTGTTCCGTCACAGGTCTTATTTAGTTGTTCTATCCGAAACCTACCTGACCCAGTGACATAGATTGAAATCTATGTCACTGGGGGGTTGCCCAAACAATAACTCCTTAGTTAATGCAAATATTCTATTATCCAATTATCCTAACGAGCCAATATTCCGTAGAGAAAACTAGGTTCTTGATTTTGTACTATCTACAAATGTCTCTGATCTCACCTTGGCAAGTCTTACTTGAATTTTGTTTAGATCAATTAGCAATTGCATTCACAACCCCGTTTAAGACAGCATTTCGAAACCATCCATATAAAGCTATATCGCAGATAACCGATGTCCTTAACGGTATCCACAAACTAATTTTCGGAATGTTGGAAAATCGGCAAAGTCCTAAGTTCCTGGCTTCCAATAGTATAGAAAATACTCACCCAATTTCACTCTTGAACGGAATAAGTAAGGTCATCGAAATAGTAATTCTCAATAAGCTAGAGTCTCTACTAGAAGCCTACATTTCAGAAGAACAAGTTAGGTTTCGTGATGAATACTCTGTTACTCAAACCAGGCATACCGAATGATTTGTTCAACAACCACAGCCTTTCTCGATGTAGACAAAGCCTCTGGCACGATCTGACATAAAGGCATAGTCTATAAATAAATTACATGTGATATTCCTAACTATCTCATAAAACTTATCGAATCATACCTTCAAAATAGGGAATTCTTCGTGTCGCTTAACAAAGACTGCCCTAGTACTATATCAAAAGCAAAAGGAGCTGCATGACGTTCAATCCTAGGCCCTTACCTTTTCTTATGATTCTATCACGATATCTCGAAACTCAGAAACCAAAATCCAAATATAAACGAACGACACAGCCTCTTCAACTAGTGCACAGAAATTTAGTACAGTAAAATGCCAGAAGCCTGCCCAATTTCCTTCGGAGTAGCAAGTTAGAATACAAAACCCAAATCAACTTTGCAGTTCGAATTTCTTATTTCATAGTCGCCTCCCTCCCAATAACAAATTAAGATAATACAAATCATACAAAGCTTGTCTAAACATACGCTATGCCACTTCCGAACTGAGCATTATCTCCACTATTGTGTCCGGCGTTATTTCTGCCACTATTGAAGTGAGCCGTCTTCGCTCTATCACGAATCTATTACACCCGAAAAATGTGTGATGTAGATCATCTCGCTTTTCTATGCAGTACAAACAATGAGGAGATCAGTCCATTCTGTCGACATATGCCCTGATGTGGACATATGCGCGATCAATCCAAAGGCGAAGAGTGCTGATCAATCTGACCGTCAATCGGCCCATATCCGCCGTCTCCCACCTAGACTGCCTATCCATAGTCCGAGCTCTGGTTGCAGCCTCCTTGCTCTCAACGTCCACACTCCTCAAGTAAATCTTACGACGCTCCTGTGCCAGCAAGTCAATCAGCCACAACTAAAGCGGCCACATAAGATACAGTCCTATAGGCGCACGCCACCCTCAATGCTCCATTTCTCTGGGTCGTCACCATTCTCATCCGATACTTTTGATGGGTCATGGCACCAGCCCAAATCTCAGTACTGTATGCAAGAATCGACTGTATAACTGACATAAGGACTCTTGGTTTACTAGATCGAGGTCCTCCAGTGTTAGCCATGAGCCTGCTCAATGACCCCGTAACCCCCGCAGCCCGCTCACAGGCCCTTCGAATGTGCTCTCCGTAGCTTAGACGACTGTCCAATGTGACGCCAAGATATCTAGCCGCTCGGCTTGTATGTATTACCTCAGTACCCAATGTCATGGGGATAATTGTAGGTATGCTGCTCTTGTAAGCAAGACTATTTCTGTTTTAGAGATTGCCAGTTTCAATTCATGATCATCTATCCAGGTCTGTATTCTCCTCATCGCCTTGTTGACCCTAAATTAGGCCAATTCGGTACCTCGACCCATAATAACCAAGGCATAACCCACCAAAAATACATTCTCTAGCATTTCAAGCCGCAGCAAGCTGTCATACAGGACATTCCACGGATCTAGACCAAGAATCGAACCCTAGCGGTGATCGGTTTCCTTTTAATTCCATTCGTAGTCTCGTACCGCCGAAGCGCCCCTAGCATGTCCTCCCTTCTCGCTGAGCTGGATGTATTCTTAACGTCGAGAGTAACGAGAAACACCAATGGTCTTCCCTGGTGGTTTGCTGTTTCCGACCTTTTACTTCATTTCATTAATGACGTTGATGGTTGAGTGACCTTTCCGAAAGAATGCTGCCTTGGAGAGAGTCCACTCGCCGCTTGAATGGCTGAATCCAACTGTAGTTTCAGCAGTTTTTCAAAAAGGTTGCCCATCTTGTCAAGTTTACAAATAGGTCTATTTGTCGACGGAGAGTCAGGATTCCTTCCCTTACCCTTTCCGATCAATACGAGTTACGTCAATGAGTTCATTGTTGTTTAAACGCAAAGCATCTCACGCATGTTTACCCATGATGGTAGTTAGGTCAGTGTTCTCAGTTCGAATTTTCATCGTTTCTCTGAGTTCTTGGGGTTGCTTACAAACTTAACCGCTACCACTTTTACGTTAACTGGTGTTAGCTTACGAAAGCTTCTTCACAGACAAAACAATGTAACTGCCGAGCCGAATCACAGCTATCAAAATCGCAGTTAATTGCTGCAAAAATACAAAAAAAGACCGCAACTTCTAAAAATGTCACGTATCCTCTTTTCGGCCACCTTGATTTTCAAAATGAGCACTGGATAGATGCCTTTGATTTTGAATTTTGAGGAACACCCGCACATTGGGCCCAACTCACTATAGCTGTCAACGGAGAGTTATTTTCCGAATTTCGGGGTAAATACGTTTTGTCGTCAATATTGGACAGTATATTACAGGAAAGCGCTGCAACTCATTAAATGGGGCGAAAGTGGCATTGATCGGACTCTACAATTGACGATTGTCGTCAGATTGTTAATTTTAAGTAATCTGAGATTTTATCGCACTCCGTACATCAGCTGAGAAACTTTATAAGAAATATAGTTGCTACCACCAGATTACCAGTTATAGATTATCACTTTCGAGGTAAACTACATCAGTTTTCGTCCACTCTTTTTGATCCCATCTACAGTTCTATTCAATCGTTAGGGAAGATATTTATTTTTGTGAAACTTCGCTAAACACTCGATTGAAACTTTCACACACATTAATATGCAATGTACAGCACTTTTTGGAATGCCTATCGTTTATATGCTAGTTCGCGCACTTTCAGTCGACGGTATTCCAATGCCATTTAATAGATTTTCATTTTTGGCATGGTCTTCTCATTTGGTCGACCACTTCTATGTTTGCCTTGGCAGCTACGGCCTCGTTTAATCTCAGGTGTCAAACTTAAACTTTATAACATTGGAACCTTCTACGATAATAATTCTTTTTAAACAATAATCGCCATCTATACGTCGAGACCTGTACTTCTGGGACAACCATCCTATCTTAGCAAATTTTATTTTTATTTGATTACGCTTTGCTTCTGTATCCTTTTTCGATGTCAATCTTCTATTCCATAAATAACTCAAACATCATTTAGTGTACAGTAGATTCAAGTATGGCCGTATTTTTGACACTTAACACTCTGTACTGGTCCGGTTCTTTTTTTGGTTCCTCCTTAACTAAATCTCTATTTTATTCATCTCAAATATATTAGTGGCTGTTTTTCATTTTTCACCTTATTTTCTGTGGGCGGATCTTCTTTTTTTTATTTATTTTTAACCCCTACAATCTTTTCTGGGGCCGAAACTCACCCAACTCTTTCGCGGTTATTTTAACGTCCTACTTTACCACAACGAGGGCCAAATCGAGGACGCACGAATACTGGTTCGCGATTTTTGAAAATCCATCTGCGCAATTCATTGCTCCATGCCTGCCTGTTCTGACATGGACGATGGTTCGGCCCATAGATTCTGCACTACAACAGGGGGTGCTAGTTATGTTCATCGTCATCACCGATCGTAATCATGTGATGAAAACTCCCTTTTGCAACCCTCCACTAATTCAACACTAGCCATCCTGCTAAACTTGTTGATGCTTGTACTTGCCTCTGATCCTAAGAAATAATAGACAAATTTAAATAAAATTTAATACAGAAGTCTACAAAACCTATTCTTAGAGGTTTCATTTAGCTCAATCAGACCACTATTACAAATGTTGGCTCTTATTTTGTTTACTGAAATAAAATCTAACGAATATTTCCTCCATTCTCCTTCAAACCTACACACGCGAATGGTGCTGAAAAATTCTTAAAGATGCAACAATAAATCAAAATCAACACACACACCGTAAATATTAGGTCACGATTTATGTAGTTACCAATAAAAGCATAATAGATTTTTATCTTACCAATAATATTGGTTTGCCTTCGAAATTGGTAAGGTGATAGTCGTTCAGCCAATTTTCAACATTACAAGTGATATATAGGTATTCGGCGTAAGACAAATTACTATCCGGTTTTGTTACACTTCAATTTAAATATAGTTTTATATTTTTAAATGTCATTGTTGCCTGGTCAACGTCTTTAGAATAATAATTAGTTCGGTACATAAATCTAAGTAAAGATTTTGTCATGTCGTTCAACTATGATTCGATATTTATGCTGTACAAAACAATTTCCAATAAATTTTATCAAAGTCATAATCACTTTGACAATGGTAGTATTATCTTGGTCGGTTCATTCGTTTGTTTACTTTATGTTGTTTTGATTTATAATTTTAACAAAACTATTTTTCTTTTAACGCAGACGAATACAACAAAATAAATTTGTATTTAGATTTTAGTCACGTTTTTTGTATTTTAATAATTATTAGATACTAAATGCACATTTACATTGTACCTAATATAGGCGTCGATGAATACAGAGTTTGTGTGTTGAATTGTAAAATAATTTGAGATAAGTTTCGATATTTTGAAATTCATATATATTTTTAACATATTCTTCTCCAATTTCTTTCTAGTTATGTGAAAACATCATATTTGGAGCAAATCAATAAATTAGCACCAAACTATTTAACCGAAGAATATTCCGGAAATGCACAATATACGGATTCGCATGACGAATCATCTCCACAGTACCATATCATACAGCGTACATGTCCGGTTAAAATACAATTTACGCCATATCATGCCGACGAGCCAGGACTACGAATATACTACTCGTATATTAATACATGGAAGCATATTTCACGTGTCGAAGATATATACGCCATAATTATCGAGAATATGCGTATCACCATCGAAATGAAACATCAGCCGCCTGGGTTTTATTTGATTATGCCGAATAAAGAGTCACTGGAATCACTAGTCACATGTATCGCTGGTTATTATAGATTAATGTGCCGTTGGACGGTGGATTTGTGTCGTGAATTACCAACACCATCGCTTAAAATGTTAAAGGAGATCAAAAGTCATGGCCCAATTGGTGGCCAATTTTCGTATACCAAACTAAAAGAGCGGAATAATGAACCGGGCTATTATATCATAAGGCAATGCAACAAGCAGCATAATATTTACTACATAGATATGATTATTAAAACGTAAATATCATCTCACTACTTAGTTTAACAATAATTGTCCAATGTATTAAAAAAATTCTACATTTATTTACAGAAATCACCTGGAAACGTTCAAAGTAACCAAGGATTCAAATAAATGGATTCTACAATTGCCAAATGGCACTCAAGTATCGGACAGTCTAACCGAAGTGGCAAAATCCATTAAAACCGAATCAAAACAAAAATTTCGTATCGCCCCATCGGAATACGATAAGCCACCGGCACTACTATTGTGTTTACCTCATAGCCAACCGACGGCTAATACCACGGTCGAAATTTTAAGTGATATACGCGAACACAAAGCTCAGTGTATCGATGCCGGCAAAGAGTTACAATTATACAAAAATTCAATTAAAGAGTGTAATGATGGCATTTTAACACAAATGCGAGCTGATTGGAAACTACCGGGCAATAAAAAATTAGAGGTTACATTAAAAATGTTGAAACCGGCTCGAATGGATTATTTACCCCAAGTACTAAAACTAGGTAATTTATGGTCAAAATTAAATACGTCAGAAATTTTAAAATTATACGGAATTTCACTCGATCAACCGATTGCACTCGTTTTGGAATCGACTAAACTCGGCCCGTTCGATGAGTTTTTAAGAAATAAAACATCAATTGCACCGGTTTGTTTAATTGATGCGGCATACTCATTGGCCCGTGCATTACACTATCTACAGGAAAATAATATCGTACATGGACGGGTGAGATGTGCATCGTTACATGTTGTACGGTATGATGCACCAAATTTACTTGTGGTTAAATTAGGTGATCCTGGTTTCAATAAAACGTTTTCTAAGGCTGAGTAAGTGTTGATGCGGAGTATTATTTCAATATTCGATTAATATCTATATATTTTGTTATTACTATTATTAGTTTACCATGGATTGCACCCGAATTTCACGGTAATATGGAGGGAGTACGAAATAATATGAAGGCTGAGATCTGGGCGTATGCAACAACGCTTTGGGAAATATTTGCAATGGGTAAAAAGCCGAATGATCAAAATAGTAAAACACATTCGGCGTTGAAAAATTGTCCAACCGAGATACGGGAGATAATCAAAGAAGGATGGGATCCTGATCCCGATAAGCGTTTTGCACCACAAACAATTTTTGCACGTTTAATTACAACCAGTAAGTGATTCCATATATTTGATTTAACGATTTAAAATTAATTTAATTATTTTTGTTCGGATAAAACAGAGGAAGCATGTAGCCATCCATACTCATCAATACCGTATCATGCGACCAATGGTTATGGTGGTTCACGTACTAGTGTGGTCACAAATGAGACTGAACAAACTGACATTATATCGACCGATTCGACAGTGAGTGATCATTCATCGTCGTCGATTGAAAGCCATCCGGCCCAATACAACAATCATAATGGTACAGATGTTGCCACGAATATTGCAAATTTTTCATTTCCCATCGGTATCGATCATTTGGAACAGATTAGTGAAAAAGATGATATAAAAATTACGTTTCAAGGGATTATTGGATATGGTCATTATGGTACCGTGTTTCGTGGACAAATGGAATCGATTAATGATTCGGTGATACGAGAAATTGCAATAAAACAGTTGACATCGTTACCAGTGAACGATCGTAATGTGATGACGGATTTTCTACGAGAGATAGAAATTATGAAGGTACGGATTTTTGATCGAAATCCAAACTCGATAATATTTAATATTTTCGTTTTTTATTCCAGAAATTGGATCATCCAAACATTGTAAAAATTATCGATTTTATTGAAGAACCACAAATCTCAATCATTATGGAATATGTGAAGCATAGATCGTTTGAAATGTATCTAAATTGTAACAGTCCTTCGATAACAAATCAGAGTTTGTTAAAATTTGCCAAAGATATTGCTAGTGTAAGTTTTAGAATTTAGAAGTGTAATTCGAAAAATTAGACTAATTTATTTTTTTTTTTTTTTTTTTGATTTTGCCAAATCTTAGGGAATGGAATATTTAAAACTTCAGCATATTGTACATCGTGATTTAGCCGCACGTAATATTCTAGTCGATAATGATGAATGTGTTAAAATTTCTGATTTTGGTTTGGCCCAAGTTGCGGGCGAAAAAGGTTACTATACCGTAAAAAGTTCAAGAGATATACCAATAAAATGGTGAGTACTGTAACGATTATAAATTTTTAATTAATTTCGAAATTTGAAATTGATTTAAGCCAATTAATAATCTACGATATAGCGGATGAAGCAAATAGTTCTTACCGCATCTCTTAAGAAAATTTTGAGGATATGAGGATTTTAATCTTTGTAATTTTTGTAATATTGTTATAATGGGTTTCGGCGTTGATTGAACATATTATACTCAATTAACGGTTTCGGTTATTTCCATTTAAAGTCTTTATTTGAGGAAATAAAACTTCACCTGAATCCATCAAATCGTTATATTCTTATATTTTTCTAAATACTCTTTGAATGGACTCTATGGTTTTGCTTAAACCTTAACCAGTTTTATAATATACATAGTCTAAAAATTCGTCAATTTTATGATCGGGAACATTTATTTTTATATTTGTAATATGTATTTGGCTTTCGAAATAAGACGACAAAATAATAATTAAAAACTCAAGGATTAAGTGTTCTGAAAAATGAGACTATATTCCACTTCGTAGAGCACCAACTAGATAATAAATTAATTTCCAACTGTAACGTAACTACATCACATAAATATTAAATCCGCATGAAACTCTTCAAATCATCGGCAAATAAAAAACATTTACAAACTTTAAAAAATATTCGGAATGTCTGTTACAAATAAACAAAAAATATAATTTAGCCTAAATAAGAATCTTGAGGGACACCTGAATGACAATAGATATAGTCACGTTTAATATAATCCAACAAAGTTTCCTATCCCTCAAATATAAAGAAAGCCAACTTAAAAAATTTCATTTATCACTGCCTAGTTAAACCACGCTGAGAACACAAGATTATCTATTAGATATAGGAAGAAAAATGCTTCGACACAATAAATTCGCAAAATTTTGGCATTGAGGAAAGAATTTTACTTGGCATGATATGAGACCCCAGATGACAAGCATAAAGCATGTTTGTTATCACATAATATTATGAGACCGGGCTGATTATTCTTAAATAACTCCTGAAATTCACTTATCCACATCGCTTCCTGCAAAGCCACAGATAGTGACATCTCCACCTCTGCAGTTGACAAGGCAACAGTTGGTTGTCGTTTTGAATTCGACGACACTGCTGCTCCCTGATTCATAAATACATATCCTTCATTTGACCGTCACTCATCAACATCTGCTCCCAATCTGCATTACAATATCCAAGAATTCCAGTATGTTTTTCACGGGAACATGTCAATTTCAAATCTGAAGTTCCCTTTAAATAGCGTAGAATTCTTTTTATCGCATTCCAATGCGACTTGCCCGGGTTCATGTTGTAACGGCTAACATTACTTACAGCAAATGATAAATCCGGTCTTGACACTTGTGCTGCGAAAAGAATACTTCCAATCGCTTCCTGGTATGGTACACCTATCATCTCTTTTCGTGCTGTTTCATTTTATGGACACATCATTTGTGATCCTTTGGTAATGATCAAAGGGTGTTAGAACTGAGTTGCAATCCAGCATGTTAGAACATTTCTGTAACACCTCTTGAATATATTGTTGTTGATCGAAGAAAATGAGTCCCTTTTTCCTGTCACGGGTAATGCGTAAACCAAGGCAATAAACGGCTTCACTCAAATCCAACATTTTGAACCGCTTCATCAGTTCTTTTTTAAGCCATGTCTTCACATCTTTATCTTTGCTAAACAAATCATCAAAATAAATTGCAATCATCAGTTGCAATCATTTTGCTGCCTTCGAAATTGAAGTAGACACAAGGATCAACTTTTGAGCGAGTAAGCCCCAATTCTTTCAGATTGCTACCCAATTTTTGGTTCCATATTCTGCTCGCCTGTTTTAGACCATACAGAGATTTTCGAAACATACATACTGTAGTCCCACTGAAAAAACCTTCTGTCTGCAGCATATAAATTTCCTCGGGTAAGTCACCTTGCAGTTATTGCGTCCATCTGTTCGATATAAAGGTCATATTTTGCTGCCAAACTAATAAGATATCTTATAGAGCTGAACCGCACGACTGGAGCAAATGGCAGGTAATGGGTCTCTCCCCTTCCGTTAAGTCGCATAGTTCCCATGGCATATTTTCTTGGAGTGAACTAAATTCCTCTTCCATTGCCTGTTTCCATAAATATAAATCTGCTCTGCTAAATGTATCTTTCGGTGATACTGGATCACATAGTTCGGCTGCTTTCTCCGAATAGATGACAAATTCAGATAGCCATTTTGGCTTAGGTTGTCTAGTTGACCTTCTTGGTGTTAACCCTAATGAAATTTGTGAATGGGGCAGTATCCAAAAAATTCAAATCAGCCTGAATAACATCGGATTCTGACAATAATGATTCGGAAATATCAGTAGACTCTTCTGTATTACTGGTACTGTCTATCTTGTTGTTACGATGGTATTATCTTGAGTCTCCACTTGAATTTCATTTTCTTGTACATCAGTTTCATCTGTAAATGTTTAAAAATTATTATTGCTAACGGCCGCCGCCCAAAAATCAACTGATAGTTCAGCATTGAACAACATGCAGCGAGCTTTCTCCACGATAGTACGGTTCATCCTTTCTGCTGTCCCATTCTGCTCTGGTGTGTACACTGTTGTCGTTTGATGTTGTATACCGCAACTTGACAAATAACTCAAAAATGCCCATTGCAGTATTCATTTGTCCGTTTGCTTTGACTTTCCATATTTACTGTACAAAGCTTTGTTGCTGTATTGTCATCGGATGACAAATTATCCAAATGTACATCTTAAAGCAGCTTCGCTTTAATTGAATCGGAATTTATATCAATACCTAAGCTTTCGATGCCCATAATCATTGGCTTGAATTTATCAGGCAAGCCGGCTAATAGGATTGTTCCTCACTCAGATCCATGCCAATATTTCTCAATTTGTGAGCGGTCTATACAATGAATTGACATATTCTTCTACTGCAGCGCACACTTCCAGAATTGTTGTAACTAGCTTTCGCAAAACCCCAATTTTACGCTTAAGACCAGAATCCAAGAATGCCTTTTCAAGAGCTTTTCAAACCTCTTGAGCTGTTTTACTTGATCGAGCATGGACGTAATTGATTGAGTTAATCAAAAGAATAATTTTTGTCTTTTGGGTTTTTTGCTTCATCTTTTTCTTCACCAGTAACACACAACCGTAACTGTTCGTGTTAAAAATGTTTAAACAGTAAAGCGCTATGAGTCATAATTGTCTCGACCCTTCCATTTCTATATTACAAAGTTATTGGCAGCTATCTTTTGCTATCCCGTACCATAATTTCAAATTTTATTTTTGTTATATTAAAATTTTCATTAAAACAAATATATGCGCGTTGTTCTGGGCCCATAACCTGTCACATTTTTAATGGTGCCCCAGTAGATGTTCTTTGTTTCTCTTGAAACATTCGTTTGTAATTATTTCTCTCGATGATTTATATTCTGCTAATTAGAAGGTTAAATCGGAATCCTTTGGTTTGGATAATGTGAATATAAAATTCGTGAAGCGCGTTTTCTCTTCGTTTCAAAATACTTGTTGCATATTTTCAATTTTATCGTCTCGTCCTCTTCCTTCCCAGACCAGTGGAAGCTAAGTAAGATAATTCCGATCCCAAAGGTTATTAGTCCTTCAAAATTGTCTCATTACCGGCCAATAAGGTATTTTAAGTTCTCTCTCTCTCTCTCTCTCTTTCGAAACTAAATTTTGTTTCGAGTTTATGATATGCTTAATAACTGTTTCTGTTAATTTGGGTGATTTTGTTCGTTGTTATTGATTCCATCATTTTTGGCCAAGTCATATTTTGTATTGTCTCGGGGGAAGTTTTCATGTAGGAAATTTGTCCAGGTTCAGGTAGCCCTCTAGAGTTTATTACTATTTAAGCTTCTAATGTTTGTTTGTAAGATAATTAGCTTTTCTAGCATTTTGATGAGATGGTGTCGTATGTATTTTTAAGATGTAGTGACAATAAAACTTTGTTGTTTTCTATTGGTCGCCAAACTAACGAATTGTTTAAGAAATTCGGCCAGCTGCGACATTTTTAGTTTTTCTTCTTGAATGATATTAGATTGCATTATATATGTATCTGCGGATTCTGAATGAAAAATTTTTCATCATTTAATGCGATATTTAATTTTTTTTTTAAACAAAATGTGACTTGTCTCACGGAAGGAAAGGAAACTTTGTGTTTTGTGACGTATTTTATAATTTTAAATTGTTTTACTTTCTCTTGACAATTTTTAGAAAAAAAGAATTCTTTTCAATTAATTTTGAACATTTTGGCAAGTTTCGTTTCTGCCTTACAGTATTTTTTAGGTTTCTATAACCCAGGTAGTTTGAACAGTATCTTTTGTTAGAATAATATGGTTTTAATATTTTCGAATATTTTACAATATGTTTCAAAATCCGAAACTCCAACTAAAACATCATGAAGATAACTTAAAACGCCTTGAAGATTTTTTAAAATGTAAGCTTACTATGCTGAAAAATAGATGGAGCATAAACTATATCAAAATGTAACCGGTTATATTAAAATAATCCCCATTTAGTGTTTCTCTGAAACTTTAACCTGTTAATATGCAACACTAATCTAATGCATTGGATAATGGATATTGACCTGTTTTTCGAACTTTGATAATAGAAACTTTAAAATCACATCTTATACGAAACTCTTCTTTTGTTTGGAACACAGACTATACGGCCATAGATTAAATATGACAGGACTGATAATTTCATTACCAACTAGTCTAATTATTTCTTTATGCACATTATCCCTAATTAACCCCTGTGGTTTGAGGCACTCTCATGCCTCGTAAAAGACTTCTAAACGAACATGTTATTCTTAAAGTTCCAACACAGCAAACTTGGCTTGTCAGAGGAGGCAACTAAACAAAGGTTAGATGCTGGGGTGACTACCCGCATCTTTAAAAAAACTCAATTGTTAAAAATATTAACAAAAAAAATGTGGATACCAAAAAAAATTTAATTCCGATTATGTTAAAGAACACAAGGTTAAGGATTGGTTCGTGGAACATGCAGTCGCTAAGAAAACCAGGTTCGAAACGTTTAAACGAAATAAAGTGCGTTTCATGGCACTATATCTGCCATGAAAAAGTATCGCTTGGAACTCGTTGCTCTTCAAAAACCTCCATGACCAAAAAGTAGAGACCTGGAGACCTGAAGGTGACCTCGGCAATTTTGAAACCTATTTTATTTTTATACGATAGTAAACGATTTAAATTACAACCACCATTAAAAGTGTGCATAAATACGTATAGGTTATCTTTGAAACCTAACTTTACGATGTGTTGTGAAGTGTTCCGATTCACTGGATATAGAATTTATGATATATGCTGGCTGTAACCAGTCTATTGAAATGACTTGTCGTTCCATTGTAGTTTATGGTAGTTTCTTAACCTGCGCACCACTTCAAATGGACCTTCATATGGATTTTCCAAACTAGATCTTATACGAGTATAAATTATTACAAACACAAATTTGCAGTCTGATAAATCGTGAGGATCATAAGCGTTTAAATTTTAAACTGTTCAAGGTGAAATTAGTGTGATCGACTGCAGACTTGACTCGACTGATTGACCATAAAGTAGATTTGCGGGTGAGTAACCGATATCTTCTTTTATAGTAGCTCGAAAACCTAGATGTATAAATGGCAATTAATCAATCCAATTTGAAGTATTACATCTGGCTCTAAGTGAATTTTTAAGAGGGCGATGTAGGTTTTCGTTACTTTGGGGGTAACTAGTGCTGGTTTTTTGTTATGGTGATAACCCAACAGTTTTGATAATTCATCGAACATCCTAGACTCAAATTGTACTCCTTGACCACTCATTATGGTTAGAGGGCTATCGTTTTCTTGTTCCATTATTCGATGTCTGACGTAATTTTACCTTTGATCCATTGGATTTATGTACCAATGATTTCCATTCTACGTCGTTCGATTGGGTCTGAGCACGTCGATTAACATCCATTGCATCGTAAGTTATTTCCGCAGTTTCAGTTGGTCACAATAAATAATCAGCAATAACGTCATTGCGTCCACAAATATGCCGTTTATCTGTGGTAAACTGAGCGACGTACTCGGGTTGTCTGATTTAATGGGGACTTCTCTCTGATTTAGATGTGATGGCTGTAATCAACGGTTAGTGATCTATAAATAGAAAAAAATGTGTTCCATCGACACATTTTGCAACATAAATTGCAAGCAGCTTTTTGTCAAACGCTATCGGGTTTCCGCTGATTGAAGTTTCTTTGAACAAATTTTCTCAATGGCTCCCAAATATGTTTTTCTTGGTTATGGTATTCTAGCACCGTACCAATGGTAAAATAAGAACTTTTGGTAGCTAAACAGAGCCGTGCATTGCTTTAAAAATGTACAAGCATAGTCGGTTTTCCTAATTCGCATTTTAAAAGTTTTATTTTGACATTAAACTCAATCAGCCGTTTAAATAAACGATGCAAATAATTGTAATGTTCTTCTTTTGATCTGCTGAAAACTAATCTGTCGTCAATGTACGGACAAACAACCAAAATCCTTCTAAATGTTGCTGATTTACTTTTGAAACGTCCGGGATGCAATCCTTAAACCAAAGGGCGTCCGGAGAAACTCGTAAAGTCAAAAGGAGATAGCCTTTGCTATTTTCTAAATAAACTTTAGAAAAAAATTGTACATTCCCTGTAATATTGTAATATTTGCAATCGTAAAATTGAAATATATCCAACAAGACCTGGGGATATGCCTTTGTTTTAAATTCCACAGAAACGCTTTCTGGTTCGACGAGGACTTCAAGTCCTGAGGAAGCAAATTAAAAAGGGAAGGGGCTATAAAAATGTAAAATCTCCAACAGTATTCCTTTCTAGTAAAAATAATACACCTGTTCTTTATTCTTAAATTGTAGTTGTCAACAGATTTGACATTTGCCACCCCTAAGAAATATATGACACGGATAGCAAACTTCTGGGCAACTATGAGTGGTTTTAAATTACTGAAATAAACACCATCCTACACACTTACACCATATTGCAGCGTAGAATTAAATAATGAGAAATAAACTGTTCTCAAAATTGGAGTGGGGCATATCTCCCGAAAAACATACAATTTGCGAATCGCTATATTTATTGATTTTTTTATCTTCTCAATATGTAATCTAAATTTCAAACCGCAGTCAAGTGTTATACCAAGATATTTAAAGTCGCATGTGTATTGAATAGGGAAACATTTTGCATTGCAATTTTAGCTACATAACAATGAATGACTAATAATTGGGTTTTCCATAGTTAATGTGTCCTTCTTGTCGAAGAGCATTAAAGTAGATTTAGGACTTAAAACCATTGAGTGGAGATTAAGCCATTCCCGCAAAATTAAAAAATCTGCCTCAATATGTAGCTTAATCATACTATAAAATGAACCAATATAATGGAATGCTACATCATCCGCAAACCCAAATATATTAGAAATAAAATAGAACCAAAAACGGACCCTTTAGGGGCACTTGCATCTAGAGTGAATTCGGGCGCTTAAGTTATAATTTACACTTATCTGTTGCTTTCTTTTCCTCACAACACCGCGAAACCCTGTCATATAGAGTTTAGATATCAGTATTTGGTGGGCAACAGTGTCAAAAGTCTTCTTAATATCAATCAAAGCTGCCACTGCATTATAATTATTATTAAGATCTTTAAACACCGGAGTTAAAAATTCTAAAAGAGCATCCTCAGTATTAAAATTGGCCCTGAAGCCAAATTAAGCCTTGCTTAAGAATATGGTTTTCTCAAGAAAACATACAAATCTGGTCTTAGCGCATTTTTTTTAGAAGGGTCGATAGGTCGATAATTTCCTACACTTGTTTTGTCACCCGATTTAAATAAAGGGATCACCAGAACTTCTTTTAGTTGTGAAGGAAATTTGCCAGTGGAAATACTTAAATTAAAAATATATTCCAGGGGATCGATTATATGCATGGCAAAATTTTTAACTTTACGGTTGAAAATACCGTCCAAACCACAACAATTAGAATTGTTAAGTGCTCGACATAATTTCCGACTTACCAATTGAAGCTAAGAAACAACTCCTTGATTCAGTACTACTACTAAAGAGCAGTTTCGATTTATCTGACTTGTTAATATTGACATTCTTTTCAACGTGCTCATTACGTTGTTGTTTGATAACAGTTGAAAAAAATGGTTAATGAAGCAAGCAGTCGCATAATATTCTTGCAACCTATCTATCATCATCAATTAATTCACTCAATGTCTTTTTTTAATAAAAGTAGGAACTTCCCCAGCTCTTTCAATAGAACATTTTGATTCAAGATTATAATCATCGATCGTATTATTACACAGTTCCTCTTCGTTTATCCAAACCTCGCTAAGAAAAATAATAACCGGTTGAGCATTCAAAGCCGCCAAGTTTACCAGAAATAAATCAAAATTTGCGCGCATGCTGCGAATGTTTTGGTGAAGAAATAAAAACTTTGAAGGCGCAGTAAAATTAACCGCATTATTGGTATTATTCGAGGATAATATTTGATGAGGAGAGCTACAACGTGAAAGAAAATTAACACTTGTTAGTTGATCGTTAGATTCCTAAGATGAGCAGCGAATTGATGTAATTTATTCTGCCACCATCTATCTTCCTCATCATAATCGTAGCGTCCTTCATCCATAGGTATTTGTATTTTAGTTGAATTTTTATTTCCTTTGCCTTCACGAATAAGTCCCGTTTAAATTTGGTAATGATTGATGAAAATAACGTTATCACTGTCATGAATAATTTAAGACGTTAACTTAGTTTTCGTAGATGCACTTAATATATCTGCCTTGGTAACAACATTAATAAAACGAACTATCACTTTTCCCGGTTTATTTGTAACGTTGTTTTAGTCCAACCTTGAGCAACGACATGACGGCATTTTTTCTACCAATAATTGAAGCCAATAATTTCTACAGAATGGTTTAATGATAACTGTTCAACATGATCCAGGTTAGAAACCGTATCTTTTCAATAAAACGTTCTCTTTAACCAGTTCATCAACACGTTCCATAGATTTATCGAGAATATCAAACCTCTTTTCCATAATAAGAGAATTCTGTTTTAGCTGAATAAATATTTCCTTTAATGATGAAACCTTCTCGTTTGCAATATCACCAGATGGACCCTGTTTTGGAGTTACACAAACAATTTCATCATTTATATAGGGTCATAGGTTTTAGAGACCAATTGTATGGGAGGGAATATAAAAGTACGTCTTGTCCCAAGCAACCGTGCTTAATATGTCTTACGTTTACTCAAACTAAAATATGATCTATCTTAAATCTTAAAAAGTATCCATACGATATAAGAATTATACATACGCACGACATATAGTCCCAAACGCAACGATGGCAATATTTACCGAATTCTCTTAGCCATGAGATTATCAATTTGACGAAAATTCTAGGTTGTCGTTCAAGAGATAACTGCTGTCGACGACGATTGCGCCTAAAAGGAGAGAACGACTCGTCTTCTTCTGTCTGTCTATAACAATACGAAGAGCAAGCTCGGAATCGAAACCGATTAAGCCGAATTATTCATACGTTACGAGCCAGCAGTGGCCTTTAATATAATTTATTAATGCTGTGTGCCTTAGAAGACTTTTCAAACTAAACTGTTCGATAGACTGTTAGTTCAAGCAATATGTCAATAGTTGCCACTAGTACAAAAGTCTTTGTCTGTGCATCAAATTCGACTAAACTTTGTAAAATAAAATTTTAGGCATATAAAGTTAAATGCAACAAAAACTGATATTGGCTCACTTGTTGTTCACTAAAAGTTTCCTGAATTTACATAAAAGTCGCCTTAAAATAAGGTTTTACGGAATAGCTAATTTTATCTAAAAATCATTTTCTTTTGCGTGACAGACGTTATAAGTGGTATTATGACCCTTTAGCCATTACGACACCATTTAATAGACGTAGTAATTTAACTGCATAAGAGAACAATTTAAACCAAGTACGCCCGAGTAGACCAAGCGGTGAAAGCGGATTAAGGTTTACTGTCAGAGTTCAACTACAATATTTACAACATGAATATTTACTATACATGAACACTTTTGTCGATCGGTTCTTTTGTCCTAATATACTTAAAATTGTATAATATATCTATATGTAATTAAAAATTAATTTATAATTTAATTAAGTTTTTATTTTTGCTTATTTAATTTTTTTATATGTCAAAACAAATTAACAATCACAATAAATTAGTAACCTCGTTATTTGACTTTTCAATTATCGCCTATGAGACAGTAGCAAAAGCTTTGAATTTTGAAAAGTTTAGTTCAATAAGTCTTCTGAAGCACACAGTTATATTTTTGTTGATTTAACTAATTACCGCTGTCTCCCTAATTAATCGTCCTTCTTCATAGAATTCATTCAAGAAATAGCATTTCTATATTATAAAATTTCTCTTCTTGTTTTTTTAGGTATGCACCCGAAACACTACGTACAAATAAATACTCATTTGAGAGTGATGTCTGGTCATATGGCGTAACATTATATGAAATGTTTTCACGGGGCCAACCACCCGACTTAATACCTGGTACCGAATTAAAAATACTCGAATTAGCCGAAGAACTGACAAATGGAACACGTTTAAAGCAACCACAAAAATGTACGGAACAAATATACAATCAACTATTGATGCCATGTTGGCATGTCGAACCAAAGAAAAGGCCTAGTTTTACACAGCTAATAATTGAGATAAATAAATTGATTCCCGAATATGGAGAATGTGTGTAAGTAAGTAAGTATGTACTCGTAAAATAAGTACGTTCGTTAAAAAAGAAAGAGGTTCGAAAAAAAATTGAATTTTCAAAGTGATCATAATTTAGTCAATTTTTATTTTTAAATGTGTGTATCTGTATGTGTGCGTGTCCTTTTTAGTCCTAATGCATGGATAAATATCACTCTTACCGAGAGTTAAGTGTAATCTATTACTACTACTACTACTACTAAATCTGACTTAAATTTGAACTATAAAATTAAATAATAAAAAAACTAAATATAAAAAAAAAATTATTCGACGCGCTTAAAAATTTAGTGTTCTTCTTTTTTTTAGTGTTTATTATTATTTAAGTGTTTAATTAATCTAAAATTGTTATTGTAAACTTAAATGTAATTTTAAAATTAAATGTAAATGTTTTTTTTTTTTTTTTTTTAAGTTTAAATAAGAAATTAAGAGATTGATCGATTTATTGGATCGATACTCGGTTTTATGTAAATTTTTATTTTATTATTATTTTATTTAGTTTTTTATTTTATAAATTTGTTATTTAAGTTATATAAAGAAGAAGACTACTTACTGATGAATTAAATTTAATCATCCGTTTTATTTAGTTTATTTGTTTTTAGTTTTAACCACCTCAACGTTAAAGTTAAAACTTGTGAATATGTTTAGATTGTTAAGAAGAAAAAGAAAAAATATATTTTTACCTTGCCCTCAAATTATATAAATATATTTATATTTATATATATATATATATATATATATATATATATATATATATATATATATATATATATATATATATATATATATATATATATATATATATATAAATTAATTATAAAGAAATTAAATATTTTGTATGTGTAATAATTTTAAAATAAATATTTATTTTCGCGTTTGTTTTTCTAATTTATATAATTTTATTTTTCGCAAAAAAATCTATTTAAAATTATTATAAATAATTTAAAACAAACAAAAATTTATTGATGTTATTATAAAAATTATTAGAAAAACAAAAACAAAGCAAAAAATTATAAATCAAAAGATGATAGTTTTATTTTATAAAATACCTTTTCATCAAACTATCCTCATACATATAATCCTGATCCCATATATATAATCCTTTGAATTTAGAAAATTCAGAATAATAAAATCTCACTTCACAAAATCCCGAACTAACGATAACTCGCCATCCAATAACAAGAGATAATACTATAAAATCCAATAAAGGCAGAATTAAACTTGCAATTGATCTTTATATTCTTTAAATTTGTCTCATTTCTCAAGTTACTAGGAAGATTATAAATAGAGATAAGCCATTACGCATTATCATGTTTTCCCCAATTACATATAAAAGAGCATCATCTGCAAAATTAAATTTGAATTAAGTGTTTAAAGATGTAGTGCAAGGTGGGTAAACTTCCCAACAAAACAAAAACAAATCAACATATTTAATGTTGACAAAACAGGCTTATTCTGGAACTGTCTTCTAAAGAGCTAGATATTTCAAAACATGATTCTGCTGCATCAGGCTACAAAGTATTTAAAGATCGGCTAACTTTATAATTAGTAGAAATGTAAATGGCGATATTATATTATTATATTATTATATTATTATATTATTATATTATTATATTATTATATTATTATATTATTATATTATTATATTATTATATTATTATATTATTATATTATTATATTATTATATTATTATATTATTATATTATTATATTATTATATTATTATATTATTATATTATTATATTATTATATTATTATATTATTATATTATTATATTATTATATTATTATATTATTATATTATTATATTATTATATTATTATATTATTATATTATTATATTATTATATTATTATATTATTATATTATTATATTATTATATTATTATATTATTATATTATTATATTATTATATTATTATATTATTATATTATTATATTATTATATTATTATATTATTATATTATTATATTATTATATTATTATATTATTATATTATTATATTATTATATTATTATATTATTATATTATTATATTATTATATTATTATATTATTATATTATTATATTATTATATTATTATATTATTATATTATTATATTATTATATTATTATATTATTATATTATTATATTATTATATTATTATATTATTATATTATTATATTATTATATTATTATATTATTATATTATTATATTATTATATTATTATATTATTATATTATTATATTATTATATTATTATACATATTAGAATTAACAACTATACACTTAATTTATAGCAAAAATGGGATGAACTTATTAAATTTTTATAAGGTCATATAAAGTATCCGCGGTTTTTGCCACTAGATGGTGTTGATGCCTACATATATCGGGCAACACTCACTCGATGGTCTCAAATGTACATGTGCTTAAAAGGTGACATTTCAGTTTCCATTGCTTGTAAAGATAGCTTTATAATTCCATACTTGTGTAAAAAGTTATATTGATTTGAACATGAGTGAAATATCTGAAGAAATATGCTATGTGATGCTTTTTTGCTATAAAAAAGAAACGCTGCAAAAACATGCCGAAAAATTTGTGAAGTGTATTGTGAGAATGCTGTGAGTGAAAGAAGAATCCAGGAGTGGTTTGTTCGATTCCGTTCTAGAAATTTAAATGTCAAAGATGCACATCGCTCTGGTCGGCCAGTTACTGAAAAAGTCGATGAAATTTTGCAACTGGTGGAGCAAAACTGGCACACAAGCTGTCAGAAAATAACGAAGGCATTAAACATCAACCACATGACAGTTTGAAATCATTTGAAAAGAGCAGGCTACATAAAATAGATGTTTGGATGCCACATAAATTAACGCAAAGAAATCGAATCATTTTTGAAGCGAATCATTACAGGCGATGAAAAATGGGTGGAATACAAGAATATCAATGGCGAGCGCTGATGGTCAAAGGCTGGTGACCCTCCACAAACGACTTCAAAGCCTGGATTGACGGCAAACAAGGTTATGTTGAGTTTTTGGTGGGATTGGAAGGGAATTGTTCATTATGAGCTGCTGCAACGTGGCGAAACCATCAATCCGGTCCTGTACTGTGCACAACTCGACCGCTTGAACGAAGCAATCCATAAAGAGCAACCAGAGTTAGTCAACAGAAAGAGAGTTGTATTCCATTATGACAATGTGCGGCCACACTCATCTTTTCGGAACAAATTATCGAACTTGGTTGGGAAGTTTTGATGCATCCACCGTATAGCCCGAACCTTGCACTGTCTGACCCCCATTTGTTTCGGTCCCTCAAAACTCTCTTGATTGTAAAAAATTGGCAGACTGAAGCGCTGCTTAAAATTACTTGGCCTAAGTTTTTCGACCATAAACCACAGAATTTAACCGCAGATTCTGCACTCCAATAGGAGATCATAGTTGTGTTCATCATCATTACCGATCGCAATCAAGTGATAAAAATTCCTTTTTCAACCATCCCTAGTTGGGAATCCTCCCGACCAATACAACGCACCTTTAACCACTGTGCCAATTGCTCGGTTGTCTGGTGTTTGCGCGTGGTGTATGCAATTTGCATATCATGCATTTTTGTGCAATTCCTCCGCGCGCAAAGAAAAGTAGTTCCTTTTATTTTATATTATTTTAATTGAGGAATGTAACTTCTCGCCGAAGAAAATGCCAAAGGGTCTTTTTGGTGTTTCTGTAACCTCGTTTTCTAATTTGAGTGGATGCCGGTCGTATTTGGTATGTAGGCATATAGTGCAATCATTAATATAAGTTGCTTTGATGCTTTTCATGTTCGGAAAATAATGGGTCCTTTTTATTCCCGATTACGATTTTATTCATTCATTCTTGTTGTGTTTGAATGTCTAGCACGTACCAAATAGTTTTTTTTGTGGATTTCCAAATTTTTCTAGATAGGTCTTTTTCTTTTTTACTATTTCAAACTCTCTATCATCAATCATAATTCTGGTAACCTGTTGATTTGTTACCTGTGTTGATATAGTGGCATGATCATCGTTTACGATTTCTGTATCTGTGGATAAATCGCTCGTTTCGGATGTGTTGATGTTATTGATACATGTGGTTCTGAAATCATCATCCCCACTATGAGAGATCTAAAACAATTCTGCTCAGTAACCAGCAGTAAAGTTTGGATATTGCAAGATAGGTTCATTGTACAACAATTCCTTGTAATATTCAAAATATTGTATGTATCTTGAATTGGTTATGGTTTTGTTTTTTCTCAAGCATTCCGTTAAGGGATTGGTGATGTCGAAGAAATTTTTTATAAACTTTCGATAATAGCTTAATAAACCCAAGCTTTTGATTTTTTTTACCGTTTTTGGGATGGAAAATTCTTTAAACGTTTTGATCTTATCGGGGTTCGGTCTTATGCGTACAATATGCGACAGTTTATTGAAAACGTGTGGAAGGCTTCCTATGTGCTCTTGGACATATGTCAAGAAGACAATTATGTCGTCCATATAGCACAGGCACGATTTTCCCGTAAATCACCTCGGCCGTTGTCTATAACTCTTTGGAAGGTTGAAGATGCGTTTCGTAAGGCAACGAGCATTTTTATGTAGTCATAATGTCTATAGTCGACGAAAAATGCTGTTTTCATAATATCTATCCTCTTTCCTTACTTCGATCTGGTGGAATCCAGATGCAAGATATTTAGTGGAGGCATTTTCCCAACTTATCGAGTATATGATACTCGAAATACGTGAAATTTTAAAGGAGGAGTGAGTTTTCATGCATCCACTGATGTAAGCCAACCCAAAGGTAATTAAAACTCATTTTACAATAATTTAGATGATCTGATTGGATCTATACCGGAGCACGATTTCAGATTAGAGATTGTTAATTTTAATGCTAGAGCTGGCAAAAATCAGACTGGCTTATTTGAAAACATAAGTCAGTAATGTCCAATAATGAGGAAAGAATGATGTACTTAGCGGTCGCGCATGACCCCATTGTGGCTAGCACATTCTTTCCCCATAAAAATTTATAAACAGGTAAACGTAAGTTACGTAACTGCGAAGATCTTATAAACGAAGATGAAAAAGCACAATAACAGAATCTTGTTAGCAGAAGCATTATGGAAACCAACCCTCGTTCTGATGATGTCAACGCTCTATGGGAGGTATCGAAAACTTCGGTTATCAGTGCTGCCCAGGCGACTAGGTATGGTAAAAATTAAACCCAAAAATAGTTGGTTTGATGAAGAGTGACGTCTTGCAATCAAACAACAGGATTTCCTTGCTAGGAGAGCCGCCAAGCCAATTTGTAGACAAAACAAGCGTGTAATAGTAGAAGGCTAAAGTCTTAAGAGTACAACCATTCAATAATGACTCAGTTCTCGAGACTTCTTTAAAGAAGTTACCGGGCTGCACCATACCTTTAGACCTAAAGATAATGGTATATCGCCATTCGGGAACAGGATGGAAACCTATATGTTAAATTCGGTGCAATGCTCGATACTTGGAAGGAACATTTCTCTGATTTACTTAATGTCCAATAAGTTTCAAATGCTGTGTCTGAAAGTATATCAAATATAGACTGTGGAGATATGCAAAGAGGACCCATCCTGTAAAGAATTCACACTGACCACGCAGAGACTAAAACGAAACTGTTCCCCTGGGGTTGATTGCATTAATTTTGAGCTCTTGATATTCGGAGGAGATACTTAGTGAAACTATCTTTTCGACCTTGTTCGATTAGTATAGCAAAGCGAAGTTATGCCTGATGAATGGAAAGTGGCCGCGTTGTGCCCTATCATTAAAAAAGGAGATCACTAAAGATGCGAAAACTACCGTGGTATAGCTCCCTTTTGCACAGCATACAAATTAATGACTTACATAGAATTGGAGAGAATCACTCCCCTGGCAAAGGAAATTGGAGGTAGTTCGAATCGGTCAGCCTCTGATCAAGTTTTTTTCGCTGAGGAGGACAAAACATCTTGTAATGTAAATCAAGTGTTCTGGGATTTCCAACAAACCAATGACTCAATCCATCGGGTTACCTTATGGTTTGCTTTGCGATGTCTCGGAATACCTGACAAAGATGTAAAAGTGAAACACTTCAGGACAGCATCATGTACCAACAGTCCAACCAAGTTCTGGCATATATCACTGGCTTTAGAGCCAAGACATAACAATTTTCATAGTGGTGCTAACACATTTGAAGAAGTGACAAGTTTCTGATACCTCGGGTCTCTTGTCAATCATGATAACTGCGTGGAAGGGGATATTAAAGCGTGTCTTCTCACCGTCAACCGTGCTTTGTATGCAAATTCCGACAAAGTAAAGTTGTACAAGGTGTTGATCAGACCTGTTGTCATGAATGAGTGTGACCCTGGCGGATTAGTAAGAGAGATGTTTAATGACATTCGAGAGAAGAATCATGCGCTTGATTTATGAAATAAAAGGACCGCCTGTACGCTGGCTCGGTGAAGTTCTGCGAGCCGATCCTTAACGAATTGTTCAGCGATCTCTCAGAGGAGAACCGTCATTTGGCAGGCGCAGAAGTCGTTGTCGGCAAAGATGGCTGAAGCCAGAATATTGATTCGGTACGGGCCAGCAATGGCCTGTTATATCGATTAACTAATGAAGTTTATTATTCCCGAATGATTTGGTTACCATTGATTGTTTTGAGAGTAATACATATAAATCGCCATTTTCTACATCAACCGCAAGCTCAGCAACAATTTTACTTCTGGGTAATATAGTATAAGATTTTGAACAGAGGTTTCAATAGCAATGGGATTTCAACCTTGTCAATTTTTAAAATTAACTTTCCAAGGTCTAAAGTAATGCGAAGTTGTTGCATTGTCTCCATGCCCAGTAAACCTTCGAAGTATTTGTGAAACTTTAACAGAAGGAATTCCAAAGGTTCCTTTGTAAGGTAATGGACAAATATTACTGTATTTTTAAAGACTTAAATACAGTAACTCAAATAACTTTAACAAAGCTAGTTTTACTTCTTTTTATTATAATCATAAACCTTTTGGTATTCTTTTTTCCGCTTACATTTTTCCATAAACTTAAAACATACACTGACTCTCTTAAAACAAAATATTCATATCTCTATATAAGAGAAAGAAAATAACAGATTGAAGCCTGAAGTTAGCTGTCATATTAATTCAGCACTCTCCTCAGCGCTCAACTCAACTCATTTTTATTTTGGCTACTACAGCTCGGCCATCCGGACTGATCGTCGACCCATGACGATCCATCAAATCCCATTACATCTTTCTCATCATCACTATCAGTCATACCTACGTCATCATCGTTTCCTCTCAAATCACTACCAAAATCATATTTATCAGAGGTAACCTACCTCGCATGTTACCTGAATCAAACACGCCCTCAAATTTTTGTTGAGTGGTTTGAAAACCCTCAACATCACCAATAAGATAACGATTATGAGGAAGATCCTTTTTAACTGTATAAGGACCCCTAAACTTTAAACTAAGTTTCTTTGACTGACCTGACGGCGGAGGATTACGAATCACCACTAAATCACTGCTTTCAAATCTCTGAACGACAACCTTTCTATCATATTTCTTTTTATTGTATGTTTGGGTCTTACTATTTTGCAATATTGCGTTCTTCCTAATTTCCTCCATGCACAACCTTCCCAGAACACTATTCATAAAATCTTCCAATTCCAAAGTATTGAAATCCATCAATCCCATTCAAATCCGTCAATTCTTTAAGTTCTTTTGACGTAAAGCACGTACCTCTATCAGATACTTAGGTCGACTGTAATGTTGGAAGTATGATTGTAAATGCTTAACAGTTTCTTTCGTACTAACAGTTCTAGTTTCATACAACTTTACAAATCTAGTGAACCCATCAATTATTAGCAATATATGCAAATTCTTAAGACTGGTACAATTGAGTGGACCATAATGGTCGACGTGAATAGTGGAAGACGGTTCCTTGCCCTTGTCAACTAGCTCCAAATAATCTAAACGAATCCTGTTTGATGGGGAATATGCAATACACTTCAAGCAATTCTTTATGTATTGACTAACATTACGTTTCAAATTGGGAAACTAATACATCCTACGAATCAAATCAACAGTTTTGTCAACTCCACAGTGACGATATACAATTCTATTTCGTAATTCATAAAAATTGTGTTCCTTCTTTTCAAGCAAATCCCTCATTCGTATTATGACCTTATGACCTAACCATTACTGAATTTATACGACTTCAATCAACGTGCTGCATGCGGCCTGAATCCCGATGCACTAATTCATAATCATAATTTTGAAGAGTTAGAGCCCAACGTTAGTTTTAGCATGAATATCTTTCTTTTTCAATGTAAGTTCCAATGACACAATCCGTTACTAATTTGAACCTCAACCCATGTAAATAAATATGAAATGTTTGTAAAGCATAAATAATCGCTAAAGTTTCCAACACGAAACTAAGGTATCTTATTCAACTTCGGTAGTTCGTTTGCTGAAGTACATAACAGGGTGTAATAAATCATCACTCGGCTGTTTTTGCAATAAAATTGCACCATAGCCCAAACTGGATGCATCACAATGCAATTCTGTATCGTTACTTGGTAAAAAAATACACAACACTGGCGACTCAATCAACTTTGAATTTAGGAATTCGAAAACTTTTAAATGATGGTCATGAAATTCCCTTTATGAAGTAAATCGTACAAAGGCTTTGCAATAATAGCAAAATTTCTAATAAACTTTCTAAAATAACACAGCATGCCCACGAATCCTTATAAACTAACACTTTACCATCCCTGCAAGTCACCAATCTCGATATTTAAAATCTGACTAGAAAAATTACCGGAATCATCCAACATTAATGAATCATTCACACTACTATTATACCGTAGTTCTGTCAATATTCATAAATTAGCGTTCCAAAATACATGCTTGGGTCGTCGCATCATCCGGGGTAACCCTAAATTACTTCTAAACTCAAAATTCAATACTTTCACATAACAATCCACCACTCCAAGAACCACCAACTGCGAGCTGTTTAGTCCAAAAAAAACTATTCTCTTCAGCTTCCAGCTTCAATCCCTTGTTCACTTTTGACAAATTTATCAAATTTTTAGGACTACCTGAATCTACTAAACATTTAATTGGATTGCAATCACTTTAAATCAAAAGACCACATCTATAGCACGATCTTCTTTCTCGTACAGTGTCGGGAACATTCAGATTTTTGATGTCCAAACACACCACAATTAAAACATCTTGTTTTGGATCGATCGACGTTATTGTCTGTAACTAACCGCTGCGTATTCGTGTTACTTGTTACACTGCTACCACGAAAACCTATGTTGATTTACCTTAATATGACAAAAAATATCATCCCTGACTAAATATCATCCCTGTTTACAAATTGTTGCGTCCTGGCTTACGCTTCGAGATGCAAAACATCCATCAAATAATCAATTAGTTCGTCGTCGTCAACTAAAATTATCAGCTAAAATTATCTTGTCATGATAATATGCCATGAAAGTTTCTCCGGACTTCCATGTTCTCTTGTCCAACGTTTTCCTGAGTTGTACTTTATATGGCCTGTGATTCTTGCTGTGGCAAGTCGTATTGAATAAAATTAGGTTTCGAATGAAACCATTCGCGCGCTTTTCCTTTTAGCTTTGCAATGACGATTAGTTTCATTTCCGCACCATCTACGCTATTTGTTTCGCGAACCGCATCAATTTGTCGTTCCCATCACAAATAATTGTCACCTCTAAAATCCTCTTGTAACTCTTTAATGGCTTTTATCTGATGCACCGACATATTTGCTTCTCGTAATTCCGGTGTCTGGCACGATTCATGTGTCGCTGATCTCTGTGGCGTTGAAATATTTTGTATATCCACTTTCAGCAATTCGATGATCAAATCATTTTTGGTTAAGCCGTCGACTGTCATATTTCTTTTGGTGCACTCAGCAACCAAATCGTCCTTATTCATTTTAAAATATTTGTCCATTGTGGTTGGGTTTTATAACATTAACCTCACTTTTCACTTGTACACACGTGGCTTTTTTTTTTTTAGTTTGGACAAAGTAATGGACAAATATTACTGTATTTTTAGAGACTTAAATAAAGTAACTCAAATAACTTTATCAAAGCTAGTTTTATTTCTTTTTATTATAAACATAGAACTTTTTGTATTCTTTTTTCCGCTTACACTTTTCCATAAATTTAAAACACACACTGACTCTATATATAACAAAATATTCATATCTCTATATAAGAGAACGAGAACAACAGATTGAAGCCCGAAGTTAGCTGTCATATTAATTCAGCACTCTCCTCAGCGCTCAACTCAACTCATTTTTATTTTGGCTACTACATTTGTTTTTAATTCCATGTATGCCATACTAAGTCCAGGTATGACAACTTTTTGGTTTATAAAGTTAATCTCGTATCCGAAAATGATGTACGAATTTTGAGTTCAAAAATGATTTTACATCTTCGTAACAAATTCTGGTGAGGAGGCTAACTGCTGAAAATTTGCATCGACAATTTCGCCATCGTCCAAGTCGGGGTAGTACAACTAAATGATCTGCTTCATAGTACTCATCGTTAATTGGTTCTTATTGACGATTTTCAGTGTTGAATTGTTTTGATTATATTATTAGGGTTAAGGGCGGTGGTTAAATTGTGGAGTAAAATTTCGAGATCGAAGAATAGGTAGACCACTTGGCTATTTATACCGCGGAGGATTATTAGGTCTTTTTAGAATTTGTTTACCCTTCATCATGTACATTATGTTTTGTTCTGTCACGCAGTAAGAAAAGGCTTTGGCTAAGCTGTGAGGTCTCATAGCCCTTATCATGGAACCTAAGAGATATTTGATTGCGTTTGGAATTCTAAGACTAATAAACACATTATTTGCACTTATAGAATCATTACCAATATCAGTAGCTATTAATTGAAGACAGGAAATTAGGTCGAATATTTAATAATTATCAACACTTACCGTGGAATAAGTACTGCTTCTTTGTTGATTTGATACATCAAAGATATTTCACAAAAACATACTTTAGGTGAGGAACGTAACTTACCAACATGAAAACGTTGAGTTTGGCAGTTTGATGGACAAAATAAATTGAAAATACTTGAATGAACCTTCTTATCAACCGCTTTCAAATAACTGCTTCTTAGCGTCATATTAGTGTCTGATAAAACTACTTGATACAAAACATATTGCGGTAAAGACACGGTCGAAATGTTGTGTAGTGGCAATTTTGTGCAATAGGGATTTTAATTTTGTGAAGACTCCATATTCCTTGTTAAATTATAATCACATATTTTAATTTGTATAAGATTTAAAAAATTTATTATGTAAAAATTTAAAAAAAAAATTTAATCTTTTGTACAATTACTTCGAATAATAGGTCTTTAGTTCTAATAATATCCGTATGTACAGGATAGTAGGCACAATTGTTTCACTTTTCTTCTTATTTTTCTAATATTACTAGTAACTTTTTTTTTACAAATTAGGCGCTACATTATTTAAAAATTTCATACATAATTCAAAACCAACAAAACATGCAGCATTGGCGGGGAATGCACGTAACATTACGGGTACAACACCTTTGTACAATGCTAATGGTCCTTCGTGTTTCATTAGTTCGCGAAATACGTCACGGATACCATTTTTATAGGTACCTTCGGGTGCCGTTTGTAACCGACTTTTGAGTACATCGGCTGGCATTCCAATCGCCCAATTAGCAATACCGGCACAACCGCCCGCAAATATTGCACCCAAAAGACCCCAACCACCTTCGCTACCCCAACGATCGGTTGACATTTTTTTAACAACTTCGTACGCTAGGAAATACATACCGGAGGCGGGAACATCTGTAAATAAAAAAAAAAAAGAATATAATTTATTGAGGGTTTAAAAAAATGTATCTGTATGAATCATATGCCAATCTCGACTTTGTTGGCACAAACATAGTTTGCTGGCGCCACAAATTATGATGACCATACAATCGAATGATAACATCATCGTATATTTAGCGCGAAAACAATGCGCATTACTTAAAATTATGCTTATCACATATAAACAACATATTCCGTCTAAAACGAAACCTCCTCTAAGGTAAATCTCATATTTTTGTTTAACAAAATCCTTATCATCTCGCATAAATTTATGTAGCGGCCAGCCGCGTGTGCACAAGAAAACAACATACATACATACACACACACAGACAAATTATTTTTACAAACCAAAACTTTTCATATCTAGAAAAATGATGAAAAATATGTACAAAGTTTTTACTATAAAAATTACAGAAACTATATTTTTGTGTGATAACAGCAAAAACAAGAGGATGTTGGAAATTTTTTATTTCCTTTTTACACATAAAAAAAAAAAAACAACACAACAACCTAACGTCCAACATAATTTAGTAGACGACGATAGCAAGTGTTCAAAAGATGTATCCGAGTTCTGTGTTGGGTACAAATTGAAATTCTAGTGTTAAGTGAAAAGCTACAGTAAAATTATTTTAGTGACGTGAAAAACTATTTTGGCATAAAATGAATTTAGCATTGGAAAACTGGTGGAAATTTATAATAATTATTGTGATATTAATTGTAAGTGAATTTGCTATTTGTTATCTCTAAACTGTAAAATCCGACAGAAAACAAAAACCGTGAGAAAGTGGTTTCGGAACGTAAAAACGTGTTTTCTTCAGCACTCGTTAGAGATGAAATCAAATCGACAAAAATTTCGTAAACAAATCACAAACTGATAATTTTACATGATAAGACTATCGGACAAACGTTTCCGAAACAATGTCGTTGACTCCTTACTAATTTTTATTAATATTTTGACTAAATTTTCACAGAAATGTTCGTATGCCGAATGGCATGAAATCGCATCGATATGCCCGAATCAATGCGTTTGTCAATATTCTCATTTGAACGACCTGTCGATAGCCCGATGGACGAGTAATTTCGACAATATTCTAAGTGATACAGAAAATTTGTATACAACAAATGTGGAAAACGATGATCAGGAAGATAATGAAAATGGAAATGAGGTGAGTAAGCACGTGTGTCAGAGTGTACCGTTACTTTAATTTTTTATTTCGTTAAAGGCCTTCTACGAGAATGATTCAACACACTTAAATAACCCGATCGTAAAATTTATCATGTGTTTCTTACAACTAGACACAAATGTTAAAGTCTTATTATCATTGATACCCCAGGATGTCGAAGCGTTGACGTTACTATATACCGGAACACAAAATAACTATACTGGTATGTGAATATCGAACGTTTATCTATTTTTAAATGTCATTCATTTTCTAAAAACATTTATATATATTCCAGTTCAAACCAGCGACATTGTGAATTTAGCCGATTTACATACACTCGAAATTCGCGGCAATCCCGAACGTGATTTACATTTGGTAATCGATATGGCTATGCCACAATTAAAATTTGCTAATTTCGAATCGATCACAATCTACAGTAGTGATTCGTTAAAACGGCGAAATGATAAAATTGATCCATCGCAGTATTTCGATTATACGCCGGAGAGTGAAAAGAACGCAGAATATAATGTAACGCACGAAATAACCGAAGTGAAACAAATCGAAATTGTTCCGTACGAAATTTATTTGCAACAATTGCGTAAATCACGAGAAATTTCGTTTTACGGTTGGAACGAATTGAACGTGTTGCGCATACACGAATGTAAAATGGACGAATTGCAGTGGGAAATTTTCGATGGTCTCGAAAATTTAAAACATTTATCGCTCGAACATAATGCCATTAAAATTGTGCCACCATTTTCATTTTTTGGAGTGCCCAATTTAAAAACTCTATCGTTGGCCCATAACGAAATTTTAGATTTAAATTATCGTGCGCTGGCCGGTTTACTCGAATTGATTTCGCTCGATTTAGGCTGTAATAATTTAACGAAATTATCCGAGCTAACATTTCCGCCGTTTCCAAAATTAAAAATTGTCGATCTACGCGATAATCCCATTCGCACGATTTATCCGTATACATTTTCGGTGATGAATGATACACGTAAATTGTCGATCGGTAGCGAACAGGTAAGTCTTAAAATATCGGGTAAAGAAACGTTTAAACCGCTTAAAAATATGAAATACTTATCGATTAAAAATTGTAATGTGCCAAGTCTCACCCAGGAGACGTTTCATAATTTAAAAAGTTTAGAAATTTTGCATATTGCTCGCGGCGCCATAAAAACGATAGAATTTGACGCGTTTACCGAAAATTTGAATTTAAAACAAATTTTCATAACGAATTGTGGCATCGAGGAACTGTCGATGGACGCCTTTTACGGACTAAATCGTATCGAAATTATTGATTTGTCCCATAATAATATCTCGATCATACCGCCCGGTATTTTTGACGATAAGCCACGACTCAGCGAAATTTATTTGCAATACAATCGGTTGGAATCGCTTCCGAAAAATTTCTTTAATCGGAATTTACTGAACGTCAAACTAGTACGGCTCACGCACAATCCATGGTTTTGTACATGCGAAATGATGAGTTGGAATCAGGAGACAACGAATATGGTGCGGTCCGGTTTCGAGGTGAAACAATGTCATGGAAAAAACGATTTGAAAATTATGGAAAATTGTAATCGTAACGCATACAAATACATGTACAATAATAAAATGACCCCGCGATGTGATGGTGGGCCAGACAATGCAGCACATCGTTCGATTTACTACACAATTCGGCGTACACTGAATTGTAAACCTATTGTGGCTGCTTCGAAACCGACGACTAAATCGAATCTTGATAAAAAATTATCGATTCTTAAAGCTAAAGAAGCCAGAGCCGAAGATCAACGGAAACAAATGTTAACGCATCGACAGTCGAACGATCCGAATATACGTAAAATTTATAACTCGGAGAAATCGCATCACTATCAGCACAAATTCATTTCGAAATATGAAAAAACTATCGGCCATGAGAATAATCTGCATTATCAATTGGATTTGATCGATAAACGAAAATCGATGCAAGATAATCCCGACGAAAGCTACAATGACGATAAGAATAATTCTATTTTGTAAATCCGATTTATTTTAATTATATATTTTTTTTTTTTTGTAAATTTTGTAACTCGAAATAAATTTTTTTTTATCAAAACCTTGATCTTACCTCGTAAAAGTGTGGCACATGTTCCTTTGTACAAACTGACGAAGCCACCTTGTGCATAAATTTTCTTGCCACAATCGAGCATGCCCGTATACTTTTTAGGGCCCTTATCATCGGCCTGAATTTGTAAAAGACATTTAATACGTTCGCCCGGTGCCATCACCGATGTTGTGAATATTCCGGAAAAGGCACCAGCCGCAAATAATTGATAGTGTGTTAGTGGCACATCCGGATTTGTTCCCTGTTGCAAACGTTTACCCAAACCAAAACCAAAAAAACTTATAGCAAAAATTGGAGCTACGCCAGTCAATGGCGCTGACATTCCTTTATATAATCCAAATGCGCCTTCTTTGGCGATTGTCTTTTTGGCACAGTCTAATGTTCCAGCGTATAGTGGTTTTTCACCCGCTGCTGGTCGAGGCATGGTTTGTAGTCGCACCTAAAAATGCATAAACATAATTATTTCGTGCACTGTAAAATTTTGACAGCAAAACTGGAATTTAACCTTTTCGCTGAGTGTGTTGAGATTCAATTAAAATGATAATGAAAGTGATTTGCCTTCGTTCAAACAAACTTACTTTAATTGTATCAAGTGGGTGGCCTGCAATCACGGTACAGACCCCACCGAATCCACCAGATAGAAAATATTTTATTACACTTGTTTGCTCAGCCATTTTTAAATTATTTATTTAAATAAGAAATTCCTAAGAAGAATATCTAGATCGAACTTTGTACACTTAAAATTTATAAATTCCTTGAAAAGAAAATTTCAACAATAACGGCCAACCAAAACGTACATACAAAACTGTGACACGAATTGTTTATGTCACCACTGATCGACGTAAACTGATTGTCTAATAAGAAATTGAATGAAATAAGAAAATCTTATGTGCGCTAAAAAGAGATCGATATATAATTTTGTAGAGCTGTGAACTGACATTGGATTTTTGAGGGTAAAGAACTAGAACGTGTCTAAAACCATAACTCAACTGTAAATAGTGGGATAACAACGATAATCTTGTTAATTATAATTCTAGAAAATCGGTCATCCACATCCTACTCCAATGACCATTTATTAAAATAAACCTATATATTAGCGAAATTAATCCGATCAAATTTCCCAAAATTTTGGAAGCTACTAACAATGCACAATGTAAATAAACAACAATTCCTAACCTAAAAATGCGGAAATCTAATTTTTTGCATTTCATCAATAATTACGTTGGGCTCGAAGTACAGTTCTTATCTCCTAATCAATTACAATCTTTACGTAATACCTAATTTTTCCGTAAAATTCAACCATTTTGGCTACAAAAACAAAAAACATTTTCCCGGTGTTTCTTCATAATTTCATTCCAGTTGTCAAACTGTAACGCGGTGGATAGTTCATAAAAAATATAAATAAAAATGAATTTGGGCGAACAATTTCCCAACTTTAAAGCAAACACAACAATTGGTGAAATTGATTTTCACGATTGGCTGGGAAATTCGTAAGTAGTAAATGGATTGATTATCGAGAAATTCGTTCACGTTTTTTTTTTTCATTTTTAGATGGGGAATTCTATTTTCACATCCTGCCGACTATACGCCTGTATGTACCACCGAATTATCGCGTGTCGCCGCTTTAATACCCGAATTTGAAAAACGTAATATTAAGCCAATTGCATTGTCGTGTGATAGTGTGGCATCGCACAATGGATGGATCGAAGATATCAAAGCATATGGAAGTAAGTTTAGTTCACGAAACGTTTTAAGATTTTCTTTTTTACATAACATGATGTGTTCCGTTAGAATTAAACGGGAGTTTTCCATATCCCATCATCGATGACGAAAAGCGTGAGCTGGCCGTTAAATTAAATATGCTTGATAGGGATGAAATAGGTAAGGCGGGTCTACCGTTAACATGTCGGGCTGTATTTTTAATCGATAGTACGAAAAAATTGCGTTTATCGATTTTATATCCCGCATCAACTGGACGTAATTTTGAGTAAGTTATCGTTATCGGTGTGACACACAAATCTAGACTGATTAAATTTATTTATAGTGAAATTCTTCGTGTAATCGATTCAGTCCAGTTAACTGATAAAAATCACGTAGCAACACCAGCCGATTGGAAACACGGAGATGAATGTATGGTTCTGCCCACAATCAAAGATGAAGATGTTGCCGGCTTATTTCCGAATGGAGTTGAGCGTATTGAATTACCATCGGGAAAGCCGTATTTGCGTAAGACGAAATGCCCTAAATAATCCGTAGAGTAACAAGATTACTTATAAGAATAAAATATTGCGCACAAAATATATGTTGTTTTGATCTTGGTAATTCAAGAGCCCTTGGGATTGTGATCAAAAATTTTTTATTTTAATTCACTTTGCCAAATGAACGAAAAATTATTGGTTACACATCTCAGTAGCAAGTCAAACAAAAATTCTTGTGAAAAGCCAGTTTGTAAATGGTTTTGTTTCGATTAAAATTGAAAAAAAAATTTAAGAAGCAAACAGGTAAATAGTCACGAGCATCGGCCCCGATGGCCATCATACGTTCAATTTAAGTTTTTTGCAATCGTTTCAGATTAGTATATATTTTTTGAAATTTTTTTTAATTTAATTCACTCCAAAATTTGCCACCATGCTGAAAATTATCAAAAGTGTCCGATTTGGTGCGTTCGAAAATTTTCACAAAACCTGTAACCGTACTCCGTATTTATTTAGATGCTATGCCAAAGAGAATAAACCACCAAAAGGTGATGGTGGTGGTGGTGGTGATGTGCCAGCGAAAACAACGGTACCGTCTAAAGACATTACAAAATCACCTAAACCACCAGCATCTCGATTACCTAAGACCATTGTAGATCCATTAAAAACTGCAACATTAGCCACAATGCCACCGGCTCCGTGTGTCAAGGGTAAAAAGATCGATAATTCAAAATGTTTTATCGAAAATCTTTACGGTAATCCGCTTAATTTGCCCAAAGCAATTATACCGCCGATACAAGATTCGTTGACGCGCCTGTTACGCAGTGCCCAACCATTTGTCAACGATTGTGATTTTTATAAAACACAAAAGCATTGCTGTAATTTTGAAAAACAAGGTGGTGCCAAACTTGTTGAAGCTCTCGCCAAATTTGCGGGTTCGCGCCGCGACTGGCTCGAACATATTTGGATGAAATATGGTTATTTACTAATTCGGGATCCGATTCTTATTCATCGTAATCCATCGTTTAATTTTCATAAAATGGATATCGATGGGATTTGCGGCCAAATTGAGTTGGCCGCACGATTTACCGTACTTTGTTTGAACTACAAAAAAATGGCGTATCAAAATAAATTGCCACCGGAAAGATCCCGTTGTGGACAATATGAAATGGAATCGTATAAAAAAATTTGGGGCACGGCTCGCACAATCTGTGATAAATGCGATAAGATTGACTACTGTCCCAAATCGAAGCACATCATACTCGTCTATAAGAACAATGTAAAATATTGATTCGGCATTTTTCTAGGCCATCATAAAATTACTAAAAATATTTTTCAAAATTTATTACAGTACTTTAAGGTGCCGGTCTATGGTTGTGAACCCGAACAATCGCTCAGTGAAAATGATTTGCTCGAACAGTTTAACGTGTGTCTTGAACAAGTTCGGGATGCTGTACCCGTTGGTATTTTAACGGCTGATCACCGTGATTGTTGGTATAAAAATAGCCTTCTACTGCAAAAGGATCGGAATAGTAAGGTGGCCATGAAAGAAATTCGGAATGCCCTTTTTATGATTTGTATCGATGATAAAATGCCGGGTCAAACGGGGCGGTATGATATGGTTACCCAGTGTCATCAAATTTTACATGGTGGTGGAAGTTGTGGCAATACATGCAATCGATGGTTTGATAAAACACTTCAAATAATAATTGGACCTACCGGGATAGCGGGTATGAATTATGAACATACGCCCGTTGATGGTATATGTTATGCTGCATTGGGCGATTATCTAATGCAATACTCGTAAGTTGGTTGACTTAGTTAAATCCAAAATCTTAGTTTTCATATTTACCTCATTTGTCTAGTGGAAAAGATTGCAAGCTTGACATACCAGATGCTTGTACATTTGCACCGCCAAAGCGGCTAGAATTTTGTTGTACAAAAGAGTTGCTCGATGCGATCGAATGTTCGAAAAAGAATGTTGACCGTTCAATTGCAGATTATGAACAGGAGGTTTTGGAGTTTAAAGGATATGGAAAAGAAGCAATCAAAAAGGCGGGTATCAGTCCCGACAGTCTGGTACAAATTGCATTGCAATACGCATTTTTCAAGTAAGATCTTTAGATAGGCTTTACTAGATCATTTTTAAATTAACCGTTTGCCTTTCTAGACTTCACAATAAGCCTGGTGCTCAGTATGAAACGGCATCTACACGAATATTTAATTATGGCCGAACCGATGCAATTCGATCGTGTTGCATTGAAGTTTTAGTGTTTTGTAAAGCGATGGTTTGCAGCGATAACATTCGGCTACAAGCAAATCTGCTTCGTAAAGCTATTCAAGCGCACAAATGTTTGTCTGATGAGGCGTCGCGTGGTTTAGCAATCGATCGACATTTTTTGGCTTTGAGAGTCATGAGTATTGAGAATAAATTGCCATTGCCTGAACTATACAAAGATCCAGGTTTTATAAGAAGCTGGTACTATCAAGTTTCCACCAGTAGTATTGGATCACGTTTTAAAGCTACGACAGCGTATGGTCCAGCTGTTCCCGATGGTTATGCAGCTTGCTATAATATACGACCCGACGACATGATAATTGCTATGTCGTCGTGGAAATCAGCAAGGGGCGGTATTAATGTTAAAAAATATAAGGACATGGTTGAAAAGTGTTTGATGGATTTGAAAAAAGTAATGGAGTGTGGAGCACCAAAACCGAAACCGAAAGGGGATGAGAAATCTGATAAGGGTTCAAAACCAGCAGCAAAAAAAAAATAGTTTGGCCTATTTTGGTTTGGTATGTCAAATTCTTGTTCGTGTCAAACAATATTTGGACAATAAAATTATTTTTTTTTAGTGTAAGTTTGAAAATAAATTTTAATTTTAAAGGTCCAATCGAACCAGAATAATTTTCTTATCATACCTGGTCTTGGACTTGATAATCATCAACTCGACTTAAACCACACTACAACCATTTGTTGGTTTGTTTCTTTGGTTACCTTGTACATTTTTCCAAGATATTTTGTATCTCTTTAGCTTTTATGATTTTTGTATGTTGCATCTCACATGGTAAATGATTTATGCGTCGTTGATGCACTTTTTTGTCGCAATACATTTGAGTAACGTGATCTAGACAGAAAATAGTAAAGCTCATAGATAACTTATTGTATATCGCAGAATTATATTTACTGCCAAAACAATTCTTTTTCCGTTCACGAATTTAAGTTTGAATAAGAAAAATGATGATCCTAACTGAGTTTTCAATGTCATGAAAAATATTTGAAATTAGGGATGTTTAAGCTTTTTGTAGTCAAATTTGTCACTTTTTTCGCCAAATTGATCTTGTTTACAAAGAATAGGAATCAAAATTAGATCTAATCAAAACTGCTGATCAATCCTAACCAAATCTAATCAAATCTAATCAAATCTAATCAAATCTAATCAAATCTAATCAAATCTAATCAAATCTAATCAAATCTAATCAAATCTAATCAAACCTAATCAAATCTAATCAAATCTAATCAAATCTAATCAAATCTAATCAAATCTAATCAAATCTAATCAAATCTAATCAAATCTAATCAAATCTAATCAAATCTAATCAAATCTAATCAAATCTAATCAAATCTAATCAAATCTAATCAAATCTAATAAAATCTAATCAAATCTAATCAAATCTAATCAAATCTAATCAAATCTAATCAAATCTAATCAAATCTAATCAAATCTAATCAAATCTAATCAAATCTAATCAAATCTAATCAAATCTAATCAAATCTAATCAAATCTAATCAAATCTAATCAAATCTAATCAAATGTAATCAAATCTAATCAAATCTAATCAAATCTAATCAAATCTAATCAAATCTAATCAAATCTAATCAAATCTAATCAAATCTAATCAAATCTATCTAATCAAATCTAATCAAATCTAATCAAATCTAATCAAATCTAATCAAATCTAATCAAATCTAATCAAATCTAATCAAATCTATTCAAATCTAATCAAATCTAATCAAATCTAATCAAATCTAATCAAATCTAATCAAATCTAATCAAATCTAATCAAATCTAATCAAATCTAATCAAATCTAATCAAATCTAATCAAATCTAATCAAATCTAATCAAATCTAATCAAATCTAATCAAATCTAATCAAATCTAATCAATTCTAATCAATTCTAATCAATTCTAATCAAATTTAATCAAATCTAATCAAATCTAATCAAATCTAATCAAATCTAATCAAATCTAATCAAATCTAATCAAATCTAATCAAATCTAATCAAATCTAATCAAATCTAATCAAATCTAATCAAATCTAATCAAATCTAATCAAATCTAATCAAATCTAATCAAATCTAATCAAATCTAATCAAATCTAATCAAATCTAATCAAATCTAATCAAATCAAATCAAATCTAATCAAATCTAATCAAATCTAATCAAATCTAATCAAATCTAATCAAATCTAATCAAATCTAATCAAATCTAATCAAATCTAATCAAATCTAATCAAATCTAATCAAATCTAATCAAATCTAATCAAATCTAATCAAATCTAATCAAATCTAATCAAATCTAATCAAATCTAATCAAATCTAATCAAATCTAATCAAATCTAATCAAATCTAATCAAATCTAATCAAATCTAATCAAATCTAATCAAATCTAATCAAATCTAATCAAATCTAATCAAATCTAATCAAATCTAATCAAATCTAATCAAATCTAATCAAATCTAATCAAATCTAATCAAATCTAATCAAATCTAATCAAATCTAATCAAATCTAATCAAATCTAATCAAATCTAATCAAATCTAATCAAATCTAATCAAATCTAATCAAATCTAATCAAATCTAATCAAATCTAATCAAATCTAATCAAATCTAATCAAATTCAAATATCGTCAAATCTAATCAAATTCAATCCAATCTAATCAAAACTAATCAAATCTAATCAAAACTAATCAAATCTAATCAAATCTAATCAAATCTAATCAAATCTAATCAAATCTAATCAAATCTAATTAAATCTAATCAAATCTAATCAAATCTAATCAAATCTAATCTAATCTAATCAAATCTAATCAAATCTAATCAAATCTAATCAACTCTAATCAAATCTAATCAAATCTAATCAAATTTAATCAAATCTAATCAAATCTAATCAAATCTAATCAAATCTAATCAAATCTAATCAAATCTAATCAAATCTAATCAAATCTAATCAAATCTAATCAAATCTAATCAAATCTAATCAAATCTAATCAAATCTAATCAAATCTAATCAAATCTAATCAAATCTAATCAAATCTAATCAAATCTACTCAAATCTAATCAAATCTAATCAAATCTAATCAAATCTAATCAAATCTAATCAAATCTAATCAAATCTAATCAAATCTAATCAAATCTAATCAACTCTAATCAAATCTAATCGAATCTAATCAAATCTAATCAAATTGAATCCAATCTAATCAAATATCATCAAATCTAATCAAATCTAATCCAATCTAATCAAAACTAATCAAATCTAATCAAATCTAATCAAATCTAATCAAATCTAATCAAATCTAATTAAATCTAATCAAATCTAATCAAATCTAATCAAATCTAATCAAATCTAATCAAATCTAATCATATCTAATCAAATCTGATCAAATCTAATCAAATCTACTCAAATCTAATCCCATTTTCATCTTACACATCGAATTTCATCAAAATCGGTTAAGAACTCGCCGAGTTCCTCTCTAATTGTATTCCAATTAGGTTAAGAACTCGCCGAGTTCCTCTCTAATTGGATTCCTGAACTTTCCTAAAAAATCATTTTAACTTTAACTCACATGTCGAAATATCCTGTTTTGAAATATCCAGTGTTGTACCATATCTCGTTTTGTACCTTATCTTGTATTGAAATATCCATTTTTGAAATATCTAGTTTTGTACCTTATCTCGCTTTGTCAAATCCTATTTTGAAATATTCAGTTTTGTGGACCTTGACCTCAAGGCCATGGTGTGATAAAGCCAACCTTAACCATCACTATACGACCAGTGACTACCGGTGAAATACAAAACAGCCTTTATTCTTTGGGGCCCAAGAAGAGAGAATAACAAACATCAAGATTTTGGCCATATTTTTGTTGTTGATATTTTTAACAATAGAGTTTTTTAGGGATGCAGGTAGTGTGAGCCCGCCTACTGATCTGACCTTTGTTTAGTCGCCCGCTATCAGATACCAAGAATACTGTGGTAAAATCCTAAAACAGCGGCTTATAAATAGCCAATTAAAATCTTTGTCGGTTTGTTTCTTGGGTTTCATAGTAAATTCTTCTAGTCTGTCTAGCTTTAATGATTAGGGTATCTTGCATTTCAAATATTTAATAGTCATTTCTAATAACTGCTCTCAATCTGCATATTAGTATATTTTACAATGTACTATTTTACAATACTCACTATACTTGCACATCTAAAGAAAACAGGAAAAATGTCAAAACGAAACAAATATATGTTAGAATTATCTAATGTTGTGTTATGTCAATTGGTTTTAAATGTCAACCATAACTGTTATGTATTGATTAATGACGAAAAATTTAAATTAAACCAATTTAAGTTTTTAGTGTGGTAAGTTATAAACATTTTTTGTGTGTGTGTGTGCGTACGCTTCCAGTTCAATTATACGGGTTTTTGACTGTCAGTAGCCTTCATTCAACATAAAAACTGGCAAAACTACTTTTACTTTTTGTGCCAGCTTAGCAGGTAACCAAAAATACGAGTTGCTATGTTTTGAAAATAAATTAGACGAAATACATACTTCAGACATTGATCTTGTTACGAGATTCAATTTTTTTTTTGTACGAAAGTGTAAAGGGTGCTTCTTATCATTACAGTCGTAGTAAAATTATTGAAACGCAACAAGTTGGTCGTTTTGAAACCGAATTTTAGAAAACCACTTGTGTGTTCACCTTCGTTTTTTTTATCAATTTAATAACCGAAATTATTGCCTCTTGGTATTTACGAGTGGCAATCGTTAATTTAGAAGTGGGGCTAAGCCGCGCAAAAAAGAAAAGTAAAAGTAATCGTTTGTTGGTCTGTGAAGAAATTGTGTAGCTATTTGTCGATAGTACAGTATGGTGAAGAGTATTAAGTAATTTAGTTATTTTGTAAATTTAAGTAATTTAACTAATTTTGTCCTTTAAATTTTGGTTTTTTAGTTTTGATTTGGACGAAAATATGTTGCGGATTTTTAGCAATTCTGGTATCAGTGCCGTAAGTACAGTTTTTGTATTTTAATATCAACTTGTTGATTCTGTTCGATATGTGAGGACGTGGGTGATTTCTCTTGTTGTGATTTTAACTTTAAATTTTCTCAATTGAATGTCATTTTGTACAGTGTTGATTGAATGTTGAACTATAGTGTAAACATTGAATGTGTTTTGTTGATTCAATTTGGTTTTCATTCAACAATTTAATTGATTAAGTTTTAATTTTTTTTTTATCAATACAGAATAATGCCAAAACATTGATCAATCGGATAATGAATGAGCAATTACTGCGTAATGCGGCAATTACTCATAATTACTGTAAATCAGTCACCAATCCCGATGGTTTGCCACGACTTCCGGTCCCGTATTTAGAAGACACATTGAAACGTTTCTTGAAAAGTTCCGAACCATTTTTAAACCGGGATGAGTATCAAACGACTAAAAATTTGTGTAAAGATTTTGAAAAGGGGGTGGGTGCTAAATTACAAAATTTCCTGATCGAACGGTCAAATAAACGTGAAGATTGGATGTCGGAGTGGTGGGTTAAATACGCATATCTAGCCTATCGTGATCCTGTCGTGGTGTTTTCAAATCCTGGCCTAGCATTTCCGAAATTCAATATAAAAAATTTAAACGATCAAATCGATTATGCCGCTCGAATGGTGTTCATTGCGTTGCAATACACAAAATTGGTAGACGAAAATAAAATTCCACAAGAAAAAATGGGTAAAGCTCTGCTGGATATGAACCAATACAAGCGAATTTTTGGTACGTGTCGTATTCCCGCGCGGGACATCGATAAAATAGAATACCATCCCGAATCAAAACATATCGGATTATTTTACAAAAATAATGCGTTTAAAATTCCGGTGTACGGTGGACCATCGGGCAACGAGATTCTGAGTGTTGATGAACTCGTTGAACAAATTCGCGATTGTATTGCACGAGTTAAGGGCACTGTAGAACCGGTTGGAATTCTATCGACCGAACAACGTGATAATTACGCAATTGCGTACGAAGCATTGATTAAAGATTCGCTTAATTTTAAATCGGTTCGTGATATTCAAACATCACTGTTCACTGTATCGATCGACGATCGATTGGTGCCAAATCAAAATGGTGATTACGATTCAGTTGCGGCTTGCCATCAACTAATTACGGGTGGAGGTTCGACCAGTAATTCGGGTAATCGCTGGTTCGATAAAACAATTCAAATCGTCATCGGTCAAACAGGAATAGCGGGCGTAACTTATGAACATACGCCGGCCGAGGGGCAACCCGTTGCCTACATGATTGATCGCATCCTTGCCGAATTGTAAGTCTACACAACAATCGTATAAATTTATTGCTAATTTCGTATTTTCGCAGAGATAAAATTCCACCACTCGCCAAAGTCGGAAGTGTAGCACCACCGACGCGACTAGATTTTAACATTACACCTGATATTCAGGCTCACATCGATAGTGCAAAAAAAAATATTGATATGTAAGTAAATTTTCGATCGATCATAGGTCATTTACCGCACGCATTGCGACTCTAATCGAATTTATTTAGCCTTGCAGGAAATCTCGACATGGACGTATTACATTTCACCGATTATGGTAAAGGTTTCATTAAATCGCAAAAAGTCAGTCCCGACAGTTACATTCAAATGGCAATACAATATGCATTTTATCGACTTCATAAAACACCCGGTGCCCATTATGAATCAGCTCACACGCGACTTTTTATAAACGGCCGGACCGAAACAATTAGATCGTGTTCGCCCGAATCGATAGCGTTCGCTAAATCGATGATTGAACCGACATCCGATGCAGAACGTGTTAAACTTTTACGTAACGCTATTCAAGCGCATAAAGATTATACGGCACTAGCACTACAGGGACAAGGTGTTGATCGTCATTTCTTTGCACTGAAATTGGCCGGAGCCGAAAATAAAATTCCACTTCATCCACTTTTCAGCGATCCTGGATACGTGCGTAGTGTTAACATGCGACTTTCCACTAGTCAAGTTGCATCGAAATACGAATCGTTTATGTGCTACGGTACACTAACCGAAGATGGTTACGGATGTTGTTATAATCCGAGAGAAAATGATATGTTCTTTGGAATTTCAGCGCGAAAAACGTGTAAAGAGACTGATGCTGCAACATTCGGGAATGTGTTGGCCGAATGTTTTAAAGAAATGCGAAGTTTGTTGGAACGTGCGACTCAAGTTAAGGCGGTACAAAGTAAATTGTAAACGTTGAACAGGGATTAAGTCGATTTACGTCATGTGATCAAGGTGCCTTGCCGTTACGATATTTTTTTTATTTTTCTTTATTTACCTACTGTATATGGTGTTTGATACTTAATAGTTGAACGTTGGAAAATCAATGTCTTAAATATTAAATGCTGCCTTTTATTATCTTCCTAAGTAAATTATAAAAAATATATTCAAACTTTTTGTTTAAAGTGGTTTTCGTACAGGTCCCATATCGAGACCGACATTTAATTCGTTGAATGCTCGTTTCATTGCGGTGACCCAATCGCCTAGAATACAAATCGGAATTAAAATGCTAATTAATGGAAATATCGATTAGAATTTACCGTATTGAAGTATAAATTCAACTCGTGATGTTAAAAGCCGTTGAAGCTCACGTGCTTTGTCGACATGTCCGTTTGCCATATGTTTGTAAATATCGATCGATATTTCGGGGCATATATTGAGTGTGGTCATAATCGATGAATCAAATCCAAGTGCTAAAGCGCCACAAAGAGTTGTGTCCGATCCTAAAAATATCGATTGACCGTATTTTAAGCATCCTGCACCAGCCTCTAAATTATTCGATGTGTACTTAATGCCAGCAAAATTGGGTATCTTCTTGGTGGCCAAATCTATGAAGCGTGGCATATTCACTGCAATCGAAAGAGAAATTTTAGGTTTTGGGTACGTTCAAACAACAACATTAAGATGGCTTAAGTTGACAACACTATATTCTAGATAAGATAAGGTTTTGTTCGCTAATCATACAAGCAATAGGGGGGGATATATTTATGTATTAATTTTAATCTCGTGAATAAAAAAGCCCCAGTAATTAATTTCAAAATTCATTGCCAAACTTATCATCTGCCCCAGTCATATCATCGTACAATTAATTAGCTATCATTCACTAAATCCGCACTACATAGTAAACAATATAGAGTACAGACAAATTTTGGCTTACGGCCAACCGAACAAAAAAATGAGGTTTAATTCGAACAAAGCGTTTTCACACATTTATGAATGACATGAGACTAGAATTATTTTGTGCTATATATTCACAGGATTATGTACTTACATTCGAGTTGGGTCAACATCGGTATATGATAGTACAGGAGTGGTGTATTCGGACAATATTCCGAAATTACTTCAAAATATTCGACAAGCTTTTCTTCAGTCCTTGGTTTAAAATATAATTCGGGCAAGCATAGTATGGAACCAACTTTTAAATTTTCCGCGTGTTTCGTTAATTCGATCACATCGGGCAATGGACATCCCCCAACTTGGACCATCAATTCGATTTTATATTTTTTACATGCATCGAACCATAGTTCGGTGACTTTTTTACGTTCGGCCAAATTAAGTGACATACCCTCGCCCGATGTGCCGTTTACTAAAACTCCGGAAATTCCCTTTTGGTTTAGATAGGCCGCATATTTATCGATTAGGCCGTAGTTTATGGATTGTGTTCTAAATAAAATGAGATAACAAATCGTTTATTTATATTTTAGTCTCGGATGATCATAAAACTCACTTGTCATTATTGAATGGTGTAAATACGGGTGCCATTAGTCCCTTAAAATTTAATTGAACCATTTTTGAGATGTGTTGCGTGATGTTGTAAGCTGAATTGAAATTGTACGACTGAGAACAGAGCACCGAATATTTGTAAGATTTATACATTTTTTTTATTTGTTTATATTTATGATTGTATGGTGTGCATGTGTGTGTGTGTGAGACTGATAAGAATGAGTAGACGGAATACATACGAGATTCGATCAGCGTGTAGTGGTGTAGCTTCAAGATATTATATTATTCGGCAATTGAAGTTCCTTCCTGTAAGAGCTAAGTGATTAGTGCTAGGGATAATTTGTTTTTGACTGAAGTGAACGCTTTTGTGTTTTTGTTATTTTTTTACATTTAAGTGTAAGTTTTTTATAAACATGTGTGTGGCGTTTTCATAAACAGAGAATCTAGGTATGTATGGGTACAGTATAAATTTCTGATAATATGTGAAGTGTGGACGTTTACAATTCGGCATTAAACCTTGTTTATACGCGTGATGATGTGATGAATGCGACGCGCGCTTAATGAAATTCATTTCATGCCAGTTGATTGACTAAACAATTTGAAATGTATGTTGATTTGGATGTCAGCTAATTTTATTGCATATTAGGCATACTGAAGTTTTGCCAAAAGTTATCGAAATAATTTGTAAAATGTGTGTAATGGGTGAGACAAGATTATTTTTATTAAGTTACGTTACTGCAGAAGTTGCTCATTCTTAAACGAGGGCCAATAGTTGTTTTTGTACTAACAATAGTTGTTTACTACTTAAGATCTTACAAGAGTGTCGGATTCTTACCGACAACCTTAACCCCCTATTTCCTTTGTAATTGGACCTCGTGGAACTAATGATAAGTATTACTTCACTAAGTCAGCTCAGCTCAAGCTGTCATCGTTTTTAAGTATAAGAGTTCTTTCCTAATCCTCTTTAATTGTCTATTTATTCACTAAAATTGCCCTGCATCCAAAAATTTTCGAGTTGGATAAATCTGGTTTTTTATTGGACCAAATTTCTTCGGACGTTTTATCGATAGCCCCACGATATGGTAAACGATTTACAAGATAAGCCGCTGTGTTGACAGCTTCACCCCAAAATCTGTTGTCAAGCTTCAAAAAGCTTATTCTGTTCCATTATCTGATCGCAACGTTCTGATTTTGTGACCCGTTTGATTCTCCGCAAAAGCTTTGAACTCCTTGAAAACATTCAATGTGTTTGATTTGTTTTTTATGAAATACACGGAAATATTGCGGCTATAATCATCCAAGAAAGTCACAAAATATCGCGAGCCGCCAAATGAATCAACTGGCACAGGCCAGTGTGCACCAGTTCTAGTACTCTGGAAGCCCAAGATTAGCTGTCCTTGAACGGAAGGCGAGTCTGTTTCTCCTTTATACAAGTTTCACACTTGTCCTGTTGACCTCCGACAAAACTCATCCCGTCCACAAATCCATTTCGTAATCTCATCAAGCTATCGTGATCCACATGTCCTAGACGTCGATGGCATAATTCCCATGAATTCTCAACTTTGACCCTCAAACATGTTTACTCGTGTGTGTCACTTTGAACATCCCTGCATTTACTTTTGCCTCAATCAGTAATTTCTTGTTTTTGTCAAAAACTTTGCAATCATTTGATGATGCAGAGACAGAGCCCTCAACTCTATCATCCCAACGAATTTCTTGAAGTAGTTTGGTTTTTATTAAGTCAGCCGAAATTTTTGTGCCAGAATTTTCTATCGTCAAAATCATGGATTTGTACTCGTCGCTTAATCCGGCCAACAACAATGAGCCAATCCACTCATCGTCTATTTCCATGCCGGCACCTTTTATTGACGAAAAATTTCATCGTAGCGCAATCCACTAGTCTTGTTGAAACTAGTTCACGCAATAATGCTACACGACGATGTAGATCGGAATCTTCAAACGCCACTTTCAGACTGTCCTAAACATCCTTCGCCGTATCTGCTTTTTGAATATGTGAAAAATTCACACTGTCCACTAATAAAACAATCGACGCCTTGGCTTTTGAATCTTCAATTTTTTTTTCTCAACATGATTCCAAAGGTCATTAATTTGAAGGTATGCTTGTGCAGCAAATTTCCATGTCCCATAGTTATCTCTTTCACGCAATTTCTCTATGAACGCAAACGTTGCCGCCATTTTAATTTTTTTGTTTTTTATTATTAATTTTTTACACAAAAAAAATAATTACGCTAAACTCGTTAACCACGAAATTTAACAAATTGAACTTCTTTTTTTTTATTATTTAAGTGGGTCTGGACCAATAACCTGATGTGATTATGTACTTAAATAAAAAGAAATATAATTTGAATAAAAAAGACAAGTGTCCATACACGAGGTATTTATTTTAGAGAATAAGTACAAGAAGGAAGTAGAACGCCACAAGCGGCTAGTATTAAAAACAAAACAAAATAAAGGCTCTCTCACACTTAATAACTCAACACTTTCAACCTCATCTTCTCCGGTTCATTTGTAGTGTCTTTTGATAAATCGGATACTTTAAACTACCAGCATTTTGCATGATTGTTGCAGCTCTTTGCAATATCGCCCTCTTCATCGCACTTCCTACACAGATTATACTTATCCTTCAAAATCCTACATTGTTGAGATTGGTGACGATATTCGAAGCGTTTGATAGGCTCGTTAATTTCTCGAATTCTGCAAATTGCCCAAGCAATCCTTATTTTCCCTTTGGATATGGACATTCTCTACTATTTGGCTTGGTAGGCTAACCATGGCCATTTGTGCCCCCCGATAAAAACCTTCAGCCTTTAGTTTTTCCCACCAGCGACTCAAGAACTAGAAATACTTTGTCCTGTATAGTCACTAGATCAATGTCCCTTATTTCTGAAAGAGCTTCCTGTGTCAAGGCTTTAACATCAGTTTCCTGATGATACTTTTCTCTAATTGGGATTGGAAAACTGCTGTTTGCGGTTGGTTCCCAATACTTTCCCCAACTCTAGAAAAGATCTCCCTTTGTAGCTTAGCGGATATAAATAACTTTGAACCGTATTTACTTTCTTTAGCATTTCGGTATACGATAATGCTTCTTTTTCTTTAATCAAAAGCGCATTCAGCCGAGTTGGTCGTTAACGATCTGTTTTTGGCCTTCTTGGTGCAACTGTTGTAATGCGTTTCTTTTTGCCCAACGAAAATCAGTCTGGGATGTAAATCTCTCTTTCTTTTTGCAGTGTCTGGATTAGAAGCGTCCAGAGTTTCGCTTATCTCTTTAACTTGATTAGTCGAAGTGCCTGCTGGCTTTGCACTAACAAGGGGTATCGAATCGCTAGAGAGTACAATCTCCGCTATTACTCTCTCAGAACTACCTTGGACTTTCCCAATTTCTCACTGAGTTCATCGAACTCCTTTTCTACCTCAGTATAGGAAAGTTAAATCAACTGAGCCTTCTTCTTTATTTTGCCATATACATTGTCCCTATATCCTTCACATATTCGAACAGGTTTTTAATCTGCTTTTTAACTGCAGATAATTTTGAAACACTCGGACGTTCGAAATCAATTATTTTGCCTTCTTTTCTCTGGTCCTCATTTAGATCAGGAAGTGAGATTGTCCGATTTCATGAGCCTCTTACTATTCTTGAATGGATTGACCCAACTAGTTGAGGACCAGCTCTCAGAACTTGATCCAAATTTGGACGCTCCTTGTTTAGCTGATCTCAACGTACTAAACGAACTATAGTAACCATTTTTGCTTCGGCAGCCAAATTTGCAATTTACCCACCGAAAAACCGGTTAAGGGTTTTCATGCCCCCGAGGATGCGCTTCATGGGAGATTTCCAACTCCAAACGGAAGATGGACTTCATAATGTTTTTTTCTTCTGTTGTCTGCGCAACTTGCAGTTGATGATGCTGTTGGTTTGAGCTCATCTTCTAGGACAATTTTGGCAAGCTTTGGCTGTGTATGGCTTTGGCTGTGCAGTAAAATGTTCGATTCCAATACTCGTTGTATTGGTCGGAATTCGACAATGTGTCCATTAAGATATTACCGTCGCGCGATGGTGACGTATTGATAAAACGCGGTCGTAATTGGTCCTGTTCGCCAGTATTCGGTTCATACATGTGCCTGGTTTCTACAGTCGACTTATTTGCCAAGGTGTTCGACTACTGTGCTGAGATAACATGTCCAGCCGTTACTGTGAGTGAGTTTGACGAAGTTCTCATTGCCGACATCGAACTCTATGTATACCTTGCCCCATTGTGAGTGTTGAAATGCTCTTCCATTTCCAAATTTTATTCGCCAGCGTGAATCGATAATCAAGGGACTTAATCAAGTTCAACTTGTGGCGCATCTCTCGGTCAGTCATTAATCCGAATGGTGATTTATCGACGAGTACTGGCGATGTTGTGTAATGGCACCCCATGAGGAGCTTGGGTAAAATCTGTCCGCATTGCCTTCGCCTTTGAAGTTTTTGAGACAAGTTTTAGCAGGCCAATCGAACGTGGACATGGTGTTGAACATGGTGTCCATGGATTAGTTGGGGTTGTTGAGTTCGCTGTACAAATGTGGCATTTAGTTACTGTCACCTCGCTTGCTTCATCGATAGAAAAAAGTTGCCCATCTGGCCAGAAAAAAGTTGCTGCACTCGAGCAACTTCAACTCTTATTTGCGCCTGAAGAATTGTGCTTTTGCTGAGTTAGAAACTTGCTTCTGCTGAATTGACCAGCCATTGATGACTCCTCTGCATTGGCTTTGCAATGCAATCTTCTGCATTGACCTTGCAATGACTGTGTCTTCAGATTCGAAAAGGTTGCGCTGCGATTAAACTGGAAATAAAAATCAGCATATCCCAAACGATCGATAGTATCGATATATCTAATTCGGGAATCGTAGACGCGAGAAGATTCTCTGCGTCCGATGTATATCGGAATACCACTCTCGAAGATGGACAGTAGTGGCTGGTGATTAGTGGTGATTAGTTTGAAGCTCAAATGAGCTTGGGCATAAATATGCCGATGGTGGCAGCTGTTGAATGACTTTCAGTTTGGCTGGATTTGATCGGCTGCCAGTTTCATCGATAATGTGACTCAGGAATTCGTCAGTTTTCTGACTAAATGAGCATTTCGACGAAACGATTGACCTACAACAGACCAAAATTCGTGTTAATCGGCATCAACATGTTGGAAGCGTTATCCAGATCCACCTGCAGAAAAGTGGCAGACATATCAATGACAGTGAAGACTGTATTGCCGGCGAGCTTAACCAGAATATCATCATGCGTTGGAAGCGAGTATTATTTATTTGGCTCAAGTGCGTCATTGAAACCTGTGGAGTAGTCAGCTGTAATAACTAAGTGACCAGCCTTCTTTTTCAAGGTCATAATCGGTTTTCTTCAAAGAGGTTCAAAGAGCTTAGCTTTGCATTCGCCTATCTTCAAAATTGATTCAAAATAATTGAGAATTTGGTGTAGGTTTATCAGAGGCGTTTATGGTAATTCTCTTGTGACGACACAAGCTGGATTCGCGAAACTTCAACCAGTTGGATCAGCGGGGTCTATTACTGAATTTATCCGTGTCGTTTACCTTGGGTATTGTTCATTGACGTGCTGATGTCGCTGCTGGTATCGTTTTAAAATTATCAAAATATTTGTATATGTATAATCGCCTAAATGTCATATACATTTTTCTAAATTTTGATGAAATTCTATCGACCCGACATCTGGAACATCAATGGGTAAACTGTTTTTTTCTTATGATGGTAGTACTATATGTATTTATATTATGAAGAGGTGCAGATGCAATTTAAAGTTTTCACTACCGGTTATATTGTCGTTTTTGCCTTCATCTCAAATTTTAGGAGTATATAGCAGGCTACTAGGCTACTTTAGGGTTTTCCATGTTTTACTAATAGTGTGTGTCATAATATTAATCTCCACTTTCGGGCAATTGGGCCCTTTAAATGTCGTTGTTGTGTGTTTGGCCTATAAGTTCATCATTCTGGATGGTATTCTGCCAAAAGAATTCACTAATTTCACACATGGCTCAAACATTCCTAGCTTAATGTTTTATTCCAGATTTGTGTGGAGTCCGTTGTAGGTATTATTTTCACAGTGTTGTTGATTCATTGGTTAATTAAAGCTTGAGGTGATTCGCTATGGTTCTGATTAGCTAAAAGAACCAGAAAGATTTCATATCCTTGAAGATTCGTTGGCGATTTAACCTAACCCAGCTGAACGGAAATTTATCAATTTAGTGAGCGACTGAAAAGTCAACAATTAAGAAACAAAAACTGTCAGGCACACCGCACAGCTTGTAATATTGGCTCTAATGCCATCTATGAATGATAAATATGAACTAATAAACAATTTAGAAACGTCGGCAATTTAGATCAAATTTTTGGCATAAGGCCTAAAGCTTAAGAAGCTTAGAAGCTGTAGCGACCATCGCTACACAAATACAAAAAAAAAAATTATTTAGGTATTTCGAGCACATTCATCATGGATCGACCCTTGTCTGAGAATTGGATTTTTGTCGTCATATAGGCGATTTGAGCATAACGATTGTGGCATAGGAGTGACAGCTAAATAGCTTAATCAATCAGGCTGGTGATTTTGTTTCTAGGCCGTTGGTGCCCAAGCCATGTTATTATATTAATTGGACGAACCATTCAGCAAAGTGGACTGTTTTTCGTGCTGTCGAAATGCTGATATTTTATCAGGTGAGCTTAATATGCCTTAATCGATCGACTGTGCTATTATGATTTTTACCTTTGATCGATACGATGAAATGTTTACGAAGTCGCAGTATCACTTTGAACGGACCTTCGTTCGAAGGTTATAATCCTTTTTGAGCTTTGTCGGTTCTCACGAAACTCACATTTGTCCAACGATTTGGTACAAAAATATTCTCTTGAGTAGTTTGTCGGTAGCTGGTTGGAATCAGATTTTGCATTGTGTGGCAAAGTTGATCGACGACTGTGTCATTATTTGTCTCTTGTGAAAGAGGGTTTTCGACAAAAAATTCCCCGGGAAGTTTGATTGTTGGTCCATTGACCATTTCCGCGGGTGAGTAATTTAGATTTTCTTTCACGGTTGCTCTAATTCTCAGTAATATTATCGGGATTTCTGCACTCCAGTTGAGAGTGTTACCTCGGGCCATTACTGATCAGTTGTGATCGTGCTGGGGATGCCAAACCGTGATACATAATTAACGAGGGTATTGGCTATGAAGGTTGCTGTCATGTTACTCATGCAGTAAGCTTCATGCCTGATTTATTGTGAGTGATTCTCGATCGAATGCAGAGTATTTTATTTCGGTAATCGAGAGTTTCTTCGAAAAGAATCCCAGAGGCTCCCAACACTTATTTCAGTGCTGTTGTAGTACTGCACCGACAGCTGTATTTGACGCATCATTGTGATGCTGAGCCTCGCATCGTTCATAGGATAGGCTAAGATTGTGGAAACACTGTTTGATGTGATGGTGTGGCTAAGAAAAATCATTCATTCGTTCATTCGTTTCGGTTGCGAAGACCGAATGGCATTCGTGTGAATTCGAAGAAGCGAAATGGAGTAGTGATAGCGTTCTTGTGTACGTCTTCATGAGCTACTGGTATGAGGTAATACGCTTTAACCATTTTTATTTTAGAGCCAATTTTGTATCCCCCATGGTCTTTAATTATGTTCTTTTTTTTACCATAATGTAATGGACACGATTGGAGTTGCTGATGGTTGGCAAATTCTCAATTCCACCGTATGTTGAAATTCCATGTATGCGGCTTTTTGTCACATGGGATCTTGCCTGCGTGCGGTCTTGATACTGGCAAGTGACCAGTAGTGACAATATGATGAACCACGTTATGTCGGACTGGAATTTTGTAATTTAGTTCTGCTGATAAGGAAGGATATTTCCTAAGCAGATTACCATATCGTATAGCAACAAGCGTTTGGTCGAATTGGAGGAAAATACACTCGATAATTGCTGGAAAGATTGTTGGAATTCTGGGAGGAGATGGTTCTCAACTCTACAGGTGGGTTCCATATATTTTGTTCATGTATCTGTTTTCATTTCCACATCGCTATTCGCTGTGGGGTCATTACCGTGGTTTTTGATGTAACTATATGGTTTCGGCTGTATTTACGTTATTGTCTCGGCTCTGGTTCCTTGAGTGAGACTTGCTTCGAGCCCAGGATCAACGTGGTTGGAATCGTCTTTTTCTATCCTGTGATCGCGACCTGTCGTTGATGCGCTGAGTGAGGCTATCGAGGCGTGCTGCTATGGTTGCCAATTTTTACTCGATTGTGTCGCCCGTGCTGTACCGGGTTGTTGTAGTCTCACGTCACCGATTTTATTCCAAGCCATTGGAATGCAACAAACTCCAGAACTATAGCGGTTCTATAAAATATATATATATATATATTTATATATATATATATATATATATATATATATATATATATATATATATATATATATAAGCAGGGGCACGGACGAAATATAATATGGTTCATGTAAGTGAAATTACCGAAAATCGGAGTCCCTTTCTCTTTATATATGACCCAAAAAATAATTTACTACCTTGATATTGACAGCATATATATTCAGCATGACTAAATCAAATCGTGTGTGAAGGTTTCAATATATATTAAATGTCACGCAATTAGGAAGTAAAATTGTATGACCCTTTCACTATTTAAGTAGTCTAGACCAAAAATAAAAGATTTGATTTTAAATTAATAAAATTCCAAAAACGAAAAACCTTCGAAATATGTTAAAAATCGAAACACCTTGAACCCTCTTTCTCTCTACACATAAATAATTCATATTAAGATTTAAAAGAATTTCCTAACACGTACGGTATGCATACCATAAATATATAAGCAAATATGTCTTACTAATCATCGCATCATTCAAAAGTATTTCCAAATAAACGTTAAAAAAAATCACAACGGCGCGAGTGAAAGAAATGCACGATCGGCGCACATAATTAGTATGCATATCGCGCAATCGACTGATATATTTACAAAACAATTCCAGTAATTTCGTTTTGTGTATGTGTGTGTGTGTGTGCAAACAAAGTATCAATCTCAGTCTAAGTTCGCGACATTAAAACACTCTTAATTCCCCCTCTCCCTTCCATCTGCTATATACACTAATCCACAACCGTTCAGACATTTTGGCTGCTTTACTTTCAAATGCGACATAAATATTTATGTTCAAACATAAATTCATCGATAAGGCGAGCGCAATTTCTAATTATAATAATTTTGTAATTGAATGCAATTATCGCGCAATTTATGTTCTACATATATGATTATTATGTTATGTGTGTATAGTCGGCAAAACAATTTGATGATTGTTAATTGCAAAAAAAATTTGATTTCATCTCATCAGCATTCTGCGCGGTACTTTTGTGCGAACACACAAATGTCATCAAATGCCATTGAATAGCACAACAGGTGATTGATTTGACAGATTTTATCGATTTTTTATAGGCTTGCACCGCCTAATTTACATAAGTTTTACATATTTGTGTTTGGGAATTTCTATGAATTGTTGCTAATACATGTTTTCAACTTTCTCCGTAAATCGTAAATTTTGTTGAAGTTGTGGGATAATGAAGGTGCCTAAGACGTCGAAGAAGAAGTCCTAGCTGCAGATAATAATTATACGGTTTTTACAGACCTTTACAGACTTCATCGGATTCAATCCCGAGATTGCTCCTCGTATTGGTCTAAAAATCTGAAAAAGACAAGTCGCTCTCTACCCTAAGACGCTATCGTCACCGATATCGACTTTTGCATCTGCCAAATGGCGGCTCTCTTCTCAGAGATGACTGCACTATCCATTAGCCAACTTATTCGCTTTCATTTTATTTGATCAACGACATATTGAATTTTTATTAAACTCCTGATCTCTGATTTGATCCACATGACTCTTCTCTCGAATGTTATTAACCATCTCTATAGTATAAATACATATAGTACTACCATCATAAGAAAAAAAAATAGTTTACCCATTCATGTTCCAGATGTCGGGTCGATAGTATAACGACAAAATTTAAAATAAATATATGACATTTAGGCGATTATACATATACAAATATTTTGATTATTTTAAAATGAGACTGATGTGTATTTATATTATGCCATCTCTCATACTCATTCGTCAGGGTCCAACTCTCACACCCATATATGACAACGAGCGCTTTCAGGACCGCCAACTATTGGCAACATGTGTAAAATCCAACTGTTGAGGACTGAATGCTAACTGATATATTCGCTAAAACTGTTGAGCTAAATGTCATTTTTTCCATCGGTGTTCGTATTTCGATACATTTCAAGACACTCTCCTTTTTGCCTGATCCAACTTATTTTCATATTCTATGGATAATGGCGATAGTTTATGAATCGGCCTTGCATAAGGATTCCCCGGACCTCGAAGTGAGACCCCTCTAACCTTCTAATCTAATCCTGGAAGAACTTCAATTACACGCCCAGTTAACCATTTTAATGGAAGAACATTGTCCTCCATGACGAGACCTCCTACATCACCTATCTTCATGGATTGTTGTTCTAGTGACCATTTTCTTCTCTGCTGTAATTGATTTAAATACTCGGAATGCCAACTTCTCCAAAAATCCGGTTTGATTTTTTCTACCAGCCTCCATCGTGATATACCGTGGCTATTTGGCTTTGCCACAGTATCTTGTTGAAAATTGCTCTTAATGGGGCACCGATAAAAAAGTTGCCCAGGAGTTAACACAGTGACATCTGTGGGGTCAGTTGTCATTGGTGCCAGAGTTCTTGAATTCTAACAAGCCACAAATAAGGTGAAGCTGTAGGTATGAAAATGTACGAACTAGTGCAGCCACTTCACGTGCAAGTTGGTTTTTAGCACCGACAAAATTGGATTCACGTGCAGTGAATCTTTTGTAAGCTGCGATGAATGTTTCCGTAGTTAGGCCACTTGCATACTAGACATCGTATGGAAAAGGGACAAGTATCGTGATTTTCCTTAAAACACATATTGCACAGTTGATTTTGAGTAATGAATTTGGATCGCTCTAACGTGGACCGAATTGTACCCCTGTTTACACCATACACAGGGTCTTGTGATCTCTGTGGAGTCTGCGTCCTAGGATTGCGACTTATGGGTTTTGATTTTGTCTTTTTCTTTTGACATTTCTTTAGGATCCCCAATTGAATTTCAGAGCCTCGATGTTTCATTATCCAATTTTTTCATCGTAATTGGAATTATGATGCGATTCCATGATTCTGTGAGTATACCTAAGTTTTTATTGGCACATAGGCTTTCAATTAGGACATCGTGCAGTGGTCTAATCGATGTTGCTGATTCTGATTGTATTACTGGAATTTTCAACATCCTATTTATATGGTTGGTTGCTAGAAGCGTCTATCTAGACGAGGTAGCTAATAATTCTGCCGGTTCTTCCTAGTACAGTGGTTTTTAGTCTTCTGAATAAATCATGAAAAAATGCCCATTTCAGTGGATCACCATGGAATGGTGGGATTTCAATCCATCTTAGTTGGACAGCCTGTTTTTCTGATTCCCTTCGATTTTCAGCACAGCGGTGATTCTGGATCTCAGTATCTCAAAGTTGTTGATTAACACTGAGTAGTGGTACTCGCAGAAGTAGCGCATTGTTGTTTCGTCCTCTAGAGTTACATCTAGAGTTCACTAGAGTTCACCTGTGAGGTTCCCGAATTATTGGTTTTGGTCGATAGATATTCATCGCTCCGAGATGGTACTGCTTCTATTGTTTTTAACTTCGCATATGGGCAGCACCGACAACCGAAGTTTTCAATACCTTCCATAGAGCGTTCACATCATCTGAACGACGGTTCTAAAATGGTTACCTCCTTTGGGTTGTCCAAATTGTTGATACGCTACGAGGCAGCAATGGCCTGAAAAACACAATTAATATTTTTAATTGCAACAGTATTGATTAAGATCTTGTTGTGAATAGATTGTTTATAAGATTACGCGCCTAATGATCGAGTGGTATAATATACATTTTTGCGGTTACCATACTGCATTATATTCTGAAATAAGCATTCACACACAAAAAAAAAACAAAACTCTAACTGAACCTAAATCAAAAATGATTTAACACAAAAACAAAATTCTGCAGTTTGCAAACCACCATTTATATGCATAAATTTGAAAGTTTGACCCAAATTTATGTTTTGTACATATTTCGTATACACAAACTTGTACCAATAAACTAAACAACAGACAAATTCTTGATTGATTTCTTTAAGCAACCAAAAAAAAATAATAATAATAACAATAATTCACCAAATTTACTTTTATTTTTCTTATAGAATTCTTCGCGTTTTTTCCAAATAATCATAAATCTCGACGACCCATATCATCTTGTTTAGCAAATGGATGAACTTTCATTCACAATTGATACAAAACTATTTTGGATCGAAGAATTTTGGTATCATCTATTGGATTCGATTGGACGCATTTGGAAATCACTGTACAATGATGATGATGATGAAAACGGTAACCGGACGCTGGATGATTGTGAAAAAGGTATTGAACTAGTCGAATTCAAACGATATGCTTACCAATCAAATTTTGTTGAAGAGACTGCCATTTGAACAACAAAAACAAAAAAATTAAATATAAATGTTCAAAATATTCGAAATAATTTTTTATTTAAATAATTTTACCATGAACCTCGAAATAATGACCTAACTAATTTCACACCCATATCTAATTTCAAACTCATTTCCATCACCATATACGGTGTGTTAAAGGTAATAACAATTTATTTAACAATTTTATTAACTTTAACCTCAAACTTCAAAAATAAATTATATGCATGTGTATATAGAAATCATAATTTTATTTTCGTGACGAACCATGAATTAATAAAAATTATACTAATTTTGTAACTGACATGTCGAAATTCGACGTTTAAAAAAAATACTACAAACTGTGCTAAATCAAAGTTCATCGAAATTATAACAGTTTCAAAAATACAATATTAGAATCCCACTTCGTTCTAAACAAATTTGAATTGTCAAATGACAGTCGCTCGATTATTGTGTTCTCGCGTTATTTAATAGATTTTAATTAAGTTAAGTAGTTATAATAATATTAATTATATAATTATAAGTGATTTTATAGTTTTATAATGTTAAAGTGATCGTGATTAGTGTTGTGTAACATATTTAATAAGTTTTTTTTTCTTGTAAAATTACGTGCGCTACAGACATGACATTGAAATCGTGGTAGATAACACTTATATTTTTAATCCCTACAATTTTTCTGGGGCCGAAGCTCACCCTACTCTTTCGCGGTTTATTTAACGTCCTTACCTTACGCCAACTTACTAGGGCCAAATCGAGGACGCACGAATACAGGTTCGCGATTGTTGAATATCCCATCTGCGCATTGCATTGCTCCATGCCATCCTGTACTGACATGGACGATGGTTCGGCCCATGGACTCTGCACTCCAACAGGGGGTCATAGTTGTGTTCATCGTCATCACCGATCGAAATCAAGTGATGAAAAATCCCTTTTGCAACCCTCCCCTGTTGGGATTCGAACCCGGTACCTCCCGCCCCAAACACCGCAGCTTTAACCACTGCGCCAATTGCTCGGTAGATAACACTTAATTTGTGTATATCGTTTAAAAAGTAAGGATAATATTACATAATAATCAAGTAATTAATGTATTTAGATGTAATTAATATTATGAAATCTAGTAATAGTGTGTAAAATATAAATTATTTCAGCCAGTCGATGTATGTGCATTATTTTACTGTAATTGCTATGTTGCGTGCTACAAGATATGTTGTGTTGCGTGTGGCACTCAAAAAAATGATTTTTTGGCGAAATTAAAGGTAAATAACATTGTCATGTGCATAGTATTTGAAATTTAAATTTAAATTATTTGCAAAATGTTTACGATAATGTGCTTAAATATTTATAATTTTTATTTATTTAATTAATCCTTAATTTTATCGAAGTTATGTTTGGGTCAACCAAATATACATGCAATATGTCCATATGTAAAATGTCCCTCCATTGGATCGATTCAGATTTTTTACGAAGAGGAAAATAAAAAGGGATTTTTACGGCATAAGAAAAAGGGATTTTTATCTAGTCTTCCTTTTGTAGGAATATTTATCCTTAGGAAATAAATAAAATAAATATTAAAATTTAATGACAGTTTAACGAGTCCCTTTAAATTTCGTAACTTAATGTGTTCGAGCCTAATTGAATTTATGAACATTAAATCTTATTGTGCTGTTAGCTTATAATAATAATAATCGGCTTTTACAGGCCATTGCTGGCCCGTACTGAATCAACAATCTGGCTCCAACGGTTTTGATTTAGAGATTGTTCTTCGTATTGTTCGAAGAAGACTTTGCGGTTTACACCGAGGAGTTATTTTTGATGACAGCGACTTCTGTGCCTGGCTAACAGACTTGGTAAGTGTAATATTCGGTGCGTTTTAGGCCATATATCAAGCCAAGTTAGTGTTGCAGTTTCTATTGCTGGGTTAAATTTTGTTTAAGTGACTTGATACAGTCTATCGGTAGTTCTTCCACATCCACAAATTTATCTATAATCACCTATGTACCTCTGCCTTTGAAGTGACCTCATCGATGTCTTTAATTTTGACCATAACCTCATCAGTCTTTGATAACCTATACGTGCTGTCCTACGTATGTAAATCATACAGAGGTTGATCTTTCATTTTCATAAGTATCTCAGCATATGAGAAAGATCCATTCTTAGTTATTTTAATTAAATCCGGGCAAGGGCGTGCGATAGACCGCCAGTAGAACTATCCTTCGCCCACAATAGAAATTTCCGAGGAAGCAGCCCAACGAGTGTTGTGGAATCATCTACTGGTGGCCATAAGGGAATTTTAAAACTCCCATCATTGGATGCGGTGATTCGCCAATCGGAAATTTCAAAGTTCATTTTCAAGCGGATTTGTTCAGTTTTGATTTATAAAAAAAATGCATTAATTTTGGCACTACGAGGAAAGGCGGCAGACGTACTCCAGACTGTACCTGCAACAGAGATAAGCTATGAAAGAATCTTGAAAGAGCTGAAGCTAAGCCATGGGCAGTCTCACGTCCAAGAACTATGGAAAATACAGCTGCACAATCGTGTAGCAAGGAGAACGCCTCCAAGATATGGAACGAGAGAAACCAAGTTAGCGTGTCAAGCTTACTGTAATGCTCCTTTGGATGTATTGAATGGGTTAACAGTAGATACGTTCACCAATGCCGTAGGAGGCAACCAAATGAAACTCCACTCGATAATGACGGCGAAAGGAAAGAATATGAACGAGGTATTAGCATCAGCCTTGGAATACGAAGCAGTCAGAATCAGCTTAACCACGGATTCCCTCAAATTGCGAAAGCTCGAAGATATAGTTCAAATAGAGGCCATGATAGAAGCAAAACTTGGAAGACCACGATAAACCTTCCAGAATATCAGACAGAGATCTCGTTCCCAACCAAGGTGCTTTAGATACCACAACCTGGACACTAAATCAGGAATTGTAAACAACCAGAGTAGGGTAGCGAGAGAGTGGTGAGAAACAACATGAAAAACTCAGACAGATAAGTGCACAACTAGGAGGATGTTAACGCAGAGTGCTTGACGCGACTCAAGAGTGGGTATCAGAAAAACTAGGTGCCACCAGCTTTGCGGGGCAGAAACTTGGTAAAGTGGAAGAAAGCCCCAGGGTCACTATTCAGATTGCCTAACTAGGGAAGGACTGCACCAGTTTAGTTGTTAATGGAGTATTATAAAAACAACCGTGCATATTCACATTGGGTACCGGTGCTTCCAGATCAGTTATACGTCTTATCATGGTGCCACAAGAGCGTATAGAATGAATAATTCGGTACAACCTAACAACAGCAACTGGAGAGGCTGTAGCAATGAAAGGAGAGTGTTCTCTATTAGTCACTGTCGGAGGAATACAGTTTCAACATCGATTCATTGCTGCCAACATAACTGACCAATGCATCCTAGGCCTAGATTTTATGTTGAAGCACCAAATGTCACTTGACCTCAAGGACCAATTATTGAAATGGCGCAATGTACCACTACAAATAGACAACAGTAATGGCGTAGTTGATAGGAAACACAGTTCTTTGCAGTTCGCCGATTTTGACGTACTCAAGAGCCGGAGAACTCTTTATATTGAATACCGACGCGAGTAGTACAGGAGTAGGATCAGTGCTATCACAATGTAAGGGGAATACCGAATGGGTATATTAGCATACTATAGCCGCGCACTATCCAAACTAGAGAAACCTATTGCGTAACACGAAGAGAATTGTTAGCAGCGGTTGATAGCGTGAAGCACATTCATAAGTACCTGTAAAGGCAAGATTTTCTTGTTCGAACGGAACATGCAGCCCTGAAATGGTTAATACAGTTCAAAGAACCGTGGGGAAAAGTTGCAAAATGAATAGCCGAGGATTATTACATATAACAACGCAGATGGCCTTGTAATCCTCAATGATTCATAGTAAGAATCACAAGGATCAAAATCAATGCAGAAGATCGCTGGACCAAGGAGGAGTACTAAAGAATCAGCGACACGACGCGTCTATCGCAACAATAGTCAAGTGGATGGAGAAAGGTATAATACAGTAGTGGCATGAAATCGCGACGGAAAGTGCTACGGTGAAGAGTTATTGGGTTCAGTGGCAATCATTAACAATAGAGGATGGCTTGCTGTTAAGGCGTTGGGAATCGGCCAATGGTAGTGACATAAAGCAGCAACTCGTGCTCCGAAATAACCGGACAAAAGAAGTTCTATACGAGATTCACAATGGAACAGCTGGGGCACATTAAGGCATCAATAAGACATTAGACATGATAAGGCCTCGGTTCTATTGGATTAATTACCAAAGGGATATAGAAGAGTGGTGCAGGAAGTATGTGGTACGTGCTGCCAGTAAGGGCCCCCACCGGAAACCAGAAGAAGGATGAAGCAATACAATGTCGGAGCACCATTTGAGCGGATCGCCATTAATATTGCTAGACTATTTCCCACGACAAAAGATGGAAACCAATACATACTTGTGTGTATCGATTACTTTGTAATTGGTCGAAGCGTATCCGGTGATGAATCGAATCCAGTGAATGAAAGCGTATCTGGTCATAGATTTGTAGTACCGTTGGATTTTCATTCTGGTCAAGACGAACGTGTCCCAGTAATTATGTCTCGTACTTAACATCAAAAAAACGAGGACTACATACCATTGTATCCACAATCAGATGGAATGGTGGAGAGGTTCAACCAAACTTTGGAAGAGCATTTACGTAATGAGGTCAATGACAACCATAATTTTAGATAATTTGGACCGATGCATTCCACTATTCATGATGGCGTATCGCAGCTCCGAACATAGTACAATTGGAAATTGTACTATGTACGGAGTTATGGTTGAAAATTTGTCAGAAAACTCCAGCTTCCGTGTGATATAAAATTTGGCTCACCATCAAATGAACCAGCCGCCAAACAAGATTACATTGCAGATTTACGGCAAAGGATGATCAACGTTCACGATGCAATGAAACATAACATAGTGAAGGCTAGTGATCGAATGAAGACACGATACGATCTGCGGTCGAACAACCCGGGATTTGTGGAAGCGGACTTGGTTTTGCTATTCAATCCCAAACGAAGAAAAGGAAAATCTCCAAAACTACAACAAAGTAGGAATATATACAAGGTCATTAAACAAATCTAAGTTGCCGTGTATCGGATTCAACAAAGCCCTAGAACTAAAATGAAGGTTGTTCATGTGGCCCGGTTAACACGTTACAACGTCGAAAGCGGAGATGAATCTGTTCGAGACGAACAGAATTAAGGAGGGGGTAATGTGACACTAACATGTGGATCGGCAATAGCATGTGGATCGGCAATAGCTGGATAGTAGAATAACATGTGGATTGGCAATAGCATGTGGATCGGCAATAGCTGGATGACAATAGCTGGATAAGAGGTTCACGTTCAAAGCCATAATGAATAAGTCTAGTAAATTCGAGATATGTTCATACAGCGTAAGCCGTGGTGATGATAAAGGGGAAACAAGTATAATGGAGAGCCACCCCCTATTAATAAGAATATTCAAGAACAAAACACACACACACACAACGATGATAATGATGATGACTATGACGACAATAAACGTCAAGTATACATATGATTTAAATGCAATAAATGGAACATTATCGACCATCCGAATAGTGGTATATAAACAGGACCGATTTCAAGTAGAGGGATAGAAAGTCTTATGTTATAAGTGCCATAGTGAACAAGTGAATAAGTAAAGGATTAAAGCGAAGTATTACATATAGTGGTTATATTTGATAAATATGTGTTTCGCTATTGCAAAATTCATTACGAATCCAGAAGTCAAATTCGCAACAATATATATATATATATATATATATATATATATATATATATATATATATATATATATATATATATGTATATATATATATATATACATATATACATATATATGTATATATATATATACATATATATATATATATATATATATATATATATATATATATATATATATATATATATATATATATATTTATATAATGATGATAACTAGCAATTTGCAATATTTCAACATTTACATATGAAATTCAAGCTCTAGCATATGAAATGTCTCTATGTACACTCGTACATATCCAATTAAGATAACTAGGTTATGTATAGTCAGCAACATACATTGTATTTGTATATGTATATATAAATAAATATATGTATTATATATTCTGTACTTATATATGTATAATTTAAAACTGTAATTATAAATGTTGCAATGACTTTCAAATCGATTACAAACAAACAAATTTTTGAAAATATACCAAAAACATAAAAAATTGTAATTATATATCATTTGCGCGCGATGAAATGTTGTAAACACGAAAATTTACAAATTAAATCTTAACATTAACATTAAGTTCAAAATCTTCAATGACATAAACATAATACATATAAAAAAATATTTGCGCAGTCTTATAGAGACGTCATAATTTGTTTTTATGTAATTACAAATACGTTTATTTTTAGCACCTATTTATGATAAATTTTTTAGTCTTATACTTAACAGATTAACAAGATAACCATTAAAATAGCATATAATTACATAAAATAATAATAATAATAATCGATTTTTATAGGCCATTGCTGGCCCGTACCGAATCAAGAATCTTCAACGGTTTCGGCTCCGAGCTGGCTCTTCGTATTGTTCTCTTCTTTTAGGTACCGTTACATGTAAGTGAAACTTACATGCCTCATTTCTCAATTTGTGACAAAAATCGACACTCAGGAATTTTCATCAAATTCTGCCAGACCTCAACTCTCACACTCAAACATAACATAATGGGTTTGATTAATACCTTACACAACTTCTGCATGTCGGCAAGGTATTTTGACTTTAGCAGTGGACGTAGGCCATACAAAGCACAGTTGCCACCGGCAACGCGTGTGCTTTTATATGCTTTGTTAAATTTTGGCTGCATGTAGTTCTTTGATGATTTTTTTTGTATAATAATATTTTTTCGAAGGATATCATGCTCGTGAAAAATAATTTACGAGGCATGCGGGTTCCCGCCGACCACAGGCGCCATAATTACATAACAATTTCCTTTAAAGTCACCATTCATGGTCTTGTTATGCGCGAAGATGCGATTTTTTTTTCTTTAAGATAAAATTTAAAAAATTGTAAATTGCATTGACTTCGGCGCGCCATTAAATAATTTATTGAATTGTGAATTGGTTTTAACAAAAACAAATTTAAAAAAAAAAAATCGTTTTCATTAATTCGATTGAAAGAAAATATACATATACCTTCAACTTAAGCCATAAAAGGATTAAGCGTATGCATGCCAGTTTTTTTTTCGGTTTATGTAATGTTACTATAAAATTGGACTTTGATTGATTTTTTTTCATTGTACATATCTACATTTTGTTAAAAACAAAAACTCAAAAACAACTTAACGATATTGACTTTAGTTTTGTGTGTGAAATTTCCGGAAATCTTTATAGTCAAAGTGATTGTGTTTTTCACGTCTTAAAAGTTTTTAATTGTTATGTGTATACACAAGTATAATTATTTTTTATTTTCGAGGAAGTTAAAAACGTTTGCTTGATTGATCTGTTTTGTTTCTGCGTTAATTAAAATTTGATGATGGAATAATGTAGATATATACGCGTCGTGCGATATTCGCAACAATATATAATTATAAATAATTTAAGCCTATTTTAGGTAAGAATCAAGCTTGAGGGTAATTAAATTGCAACGTAATTCTTATGCGTGTACATACATGATTCAGTCATATAGCGATATGACCATGTCCTTAGTGCAACTTTTTTTTTTTTAATTTTTTTATTATGGTAATGTTATTTACCTCTGTACACTTTAAATTGACCTCTAAAATTTTATAAGTGTATAATATACAAACTGTTACAACAAAAGATGTTCTTGCTTTAAGTACACACTTTACTAAGTTGTATATCAATATTTTCTTGAGATTTATGTTCAAGTTTTATCTGTATAGATAGGCTTTAAGTGTGATGTCTATTAATATCCTGAATAAAAACCACAACCACATAACCAAATATAGTGAATTTATCGCGTGGTTACTCTGCTAGTCGCATCAGTAGTAAATTGTTATAATTATGCATAAAATCCTTATTATTACTACTAAAACAACATTTTTTTGGCAAACATTTTTTTTATTCATCAACATAATCTCCTTCAACTTCGATACAAGTATTTCAAAACTTTTCTGTCTTTCCTATACTATGGGCGTATAGAACGATTTCTCTTTGGCTTCAAAATAACACTCAGTTGCAGCGATGTCTTCATCATTAGAACAGAATCTCTTGACTTGTGTACACGGTGCATTGTCTTGGTGAAAAATTACTTTAACCTTTTTTTATTTTAATTTGTGGCCGTTTTTCAGCGATTTCGTCCTTTAAACGGTCAAATAATTTTTATTTATTTATTATTATTACAAATGACTTATCATATTTATTTTTAGGGTGTTACGTGCGTCTCAATAGAGTAGGGGTTGATTGTCTATAGCCATGACTACCATGGTTTATATTCCAACTTTGTAACTATGTAGAAACCACCAAATGTGTCTAGTATATCTCTAAGTGGTAACACCCGGGCAACGATGGAATATTCATCGGCTAAATACTAGAGGTGAGTACAATTGATAGTAGGGTAGTCTTTGACACCAACTATATTAATAGGTGGTGGCTAAATTATTTTCCCTGGTTTAGGATCTTTATTGCTCTGAGTAGTTGCATTACTCGATACAGATGCGTCTGGGTTACTTGCTCAATATTTTCTGGTTGCTTTTGGTTTTCTGTCTGCTGAGTTTTATTATTACTCATGTTAGGTGCTGCTTGTCCAATATATATTTTGGCGATGATTTTTTTTGCTGGCTTGTATTTGTTCAATGTCCACCTCTTGCTAGTTCGCCTTCGTCAGTAGCTCAACGTCCATATTTATTGTAACTTTTTCGCAAGGTTTTTTTGTCACGAGTGTCTCCTGAGAATCACTTTCATATTTCTTATTTGGATGAATTTCTCGCTCGAGTTCTTTTTCATCTGTGTGGTATTCGATGGTATCCTTATTGTTTGCATGTCGATCCGCTTGAATGATGCGTTTAGGTCTTCATTTTCTTTCTTTAATAAAATAACTTCGTTATTCAACTTTGACACCATTTCTTTTAGAAGAGTATTCAGATTTGCATAGAGATTCCGGTTTTCACTCTCTATATTTGAGGTAGTTTTACTATCTTTTCTTGATGGATTTGGATTATTCTTTCTAATATCTTTTACTGAATTATCTTTTTTAATTGTTACAGTTCCCAAGATTTTGTTACCCCTCAAAAAGGGGTTCTCGTTTTCCCTTAAAATTTACTGTTACTGCGGCCAAGTTTGCCACAGCAGTAGCAGTGCTTGTTGTATTATCGGTTTTAGATGCCAAGTGCACCAGTGCTGACACTTTGCGGTCATTGGATAACGACGAAAGCCCGCTTGCACACTCTCTCCAGTCACCGGCACTGGGTCTCGGTTCCCTGCACCGTACGTTTCTTCTTTATCTATTTTCTCCATGACGGATTATTTTGTTCTGAGTTTTCCACCCATGCATATACTGCGATGACAAAAGTAAATTTGCCCATGCATATAGTCATGCTTATGTTATGCCTTGCACATTTAAAAAAAAGAAGCTTTATGTTAGACGACTTTTACGTTGGTCGGCTGTAGCTCCTAAACTTTGCGTTCTAAAATTACGAAAATAGTATTTCCATATCAAGATCTACCTAAGATAAAATATTGCAAAGTCCTCCGATCAATTCTAAATTTTAATGTCATTAATATGAGTAATTTTTAAATGGCTGTAGCTCTAAACTAATAGAAAAATAGTAGAAGTGGTGACCTCAACATTATCGTGCACTTAGAGAAATTGTTCCATGGTATCGACAACCAAAGATGATTGATTTGATGCTGTTAGGGAGATCTCCGTATCGTTTTCTTATTTTGTTAGGTTATTATTTCTTATCATTTTAATTCCCACGGGTGGCACGAGAAGTAACGGTCACCCATGACAGAGCTCTGTGTTATCATAGGAAGGCTATGGGTTTAAACCGAATGTCACCAAATTCGGAGTTCACATACTAACACCACGACAAAGCTGCGCGTTGTCTTTGATGGATCAGCTAAAACAAAAGTAGCACCAGTGAAACAAATTTCGATGCCACGATTGGAGGTATGTGGATAATTGCTGCTCAGCAAACTTTTAACATCAGTTAAAGAAGCCTTGGATGTCAACATCAAAGAAGTTAATGCATGGACGGGCTCCACCATTGTTTTAGATTGGCTGTCTAAACACACCCATCTAAATGGAAAACCTTTGTCGGAAACCGTACTGGAGAGATACTAACCCATATGAAGAGAATTCAATTGAGACATGTATGCTCACAGTACAACCCGGCTGATTATGCATCAAGGGGAGTTGACCCAGGCAAACTGCAAGATGTTCAGTTATGGTGGAGTGGACCAACATGGCTGACAAATAAAAAAAAAATGGCCAACATATAAAGAAAATCAACCCATTACGTATGAAGATACCCGAAAAATTCAGTCAATAAGTACGCAAATATCAGCACCAAATTTAATTGACCATTTAATAGTGAATACTTCTAGCTTCAACAAAATTGTGCACATTCTGGCTTATGTTTTGCAATTTAGAAATAAAAAACTAAAACGATCAGAAACAAATTCTTTCCACCATATCTGAACATGCCAGTTGTTCGAAAACCTCGAGTTCTTATTTTCCGCCACATTCAGTCTAAATATTTTTTGCCTGAAATAAAATCTATCAAGTCGAAAAAATAAATACCATCATCAAGTAGTCTTAGATATCTTAAACCATTTATCGATGAGCTTGGTATTTTGCGTGTTGGTATGGAAGGATCCGAAGTGCATCTATAATACTACCAGCGAAGCATAAATTAATTGAAACAATAATAAGAGAATATCATATAAGATTTCTACATGCTGGACAAACATTGATGATGGCTACCATAAGACAAAAATATTGTTGGATCCTGGGTTGCAGAAACTTTACAAAAAACGTGATCTACAATTGCGTTAATATGTTTCAAATATAGAGCAAAGGAGCTATGTCAAGTTATGGGAGACCTACCAAACCCGAGAATAGAGTTGATTCGACCATTTTATAAAGTTGGTGAAGATTACGCTGGCCCATTCCAGATTCATTTGGCTAAAGACAGAGGTCAAAAAACATATAAAGCATATATATGCATCTTTGTCTACTTGGCCACCAAGGTGGTGCATATTGACCTAGTATCCGATCTTACCACAGATGCCTATATTGCCGCACTTCGAAGATTCATCGCCCGCAGAGGAATCTGCAAAGAGATTCACAGCGACAATGGATCTAATTTCATAGGAGCTCGTAACCATCTTTACGAGCTTTACCAATTTTTAAACCAATTTGTCAGATCAAATAATCCTGAAATTCATCCCACCAAGCTCACCACATTTAATTTTGGTGAGCTGTGGGAAGCCGCAGTAAAGAGTGCCAAATATCATTTAAAGATAGTAACAGATGGACACATACTTACCATTGAGGAGATGAAGACACTGTTAACCAAAATAGAAGCACTGCTTAATTGTTTGCATAGCACCCTCTTGGCATGCAGCCATCTGCGTATGTAGTGCCATCTTAGCTTGAGTGTGCTATTTTGGTCCGCCCCGAGTATTTAATTTTCCTGGTACGTGCCATATCTGGCAAGCTATGCCATATCCGCCACTTGGGGAGGCGCCTGGTGCGGAGGAACTGGCAAACTTCACATATAGGAACCATAAAAAATGAAACAATGAAAATCAACATTAATTGTTTTAAATTACGGTGGACGAATTTGTTATCGCCTCTGCCATATTACGACTAAAACCAAGTCACATTGGACAAGTTCATCTGCCAACCAACTATACTGTATAGAATCAATTGTATAGTTTACTAAATATGCTAATTGATGTATATCTTTAAACCCTGGAGAAAGAGATTTCTATATATATTTCCAAGGAAAATGTAACAGTATAGAACAATTTTTGGTAAAATATATTTTTTAGAAGGTTCGTCTCTTAATCATCGTCTACGATGCGTTGAAGTCTTTTGATTACATATAGCCAACATCAATGTTAAATTACAATAACTCGTAATTAACAAACTTACCATACTTATATATAGACAAATCAATAAGTACGATAGTATTTCATTTTGATTTTTCTTTTCTTATACTAACAAAAATATAAATCTTACATCTACAAGAAGAAAACTAACCGAAGACATAAATTTATATATAAAACGTGTGATACAGAAAACAACAACACGAAACGTTTGAGTTTAAAAACCTTTTATACATTTATTTATAGCTAAATGAATTAATTTTGTTCTACATATTTCTTTATTAATGTCTCCCCGGTAATTTTTATTTTTTCTTATCATTTTATTAAGATAATTAATTTCTTAAGATGTACTTAAGTTGCGATCGTCTTACTTAAATGTATATATTGCATTGTACGAGTATATAGAATATATGAAATTCTGTGAGCGGCATATAATCCAAACTTAAATTAATTATGTTCGTTGCGTTTCGCGCATTTATATATTATATTTATATAAAGGAATGTGATAAGACTATTTAGATTACTTTTATCGATAACTTAATCGAAATTCGCTTTTTATAAATTTATTCAATAATTTTGTCTGAATATATATGTATATATATACATATATATAATATATATTTATATATATAGAGAAAAAATACTTATATGCAAATTAAGAACCGCACGAAACAATAAAAAGCATATATATATACATATGTATAACTCGTATGTAATATACAAAACTGAGTTAATACACGACACAAGACAAAAATCTTTATATTTTGCTTTAAGACAAAACAACTTTACACATATGGTAATAGACAAGGTAAGAGTAGTTTTTGGGTAAATTTATTGTTTGATTTTTTCAAGATTTTTTTTTTTATATATATGTACGAGTCTGAGTATATAAAAGTTTTTATATATAAACGAATGCTTGCGTTTAGTACAAAAGATGATTCAGGAAAATAAGTGAATGAACAATTTTCTTACTCATATGTAAATATAGTGATTCCCGATTTAAATATTTTAATAGAATAAATTTCAACATTAGATATCGAATTCCACTCCTAAAACTAAAAAAAAAATGTATATATAGACAAAATAAATATGGAAATCGCTGATTAATGTAAACGCGCCTGCCTGGGGGTATGTCACAAAACATGATTAAACGATACTAAATATACACGATACACTCGAATGACTTTGAAATTGAAAGTTAAACGGTTTTTTGTAATTTATTTTGATTCGATAACAAAAATTACATAATTCTTGTATTTTGTCTTTAAAAGTTTGTTCCGCTAATATAAAAGATATTGCAAATATATAAATTAGCAGTATATTAATTGACAAAATCTGTCGCCACGCAGTTATGTTTATTTCTTTGTTCTTCACCTGAGTCATATTTGAAATGGTCTTAAAGCGATATATAGTAGAGGTATATATATAGAGAGTACATGCTTGCATGCTTAACTTGCACTGCAATATAAATTAGAAAATTAGTGCCAATGGATCTTTGAAAGGGGTGCCGTCATTTGGCTAACACAGAGGTTACTGTTGGCAACGATGGTTCTTGGAAGAGACCTGGCTTCTTCGGGTTTTCAGAAAATTAAGTAAGATCTGCAATAATATCTATTTATTATTATAACTTCTATAGTATTTTGGTGCATCACTGTGGCTCTGAACTTAAAAGTTTTTGTTTTTAATTGGATTCGGAAAGAACAGAAAGTGGTTTTAAACGTACAGTAAGACGTACAAGGTCAAACAAAAAACTCATTGCCTATTAGCTCTTATAAAATTAGGCATAAACTAATATTTTTGCATTCCATATTTGAGTCACTTCAGACTTTCATGGAAAAACTGCATTTACGAGGGTATATAAAGCTTTTAAAATGAAAACCAAAACAGAATGTTGCATCCATTAAGGTAGAATAAGTAATCCATCACATTTCTTCTACTATATAGGGCATTTTTTTTGTTTTATAAATTTTGACTGTGATAAATTTTAATGAACCAAATTGGTTTCTACTCTAATTGAATTGTATAGAAATACTTTACGAAAAGTCCTCTGATGATAGGTATCTGTTGTTTTGAGAAAGAACTAAACAAATGTATACATAAAGCCGCAGATATTTCCATTTTTACTAGCCATATTTGGCTAACAACAGACGTGGTCTTAGCCGCAATATTGAGTTTATTGTGAATCTGCAGATTAAAAAGGAAATTGGATATGAGAGCAAGTCAGACCACCAATCCGAAAGAAGAAGTTAGCCGTACGGCTCACACCATGGTAAAGAGAAACCTATCCAATAAAATAAAAAAAATTAAAATTTAAAAAAATATTCAAAAAGCGTACATTGCAAAACGTTCTCACAAAAAAACGGTTTTCTCAGCGATCGTCCGCCGACCGTATCAGTGTCTAAAACTATCCGTCTTCGTTCTCATTCACACTCTACTCTTTTCTAAAAGTCTATAAAAAAAGCATCCCACCAAAAAAACTTATTGAAAAAATAATAATTTGTGGAGGGGACGGTCATTTACACTCTAACACAATAAGACTTTTTGATTTAGATCAGTTAAAACAAACCTAACAACTCTGAGATGAAAAATGATCTAATACTCTTAAAAAAATCAGACATTGTGTTTCTTTAAACCTTTGACTAGACAAACAGTAGATGAAAATACTTTTTTCCTGCTTACCACTCAGCAGCCCAAAAACTTGTTCTAGGTTGTGGTCAAATAAAGAAAATATTTCAAGGATAAAACCAAATTTCTTAATATACCATTATTTTTGTTTATTTATTTTTCATTAACTCAATTTTTGGCTTCGCAATGCTTTTAATGTTTAACTGATGCATCAAACACGTATTCATGTTTGTCCAAATAGCAGAACTTTGCCCATTAACCATAAAAACATTATGGACGTAATTAACTTAAAGTTGGTGGACTTGCAATATCCATCTCGAAAGATTAAAAAAAAAATAAAATGAAGTGAAACTTGGCGCGAAACTTAACTATGAGTTAATCCAAGAATTTAATTACAAAAAAAAAAAAATATATTTTATAACTATATTTTTGGTTCCTTTCTTCGAGACCATATTTGAACTGACAAAGTTCGAATTGGTGTCAAAGTATTGGAAAAAATAAATTTTAAAACACTGAATACAATAAGTCTTTATATCATGACTTCAACCGTAGTAAGCATTCAAATCCTTACACATTAATTAGATAATTGATTCATACACACATAAAAAAAATCAACAGCTTTACAGGCCAGGGTTGATCCTTACTGAGATCTTTTACAAAATCTTTCAGACCATATTTTTTTACAATTGGTGTAGGTGGTAAGCCCAACGAACGATTTTACACACAAATGGTCACGTTGTGGTCAGCGGCGTGGATTGACTCCCGACCTCGGTGCGTTGAAGCCAACAGCTTAATCATACGACCGGTGACACATATAAAATCTTATTTAGCAAATTCGTTATCAAGATTCTATACTATAGTACCTGAACAACCATTGTTTCATTTTTACATTCAATTACTAATTTTGGACAGAAATAAGCAACGGATTTTTTCAACTGACAATAACATGCCAGTTATCGTTACACTGATCTTTTTGACTATAAAATGTGAATGGATATCGAGTTGCTGATCAAAACCGAATTCAAATACTCGTCCTCTAGCAGAAACCACAAAACGATACATACAATGACTTAAAAATATGATTCCTTTATACACGGCGCGAAAGGAGTTGTCGCATTACTACAGCGAACGCCATCACACTTAACCTTTCTTAAATAAGATAACGCTTAAACTGTAATTTTTCAGTTGTAGTATTTCCTGGTTCATCTAAAATATCTCGGCAAAGTATAGAATGTCATCATTAAAGCTCTATATTAAATAAATACTACCATCATTCTGTATTCACATATAATTTTGAATGGCAACATCAGGTGCTTCATCTGATCTCCATAACGTTCTTTACTCATTTCTTTCAAACTTTTTATGCTCAATTCTAACTGGTCTTGTAAGGTGTTTTGTATATCTAAGAAAACATTTGAATCCAATTTTTTAATCATTAACTTTTGCACTAACTTTTAAGATGAACACATCTTAACAGCACGTTTATTGGTCTCATAATAGTGAACATTTTAGAAATACATTTTAGAGTGCAATAGTTGCACTCCTATACTGATTAAAATGAGATTAAAAGATTGTTTTGCCCGCCAAAAGACGCGGTAATAAATTTTTTGTGAGGGGTGACTACAACGCTAAACGTATTCAATGGGGTTCAAGACTTATAACACCGAAGCTCGCTCGTACGCCAACAGTTATCGATGCAGCAGAAGAACATATAAAATTTACTCTGGAATCAGCAGCGAAAAATGATACTCCCGTTTTCAATATTTTCTGTAAAACCTAATGAATTCCCTACAAATATTCAGGAAATAATCAAAGATAAGTGGAATATTCGGCGGCAATGGCAATTAACCTGTACTCAAATAAATACTAAGTCAAGTAATAAAAACGCTATAAGATTTGCATTGAAAGCAAAAATCTTCAAAAGTTGTTGAAATTTGTTAAACACTCTTTGTGGAAGGCAACAAAAAGTCTAAAAAGGCCAACAAACTCGAATCCAACGAATAAACCACCAACTAGCAGTTGAGGGACGAAAAAAACCAACGTATCCACTGAGCATCTAAAGAAAGTGTTTTCTCTTTTTGAAAATATAAATGATTTCGTGCTAACGGAGCAAGCTGTTTAAAAGGAAAGGTTAAGAACACAATCAAAAATTCGATAAGTTCGGAAAAATGGTAAAAGGACTACCATACGCAACTGCATAAAAACTGGAAGATATCCTTGTTCTCAATGATACTTAAGAATTTGAAATGGCCTATATCGTCCAATAAGCATGCTTCCTACGACCTCAAAGCGGAAAAATGGTGAAACTGAAACCAGTATTTGATAAACGGCATATTTGATCGATTATGTATTTTGGTTCCGAAGTAACAGACAAAGCTATCAACATTTGCGGATGATACAGTCATCTTAATGTCACACAAAAAGCACCAAACAGCGTGAAGGGAATTGTAAAATTATTAGAGTAAAGCAGAAATTTGGCTAAAAACAGGGCGAATAAAAATAAACGAAAGTAAATCAATATTCCTTACAAAAGCGCAATGTCAAATACTTAGGTCATTCCTTAAAAAACCACAATGTCAAATACTTAGGTTTACACCTGGAACGAAGACTCACTTAAACATATTAAAACGAAGCTAACCTTAAACTAACATTTTCCAAAAATGTTTTACCTCCCTTATGGAGTGCAGAATCCATGTGCCGAACCATCATTCTTGCGCCAGTACTGGATGGCTGGAGCAATACTCTGTTCAAATGAAAATTTACCAAGCAAACCTGTATAGACTTACGCCCTCGATAGGTTGGCGACGGGCTAAGGCAGGAAGTTAAATTAACCAATTGCACGGAGTAAAACATAAAAAACTATCTTTTTATCAATAAAGCGATCATCATGCCTATTTGGATAAGTAGTATTCATTTAGTTATGGGAATCCACCATTGCGCATTAAAAAGAGAACGAACACAGGCGAACATATTTCGCATTATTACAAATGCTCATTCAATAAAAGAGTACAGTTCAAAATACTACTCAAAACTAGAAGTGCATCCCAAAGTAACCTAACGAATTGGCCAGCGATATATATATATATATATATATATATATATATATATATATATATATATATATATATATATATATTTATATAAATATAATACGACGATTTTAACACGTCATTGCTGGCCCGTATCGTATAAACAACCTGGTTCCATCGGATTCAATCCCGAGTTTGCTCTTTGTATTGTTCTATATATAGGCAAACCTGAGAAGAAAATTCATTCTATACACTGAGGAGCCATCGTCACCAACAGCGAACACTGCGTCTACCAAATTGCAGCTCTCCTTTCAGAGATCGCTAGACCATCAGCTTAGGATCGGCTCGCAAAAGTTGATTCTCTTCATCATGAAAATGGAAAATTAAAATCAAAAATTGTGCAGCTTGATCAAAAATTGATAACCTTGAACAACGCACAAAAAATAATTCAATGTGGAAATTATAGGTTTACCGGGGCTTTAAAAATAACTTCAATTATTTTCATCTGTTTAAACATAACTGTCAATGTATCGGACATTGAATCTGTGATACTCAAATCAAGTGATAACAACCCGAGTAAAGTAATTGTTCAATTCAGTAACAATTCTATTCGTAACACTGTGTTATCCAAGCAAAGAGGAAAACAAAAAATTTAACGACAGCGTGTTATCCAAGCAAAGAGGGAAAACAAAAAATTTAACGACGGGGTCCTTAAAAATGCGTGATGATAATTTAATTTTTATAAACGAATGCAACACTAAATTTAAGTTTATGCACAATCTTATTAAAAAATAAAAAAAATAAAAAAAAAAAAATTAAAAAATCTAAAAACTATAAATATTTGTGGGCGTGCAATAGAAGAATTATGTTTAGAAAATGTGAAGGTGGTATAGTCATAGGATCATCAATAGTTTAGCTGATCTTGATGCTTTATAATTGTTATATAATGCAGTCTAATCAAACTTTTATGGCTTTTCATGATTTGTCTGCTTCCATCAATTTTCCTAGCGGTTTCTCCATTTGCTCTACTTGTATAGTTCTTGTAAACGTAACGCAGTTATTTTTGTGGCATTTTTGTGGTATTTTTGTGGCAGATTCTCTTAAGTCGGCTATCGTCCATAGACGTATAATAGATCTAGACTTGTCACAAATATTTTTTCCATAGTAAATCTTCTATTTCACGCGTTATCGGTTGGAGAGGGACGGATATTTAAAAAAATGTATGTCTCAACAATTTGAATGTAAACAAAAAAAAAAATTTTTTTTTGTGACAATTCAAAACAACGCTTCGCTTGGGTTTGCTTTTTTATCGAAAAAAAGTAATAAAATTAGTTAAAACTTATATACATATAATAAATTTGTATTAACAAATCATAAATTTGTTATACTAACGAATATAAAATTAAAAAAATCATACAGAATGAAGTGTATAGTGAAAAATTGACGTATTACTAATCTAAAAAAACTAAAAGGGGTTTCGTTTAATAAGTATTTTAATTAATGAGTTAAATAAAATAAAATACATGTTGTGATTGTAATCGTGTGATTAGTGAAAAAAAAAATCAAGGTTTAAGTTACAAATTTAAAAAAAATGTAAATTGTTTTGAATGGTAGCCCTTTTAGTAATCAACTGTATTTTTTTTTTTTTTTTTTTTTTTTTGTATGGTATCCCTTTATTGAATATAGTGTACTATTCCAGAAGCGAAACATTAATAATTAGTTTGACAAAACGCCGTTAAATGGTATACTAATTTTGTATTAGTTTTTTTTTTAATTTGTGGATATAATGTAAATAAATCGTTGCTTATTTCTTTTTAGGTAACCAACATTTTCATAGATGCTAGGCTTTGACCAGAACTCCGAAGATTATAATAACATTTAACATTAACAGTTGGTTCTTGTTAATGGTCGATGAAAATGAAAAAACATATTTGAAAAAATATTTAAAAAATAAATCGGTGGTTCAATCCCATAACGCTTTATTTGATTTTATATTTAATTTATATGTACTATCTGCTATGTTATTTATACAATATAATTTCCGTACCAATAAATTTTTTTTTCTAATCAATTAATTCTTTTATTGAACAACTAACTTCATTATAATAAAATAGTTAATTTCTAATTACGGCCCTGGGGTTATTATAGTCTTTCTCTGTTACCCTTGAAAATTTCCTCACTTGACGTTTGGTATTTTCTTGTCTAAGTATTAACGTCTTTGCTATCGTCATTCCCGCATACATAAAAAGCACAGTCGACTTTGTTTCATTGCTACCGGTCATCAACGAAATTTTTGAAAAGGCCGTAAAAACTCGTATGATTGATTTTTTGGTCAGTTATAATGTTTTCAACAACGCTCAATTTGTTTTCGTTCTGGCCTAAGTACTGAAGGCGCTCTGTTTAAGCATTTTAATTCTCCTCAAGATGGTATACATAATAAACTTTCTGATGTTGATATAACGAAAGCTTTTGGCCAGTTATCAAATACTTCTAACTAAACTCAGGTATGCTGGCATTAGAAGATTTATATATAATATCTCATGGTTGGAATCGTATCTTGCAATAATCGTTTTAAGTTGCAGCAGTTTTACATTTGCTAGTTTCCCTCAAGAATCGGTCCTGGGACTAATATTTTTTCGTATATATTTAAACTTTACTTTTTGTCAAAAATTTCAGAGCAAGGTGGCATTTGCCGATAACATGGCGTTCGCTTATGTTTTTCACAGTTATGACACTACGCTTTCATATATTAACTATGCCTTAGCATGGTTGTAATGACGGTGAAAGATATTGTCCTGAGGCATTTCACTTTTACGAAAGTCAAATTCTAACATGCGGTTTAAGAGAGTCAAGGACAGAGCATCTTCTTACCGTACACCAGAGCTTATTGTATAAATTCATGATAGGTTGTTCTCAAATCTGACTCAGTACTGTGACTGCGTTACTGTCATTATACATAAAGGCATATATTTTTCAGGTATTCTCAGAAATCGCAAAGCAAACCATAAGCTAACCCGATAGATTGAGCCATATAGACTTATTGAAAATCCAAGAACACCTGATGTACGTCACGAACTGTTTTGTAATATTTAGAAAGAATTATCCTCAGCAAAAAACTTGATTAGTGAAAAAAAAACGAAGAGCGTCTGCGCAAAGTGAAATGGACATTGAACCACAGGAAACTAAAACGGAAATCTCGCAAGCCATATATAGATGGACGACATTTGTGGTTGGTTCACTGTCGCGGATATCCAAATATAGCTTCACTCACCATAACACCAACGTCATATAGCCTCAATACCTGCACAATTATATTGATCTACTATACCAGACGTACTTACAGATCTGCCAAAGGAAAATCAATACACATTAAGGCGTTGCTATTGAAAAGATTAGCGCCTTCTGACAAACGGCAACTGGAGGCACTGTTGAGTGAATAGGATGTCGGTGATCGAAGACCATCTAAAGCGCTCCGTCCATCGGCCTGGCCAGAACCAATTTTAGCAGCTCTATAATACTCTCGTTGTGATCAAGAAAAATGTCAGAAATGATCCAAATTACAACCCTTGATTTTGGCTGGGATGGTAGACAGGATGCACGAAACAATGAAGGTTTAACAATTCATGCTGCACAATTTACTCATAGTCCACGCGTCAAGCTCCAAACGCATCAGGAACTAAACGATGATAATGTACTCCTCGTACGAGCCAAGATGAACTGAACCAACCGTTTTATCCATACCGTCACTGAAATCACGCATAGCCATCATCCAGAAAATGCTAGCAAGAATCAACGTGGATTATCAAATATTAATACGTGTTCGAAGCAAAATGTAAGACCAGACACCATAATACCAGGCGTGTGCTGGTTTCACACGATTACTAGAATACCTCGTAACTACAACCTCCCTGCAAAAGTGCTTCACTTTCTCTTCACCAAATCCTTCCAAAAGAACGGCACCATTGCAACAACAAAACATATGTTCCAACCTCAGTCAAATCAATGCCTTTACTTACATGGCAAACTAAACAACATAACATTTCTCATTGACACAAGAGCCAACCTTACGGTGCTGCCTGTTCGAAGTTTTCAGATTTTCTCAACTTAAAATCGTATGAACTAGTTTTATCAGCTGCTTAGCAATACTTTCGGTACAAAGTTGCTCAGGGTAAATCTCGATCTTAAACGTTTGTTCATACACGCTTTCATTCTAGTGCCGATTTCCCTAGCATATTCGGTCGATACACCCACATCCATTTACTTCACATCGACAAACGTTATGGCAATAACCTTATGGCTGGTTATGACTGTTATCCCTAACAGCGAAGCCAAACTATACAATTTACACGCAAAACGCTCCGTTGCTTATCATATTGTTAGTATATTAAGACCACGTCGAATAGATCCAATACGTCACAAAGCTGCTTATATCCAACTCCAACATATGGTGAACTTAGGAATTGGCCGGCCACCGGCATCTACTGTGTCGTGTCCACTTCATATGGTCAAGAAAAAGATCTAGATTGGAAATCTTATGGTGATTATCATACGGTCACAGTGTCAGATCATTACCCAATTCCCCACATTCAAAATTTCCCAATGCGTAAGCAACGATGCGCAGTTTTCACCAAAATAAAACTAGTCAGAGCATAATATTTATTGCCCGTCGCAACTGAAGTCGTTCACAAAACGGCAATCACAACTCCATTTGGCCTCTTCGAATTTACTCGAATGCAATTCGGTCTCAGAAATGCCAATCTAACGTTTCAGTGATTCATCAATGAACTCTTTCGTGCTCTAGACTTTGTTTTTACATATATCTACGACATTCTCGTCGCATCACAAAATTGAGGAACAACACAAACGCCATTTAAGACAACTTTTGCAACGACACAAAGACTTTGATGTCAACGTTAAGAGTTCGAAATGCATTTTTAGTTCGAATTCACTCGATTTCCTCATCCACCCAATCACTCCTAATGATTGGCGAGTTAATGCCATTACTCCCAATTAATACTTCAGTCAAGAAGATCCAACAGTTTATTGGTAAGGTAAATTACTACCATAGGTTTATACCGCACGGTCTCCACAAGTCTCCAATTAGCCACAAATAAATCATCAAGCTAAACAATTTGTGTAGAGTTAAATTTTTTAATTATTTTTTTGTTTAAATTTAAGCTGGAAATACAACTTGAGCTAAAATACATTTTAACGTGGGCTCCACAAGTCTCCAATTAGCTACAAATAAAATAAAATAACACAAATTGTGTAGAGATACATTTTTTTACAAATTACTTTTTTAAGTTTTAAGCTAGGAATGCAGCTCGAGTTAAGATAAATTTTAACGCGGGCTCCACAAGTTGAAGACTAGATACAAATAAATCATCAACCTAAACAATTTGTGTAGAGATACATATTTTTTGTATTTTATTTTTTTAAATAATAGAGGATAATATTATTTGACGAGGAGAATATTATTAATTTAGGTTTTGGTTACTTTTTACGGTTTCACCGTGGTCTATATTATACCAACTGTCAAAATGTATGTAACAATTATTGCACCATGCAGATAAATAGCTGCGAATTTCAGTGGAGACTTGTTTGTAGATCAACAAAATCGAAAGATACATTTTACGTTTTGCTTTTAGCTGAGCTATAGTTTATGACAGATTTCTATGGGAAATTTATGTTAGCTCGAGATGCGTACCTACCTTAAGACGAAATACATATAAAAAATTACCGAAATATACATTACTTTGTTTCATTATATCGGGCTAAGGAGCACAGTTTTAATTTTGCTCCACGTAGTACATTTTTTTTGTTTTTCTTGATTAGAACTACGCAAATGCCAATAATTTTTGATTGAAGTGTTTCATCGACATGGATAATTTTCGTTAATTTAGTTTCGTTAAGTTCGATTTAAGATCATCCTTTTCTAAATGATCATTCAATTTAAAGTTAAACTATGAAAACTGAAGCTCGCTGTTTAGACTTTTTAACCAAATTAGTAATCTATAAAGTTAAAAAAATAATTTACACGGTTTGTAAAACCTTGCTAAAAGTTTATTCTCTACTACAGAAGTCTTTTATGATTTTATAATTGTTAATTAAGCGTACAATTGGCCCGAAGCCTTTGAAATTTTAGGTGAGAACCTATCAAGTGAATAAACCATTTCGGTTTAAATTTCTTAAGTTGTTCGTTAAGATACTTGAATCATTGAATCACGCTAAAATTAAATCGTTAAGTTTTTCATGTTTAACTACAGTGTTAAGTTACAATGATATTACCAATTGCCATTCAAAACCATCACTTGTTTCATAAGCACAATTAAATTAGTCAAACTTAATCTTAACGCGTGTTAAAATTTATCAGCTTTAGTGTATTAAATTTTCCACACCAAGGGCTATTATATTTTAAGTGGTGGAAACTTAATCAGCTCTAATGATATTTGGCTTCTAAGCGATGATTTCCCACACCTTTACCTTAATATACTTAAAAATGTAAAACGTGATTTGAACTCATAATTCGTTAATTTACTTTCAAAAACGTGCAATTTATAATATTGATGTATTTTATAATAGGCTTCGTCAAATATTCGTTAAGTTATTTGAGTACAATTTAATTAATTTTAATTGGTTTGCTTTTGAATAACGTTATAATGAAAATAAAAAAAAATTGTTTGTTGTTTCGTTAAACTAGGAAAGTTTCGTCAAGTGAACTTAACGAAAAGATGTTTTTTGGAAGTATACATATTAAATGGTTTAAATGAATTACTAATGATATAAATAACCTTTTTGATTTAACTATTTGTTTAAATTGCTAATTTTCTATAAGGTTTTTTGAGCGCGCTTCTGAATGTTCTGCCACATATTCAATTTGTTCTCTGGAATATTGCCAAGGTCTGGTTCTAAAATGGCTACTAAGGGTTCGCCAATCAAAAAATGTCCTGGAGTGAGAGCTTGTAGCGCATCTGGATGATCATATAGGCGACAAAGTGGTCGTGAATTTAGTATTGATTCGACTTCGATCTGTGTTGTCATGGTGGTGACCTCTTCGAACGTGAAATTTAATTGATTAGTGACACTCTTTAGATGATATTTGATAGATTTTACTGTTGCCTCCCATAACCTGCCGAAGTGCGGATCACTACGAGGATTAAATCGGAATTGAATATTCTTCTGAAAGCAAAAATTGAGAACGTCATTATTGGTTTGTTGTTGAAGTAATTGTTTGGAAAGTAGTCGTAGTTCTGAACCGTCAGACACAAAGTTGGAGCCGTTATCAGAACAGATCAGCGATGGTAATCCTCGTCTAGCGATGAATCTCCGCAATGCAGAGATAAATGAGTTTGTGTCAAGGCTGCTAACAATCTCCAGATGAACTGTCTTTACTGCGAGACAAACAAACGACGCGATATAACATTTCATAACTGGAGCTTTGCGTAATTTGCTTGTCTTTATGAGTATCGGTCCTGCAAAATCCAGACCACACCTCTGAAATGGCCGGTGTTGCGTTACTCTTTCCGTCGGTAAATCTCCTATTTTCGGACTTGCAGTAGTACCTCGATCTCGTATGCACGACGCACAATTTTTAATTATACGCTTGACTGTATTTTGGGCATCAATCAACCAAAATTTTAACCCTAAGTATACTTAGTACGAGTGACACGCCGCCATGGAGAACTGAGTGATGTATTTCTCTTATGATTAGGTCGTTCACCGGATGCTCGCGTGGTAGTATGATTGGATGTCGCGTACTGTATATAAGATGAGAGTTTTTAAAGCGTCCACCGACTCTGAGAATACCGTCTGTTTCAATAAAAATATTCAGTGATTTTAACTTAGACTTAGACGATAGTCGAGTCACTAAGCATACATTTAAATGGGTCCACCTGGAGTCAGTTCTTCTTTAACCATCTTTACCAGCCTTGCCAAAATATACGTACCGCATAACTCCAACCTAGGTAAACAAACTTATTTTATAGGCGCAACTTTACCCTTTGAACAGACTAACTGAGTGGTAACCGTTCCCTTCTTGTCTGTTGTCCGTAAATATATCACCGCACCATATGCCTTCTCTGAGGCGTCGCAAAATGCATGAAGTTGTATGCCTTGTAATATGGAGAAATCAAAATTATGGTAGCGTCTTTGGATTACAACCTTATTCAAATTTGTGAGACCTTGATAGACTGACTGAAATTCTACGTTGGTTTCCGTCGATACTGGTGTGTCCCAATCTAAATTTGCCACACAAAGTTTCTGAATAATGATTTTGAATATCAAGATGGTAGGAGCAAGCCATCCAAGCGGATCGAACACCTTGGATAATTCGGATAGAATTTTTCGTTTCGTCCATACATTGATACATAATAATTGAGTTTGAAACGAAAACGTATCCGTGGATGAATTCCAAGTTATACCTAATGTTGATGCAGTTTGATTCTCTTCTAATAATTTGAACTGACTGGTGGTTTCGTCCTGCGGAAACGATTGTAAGAACTTCGCAGAATTAGATCTCTATTTTCGTAGATGAAACCCGTGACGAGCCAGCATAGATACTAGTTCAGTTTTTAATAGTAGAGCATCTTCGTCGGAGTCAGCGCCTGAGACCAGGTCATCAACATATACATCATTTCGAATTGTACTTGACGCATGTGGATGATTACTTAAATTATCATCGGCTACTTGGTGTAAGGATCGAATTACTAAATACGGTGAGCAATTAACTCCGTATGTTATAGTTAATAATTTGAAGATTTCGATATCCTTCGACGGATCGTCACGAAACAGTACCAACTGATAATTACAATCTTCGTCGTATACCATTATCTGGCGATACATCTTTTTGATGTCCGATACAAATGCTATCTGTTGACTTTGGAATTGTAACAATATTGTAAATAGATTTTGTTGTATTTTCGGCCCGACATGAAGTACATCATTCAGAGAAATTGGCGTGGATGTTTTACATGATGTGTCGAATACTAAGCGCAGTTTGGTTGTTGTACAGGCTTCCTTATATACTCCATAATGCGGCATAAAGTATGGCTTGTCGTCATCAGTCAGCATTTGTGACCATTCGATCTTCTTCATGTGATTTAGTTTGTTGTACTCGTGCATAAACTCTGTGTAATCCTTTTTGAACTCTGCGTTTCTGGAAAATTTTCGTTCCATGGCCAATAGATGACATTTCGCGTTTACAAAAGAATTTCCTAATGTTGGTCGGGGCGATATGAATAGTAGTCGTACCTTAAAGCGATTATCACTCGAGTAACTTCTTAGTTGTGCCTGCATATAATGTTTCACAATAGTTTTCATAATTATTATTGTTGCACATCATAGTTGGAGGTTCTTCTACCTCCCAAAATCTTTTAAACAATTCAATTAGACTTTCATGATCCACCTCTAACGATTTGACCATCATCGTTGTCCTACGATTAACATGTATTTTCGATTCCATGTTACCAGCTAATAACCACCCAAACCGTGATTGGTACAATGTAGGTAAAGTAGGAATGTGTATTCTTGGACTGCCAATAATTTCAAAGAAATGTTCGGCTCCGATAAGTATGTCTACCTGACGAGACTCATTGAATGTGGGATCTGTAAGCTCGAATTGTTCTAACTGTGTATGATCTTTAATGCTTAAAGTAGTCTCAGGTAACTTGGATGAAACAGATTGAATAATCTAAGACGTAAGAATGAGAGTAAAATTTGGATCAATTCGAGACTTAATAACGATTGTTGTACTTTCTTTCGTGGCTCCTATAGATGATGATGCTAGGCCGATAATTTGAATAGTTGATTTAGTTCGTTCGAGGCCTAGGCTATGAATTCATCGCTGCTTGATTTCACATTTACTACCGCAGTGGGTAACATTATACAAGTGGGCGTTGATGATTTATTAGACAACTCCTTAGATACCAAATATGTTTGCTTCGACGTTTCCTCTGCTCGGTGAGGTGTATTATTTGGAGCCAACGTTGAATGTTGATTGTTCGTTGATTGGAGATTACTTGTTGATTAAAGATAATTTGTTGATTGAGGATTGCTGGTTGATTTAATGTTAGAATTGATTGTATTTGATTCGATACACGTTGAATTCCTGATGGGATGCATGCAATAGAGAGTCATGCCTTTTCCGACAAATTAAACATGATGTCCTGGAGTAACATTTGCTCATAAAATGACCTTTCCTGAGACAATTATGACATAACTGATGCTTATTTGCCAGCGCGATTCGTTCCTCAATTTAATTTTTACGAAATGACGGGCATCTGAATAAATAGTGATCTTCCTTACAACAGTAACAGATTTTTGAAGATGCTCGTTCCACTAAAAATGATTTAATTCCCGAAGATGACTGGTTTTTCTTGTCTTTGATATTGCTGATTTCTGATCCAGAAATGCTTGTATTAATGCAGATATAATCGGCGTCGGTTTATCATATCGTTCAGAGAGTTTTTTCCACGCCACGTCGTAATTTTGGTCAGTTGTGTCTAATTAACCCAGCATAGCTTCTCCACGTAATAAACTTCTAAATTGTAGCAGTTTTTGCGCACCTTTCAAATTTGGATGTTCGTGAACCGCATTCGTATACAAGTCTCGAAACGATGGCCACATTCTATAATCTGCGTCGAATGACTCGATATTAATTTTAGGCAACTTCATCGCTGGCGTCGTATTCAATGATTCGTAAAATGTCTTTTGTTGTGCAACAAACGTTTCTAAAGTTTCATTGAGATCATCACATGTTCTCATAGCTGCCACTGATTTTCCCGTCCGGCTAATTAAAGCGTCCTCTAATAAATGCCGTGTTTCATAATATTGTGCTGTAATTTTGGTCGTAACTGGTTCATATTCAGGAAAACCCTGCAGCGAACATTCAGCATCATAAACTCTTTGAGAAACTACTCTATTTGTATAGCATAGGTATACGCGGTCTGGTGAATTGTCATTAAAAATTGTAAAGGTTGATTTGTCTGTTTACACAATGAAATCTTGTGCGATCGCAAAGTACATCGTTTTTCTCCCATTATCGATCGCTAGATCATGTCAGGAGAAAGGCCCTAAACTTTCACATAAGTCAGTAATATTTTTGCCAGCTCTAGCATAAAAGTCAACAATCACTATTCTGACGTCGAGCTTCGATATGGATGCCATCAGACCATGTTAATTTTTATAAAATGAGTCTTTATCGATAGGTTGGCCTACATCTGTATAGGCGCAAGATTACAAATAATTGTAAGATCGGCTAGTCATATGAGTAAACGTAGCTTACACAAATGATTTTAACTAATTTCAAATCCAAAACAGCCTTTTTGCCCTGGGACCCAAATATAGAGAAAATCAACAGCAAGGTTGCCGAGGTCCTCTCTTGGGATAGATGGTGTCCCTGTTTTTGGGGGTTGATTTTGTCGGAGAGCAACGAGAGTTACAAGCGATAATCTTTCATGGGTTATATAGCACCATTAAACGTGCCTGGTTTTCTTCAACCACAGAAGCAAGTTTTTACATTGGCTTGGATTTGAAAACTTCTTGTTAATTTCTGCTGTAGCAATATAAAAAATAAAGTCATTGGCAGTAAAGTTGAAAAAATATGTTCACGATCTGCTTAGTATTATGCATGCAGAGCGTCATCAGAGTTGCGTATTTTTAACTTAATTTTAACTTAAAAGAGATGATCCGGCCATTACCGAGATAGTATGAGGGCTTGATTGAGCTTCCTTATGGTACCTAAACTAGAGAAAAAAGGAAACATACAAAATTTGCTAAATTGACTGCGTTCAACAGTATTTGCAGACCAAAATTGTCTGAGTAACAAGCACTTTCAATAAAAACGTCGGTGTTATTCCTACCTTTTTTCTTAACTCGCCAGTAAAAGATTGCGTCATTAAATCTATGTAGCAAAATAAAAAAAAAAAAAAAAAATATACAGCTTTAAGAATTAACACAGCAACAAAGTAGAAGTGAGACAACACTTAGTTTAGTAAATTTATTTTATTTTATTCTTGTGTCAGCTCTAATTTCGGTCATCGTTAAAAATTTTAAATCACCAGAACTTAATTTTTATGAATGCATTGTATTGACGTGACAAACGAGTGACGAAGAGCACCAAATTTTATTTTATATATTACAAGCTTTTATTTTTACTGACGGCAAAAGGTTATGCCCCTTCGATACATACGAATTTCTTTAAGACAAAAAGAAATTTTTCTTTTTAAAACTCAACTTTGCTATTTTTTGTATTTCTGTTTTGGTTTGTTGTTAACATTTTTTTCTTTTTAAAACTTCTTTTTAGTTTCGCGTTGGTGGGCAGCCCAAACGGTTGTTTTATTTATTTATATAAAAAATCCATTTTTTTTTTTACGTTTTTTTAGTTTTGCTTAGAGATTTTATAAAATTAAAAAAAAAATTCTTCAAGTAAAGAAAATAAGTTAAAAAAAAAATATATATATATAAAAATAAGTTTGGAAATGAAAAGACAATTAAGTGAAAATTAAAAGAAAAGTTTTTAAAAAAAAAAAAAAAAGTTTTGTTAATTTTTACGTTATTTTTTTGTTGGAAAAAAATTGTATTTTTCATGAGTGCACGCTGTTTGAAAATAAAAAAAAAAAAATAAAGAAAATTTATGCGTTTAGGAATGAAAATTTTTTTTTTGTGTGTGATAAAAAAAAATATTTGACAACAGAAATTTTATTTAAATAAAAATTAAATATTAAACTGTTAAGTGTTTTGTGTACGATTTTAGTAAATTTGTGGGCGCGATTTGCGCATCGCGGTGATACAAATCTTTGAATGTAAGTCAATAATTTTATTTAAGCACATTGCGATCGTGACTCATAAATTACAAAAGTTGACCGGATTTGTTTATGTTAAAATGTGACGAAATATGTTTGCGATATTAATTTAGGTGTTCACATATATTTATAAGACATTATGCGGCTGCGGACTTATTTTTATATATAGTCTTAATATTTTCTGCACTATCATTGAAATCAATTAACAGTTGGTTTTATTATATAAAACATAGTGTAAATAAAATGTAACTTACTGTAAATTTAGTTTTTTTTTTAACCATCTTGAACCAAACATCAACTGTGAAAACGGTTATACAGCACAAAAAAAAAAATGTTGAAATTATAGATGTCTTAAGACATATGGAGAATTCCAGTTTTATGGAATATAAAAACTTAAAAAAAAAAATTTGAGTAGAATATATATGAATATACACACAGGCATAAGAATAAAAAGGGTTATGTGAAGTCAACTTAGCTTTTTCTTCTTTTGTTACAGTCTTTCGCGCCGTTAATGTGTTTTATGGTAAAACAGAAATGTAAACTGCAATTAAAAACTATTTAATTTCGTCAAAACATTTATAAGACACAAATCAAGATATGTGCGCGGTTCTTTTTTTATACGATGTTGAGTAATGATGCCACTTTGTAAGAATATCAATTGAACTGGTTTTGTACGCGCATATATATGTATTGTGTAAGCGAATGCATGCTACGTCGTTTTTCTTGAACTTTTTTGTTTTCTTAATCACAAAAGGAAGATGTAATTTATTTTTTCCTGTTTAGCTATCCGTCGTTTGCTCTTATAATATTATTACATGAGGATGAGGAACCGGTCGTACATACATAACTTTCATTGCTATATGTCTAGTTTAGTTATAATCTGTTGCCATCACGTTACACAACAATATTAATGTTGATCTCATGCGTTATATATTTATCAGTATTATCTTAAAGGCGCCTTCGGCCCACTATGTTAGTGTGTTGTATTGTGAGAAGGCTAAACTTTCATAAATAAATATTCGTGTATTTATTTTGAATTATTAACCTTAACGATTTGTTTATTTTGTATAAAAGTGACCTTGTAATTTTTTTTTTTTTTTTGAATAATGTCATGCTAATAATTTTATTCGTTACTTTAATCTAAACTTTAATTAGTATCTTAAATATAGTTTGGTGACTACGATGTTGAAATGATATTGGTTTAAAAATGCATGTGACCCTTTCATATTTGGTCTCATTTTACATTTTAATGGTATTTTCTTGATTTTCGTTATTCAATTGTTACCTCATAAGCTAAAAAAAAATATCAATAATAATTTTACTATATAGTTAGGCAATCGCCATGTAGTTTACAAACTATTTGAATGACTTGCAATTTGATTGGCGGAGTTGGTCGAATAATTTTTGATTCTTCCTGCGTGTTGAGGAAATGTAATTTTTTACAATTATGTTAAATTTAAAGAAATGTTGGGAAATTATCATATAATTACCAAATATATCCTATAGGTTGTTTTATATAATTTCTTTGACGGTATAATGGTTCTTTTTGGTATTAACCGATAATATGATTCTTTAAAAAAAATTATTATGCTTTTAAAAAATGATTTGGAAATTAAATTTGTTGCAGTTATTGGACCGCTTGCACCACCGGCAGCAGCCAGGCTGCTGCGTTTTTTTCATCAAAATGTTCAAAATTTTTTAGAAGAACTTCTAAAATCTTCTGCAACAAAATCAATTACGGTGTTGCATCCATTGATACTTTACTTCGGAATGGTCTTTGGTTAGCGCGGTTGAGGTTAAGTAAGTTTGATTTTCAATTCTTATGGCAAAGTTGAATTTTTGGCGTCTAACTTATCTTGCAAATTTCGTAAAATTTTGATTGTAATTTTTTACAATCCGCCCTTCTGCATCTAACCTGGATATTATAAATTTTTATGTTATTTTCAATGAATTTTTACCATAGTACGAGAAAGTAATTGGTTTAGATGATTTTAATTTTAATGGCTTGTGGGATTGTTTTTCTGTTCTTCATAAAAATTTTTGACGTTTTAATGCTACAAGAATTGATAGGCTTTTAGATTGAATAGTAGTGTATGAACCAGAAACATAAAGTAGTTCTGTTAATTTCAGATTACGATTTAGCTTTGGTTTTTATAAGGTTGACCGTAATAGAGTTAAGATAGTGCATTTGCATAAAACTGTAAGTGATCGCTTGTCATTTTTAATAGAGTTTTTCTGCCTCAGCACCGCTAGCATAGCAGTGTGACCGATATGAAATCGAAATTGTTCTTCTAGAATGCAGGGTTCTAATAGGGGCTGGAGTCTGTTAAGAATGACTATTTCCATTACATTAATTATTCCGTTTAGAAGTGATATTGGCCGAGAATGCTCTATACTATTTCCTACTTTAGGAATAAGGATGACATTGCCGAGTTTCCAACAATTAGGAAAGCAGCATGTCTATAAGATACCGTTAGGTATCGGAAAGTTGTTATATTGCTTTATCTGGTAGATTTCTAAGTATGTTATCGTCTCCCGGATCTTTTATTTTATTAAGATGCTGAAGAAAGTTGGCATCTTCTGCTTTTTCGACCATCTCAATTAAGGTTGGATTAAGAGGAAGAGAATTAAGAAATTGTTGACACAGTTATTGACTAACTGTTCGAAACAGGGATCTTTTCGTTTTGTATGTGAGAATCGTTTTGTATGTGAACTTTTTCATATAGTGAGACGCGATTTCCTCTGCAATTATATTAGGATCTATGATAGAATCTAAAAATATTAAGCTATTGAAGTAATCACATTTTCTTTTTTACCAATAAGCTTTCGAATTTTCGGAGAATTTTCGGGAATTTTAGGCATTGTGAATTCAGAATTCCTTAGTTCGCAGAACCAACAGTAAATCATATTGGAATAAAAATTAACGTCAGATTTCAAAATATACCCAGGGTATTTATAATAGAGCGGACTATGAAAAAGATTGTAAATACGATTGGTAAATGATCTGAACAAAATTCGTGCAAGACTCGTTGTGGAGTGACTAGAGAGATATTTTAAGATAGAACCAAACCAAGAAACGAGTTTCCTCTTAGAAATGTTGGTTCGTTAGGCGCATTTAAATGGATATTGGAATTAGTGCATAAATTAAGAAGTGAATGACCATTCTAGTTATTGTTTGGGTATCCCCATGTAATGTGGCTTGAATTAAAGTCATCTGCCATAATAATTTTCTTACTGGAGCTAAAAACTTATGGCTAGCAATACGTAAGGTATTTGTTCTGGGTACCAACATTTAAAAGTGTCGCTTCAGTTTCGCCTGTTACAAAAATTATAGTCAGGAAGCGAGGAATGCTATTCTGGATTAAGATAGCAGTGCCTCGACGATATTAGTTAATGGAGCCCGATTGCATTCAATGGAAAAGTGGTCACATCTAGCTTTGAGTTCAGCGAGGTTTATACCACATAACTGTTCGCAGTCTTGAAGTATATGGAAATTGAGTAGGACCCGGGCTTCCATAGGCGGAGAGTGTATCACTTGACACTTCACCGAAGTTAACATATTCTGCGGGTTGGCGGTTTTCAGTGGTGTTCCTGCAGTTTCCTTTGTCATGGGTTTCTTTGCATTCCATGTTACGGAAAACTCTGCCGCAATTTAACGATATGTGGCCGAATCATTGGCAATTCCGGCATTGAGTCACCTGGGCTCGAACATGTTTCTTCTCCGAGGTGACTTTGTAATGGCTAGTATGTTGAATTGCCAGTAGTTTTTCGACAGGCATTGCCTTGTCGATAACTACTTGGAACTATGACAGTACATAAATCTGTTTGCGCTTATATACTTGTTGATCAGTGATCTTGAACGTTCCATATATAGGTGCAAACGTCAGTGTAGTTGTAGTTCGGCGTTATGTATGTGTATTATGATGATGGTTATCAACAATCGATCGACTCCTACATTGTTGTTGCATTTGGTTATTTTTCCCTCCCTTTTTACGGCTATCACTCTCTTCTCTTCTATTACGACTGTAAATGACTTGAATGATTTGAATCCTTCAGTATCGTTGGAATAGTAGAGAATGCAACATCTCACACGCATATAGAAATAATATTCGCAAAATAAAAATGCATCTTGCGTCGAGAATCGAACCATAATCTTTTTGGCAAATGATATCAGACGATAATAACAATCACTGGTTATAACACTGCGGTTTCTGGAAATTGTTACATTATCCCTACCTTAATTCTGTTCGCCCGAACAGATTCCTTCATGCTTGCACCGTTATAACGTGTTAATCGATCGATGTGGACTATCACTGCGCTGTTTGCGATGTTGCTTTTAACGGAGGCATGAATATTCGTCGGCCTCCGTCTTAAATTGGCTGCGTAGTCTTGTTTTGCAGTGGGTTCAATCAGTAGAGAGCCAAATCTAATTTCACATGGTATAAAGACGAAACTCTCAGTCGAATATTTTCCTCCAGTGTTCGGTTAAACCGTTCTACCATTCCATCTGATTGAAGGTGTAATGTTGAGTTCTCGTTTTCTTGGTGTTAAAGATTTGTTAGTTACAGTTATTTACGAATGCATCAGCGACAATTTGAGCTTCGTGGTTTATAATTGGATACGCATAGGACATTGCTATTTGCTCAAACAGTGCGTTCAAAAGTTGTATTGCTTCATTTTCCATTGTTTTTGTCTGTGTTTTTACACCCATCTTTCATTTCACGTCCGTCAGACATTTGACCCAATAAAACCGTTTTCTATTTTTTTCCAATCTTTTATTCGTTTCTAAGTGTGCTCTAGATTTCCCGTTGTGCATTTCGTGTAGGACTTTTTTTTTACTCCTGAGACTTCTAATCTCAGTTCTAGTCTGCCTATTGCTATTACCGTCAGCCGATTCCAAAGATCTTATCAACAACCCTTTGTTTATGCTTGATGACTGCTCTTGTGCACAGTAACTTTTAACATTTGATTATTGGTGTAATAGAATCGTCTTGTTCTTAGCTGATATTTTGTCCATCGCCCATTCACGTTCACTTTGATTCATGCCACTGTTGCAGTGCACTTTTTCTCTTCTTTTTTGACACAGTATTGGTTTGCGCAAGATCTCCTGGACATCCCATCAGTTTTCTTTCCTTGGTTTGCAGGCTGCGTTATTGATCGCTTGATGGCCGGTTTTTAACATAGTGTCCAGGTTATTAGCAACTAAACCATAGCGAGTGAGAACTTGATCGACGTTTTGTTAAGCTTTAGCGTAAAGGGCTTTATCATATGCTTGCATTGTGAGCTTAGTAACCTTTCGTTCAACATCTTTCTGCGTATCTTTTTGTCCGCTGCTGTCTCCTATCATATGCAGCTAGGTTTTGCATAACTCCTGAGTTTGAGACCGTCATCTCCCTCAAGATTCTTTAGCAGCTCATTCCTGTTGTGGATATGGTTAAGCCGGCCCTTCAATGCTTGCATTTTAACTTCTACATCAACCGTGATTGTTTGCATTTTCTTATCTATATCAGCCGTGATTGTGTCTATCTTTATTTCTAGCTCGCTTTTAAGCTGGTCTTAGACTTTAGCGTCTAATTTAGCACCTTGTTCAGCTAACTGAATGCATTATTGAGCGCCTAATTGAGAGGTTAGTTCCGCTAACAGCGACTTTAAGACAATCGCCATGTCCAAAAGAGGTTTCAGTTGATAAGAAATAGAAAGCTTTCTTAGAAAATGAACATTAATATGACCCCTCTTGGAGGGGTCCATAGTCCATGCCAGTACAGGCTGGCTGGAGCATTACAATAAGCAGATGGATAATCAAAAGCGAACATGTATTCGTGCATCCTCGATTTGGCTGGCACCGGCTAAAAGTAGAACGTTAAAGTAACTGCGTAAGAGTTAGGTGAGCTTCGGCCCAAAAAAAAAAAAAACTGAACAAATAAAATTATAGACAAATTAAAGTTCAGGATTGGAAGTTTGTTCAGTCTAAAACTTTAAATACTCAATGCTCTAGTATTTAAGCGGGAAAGAAAGAATTGACACTGTAAACGCAACTTGTTGAGGTTTAAGACTTTTGTCTTTCGGTTTGTTCTTACTTTCACTCGTCTATAGTCGGCAAGATAAAGTTATTGCTTTGAAGAGAGCTGTTACCGGTCTTACACGCTATCAACTGCGTTGGATTCTTACGCTCGTGTATGTTCGGGAATATTGAAGATCTAATTTTATTTTGGTTTTGGAGAATACAAGAATCTGACCACCAAAACCGTGCCATCAATTGGTCACAGCCACAGGCAATATACGCACATTTAAAATATCGAAAATAAAAGTGACAGATGCAACGTTTCGGAATGTTGGTCAAGCCACTATATGGCGGAAGAACAAAAGCATTATAACGATTGAGGGATAAATGAAGAAGTGTATATGAGACGAACTGCTGATTGTTTCAGGATAGATCGTACAAAAGTCACATATAATGCCTTAAGGATAAGAGGGTCTCAATAGTCTGCACAATTACGCTTAATAAAGCCTAACCTACCTCTTCTGATAACAAAATCAATGAGCCTGATGAATGTTAGGTCATAGAAAAAAATTAATCCAAGATCTGAGCAATACTCTATTCTATTTATTCTATTAATATAACGACATCCTGGAAGTTATAATCAAATCACATTTATTCACTTTTAGAGAGAGTGTCAAGCACCATGCACAAAACCTAGACAAATCACTCTGTAGCAGAATGCAGTCTGAAAGCATTACGCGAACTTGAAGCTCTTTAAATCATTGATTAAAATTATGAATAGAAGAGGACCAATATGACTTCCTTGAGGCATTCCAGACGTAGCACGAAAATTTCAGGAAGAGCAATCGGAAATCTTCAGGCACTTCCAACGATCTGAAACTTAAGGTGTCAACCATTTAACAGCGAGATATTGACAATGCAAGTTTTATATATAGATTAAGTCGAATTGGAGTATGGAGTTATAACAACTAAATATATCGCGGCAATATGTAACCAAATTAGTCCAAACTGAGCTGTAGAAACGATAGGTCCAATGTGAAAAGGACATTATCATGACAAAAAATGTTGAGGCTCATTATCCGAAGTGATAAATCCGCAAACAGATCACATATGCCAGAAGGAGAGTTGGCGATGAAACTCTGATGTTTTATTGTGAATCAATTTTCAAAATACCTTCGGATTTGTGGACAAATCATCTTCGATCTGCAACATGTAATTGCTGTACAAAAACTGTAAAAATCTTTGATTTACTACTAAGGTTCACGGAAGCTCAAGCTGCGGTTCTAACCCACGGAATATATCTTTCGACTCTAGATGGGAGTAATGCGTTGATCGTTGTAACAGTATCATTCAATTCCTCCATGTGTTGAAGAAAACCCTGATCAGCCATATCCGGAAATGTACTCGGAAAAGAGTCGTTACTTTCTCAAATCTCAAGAGTTCTAAGACGAATAGACTTGCTCAGTCATTTTTGACAACAAGACAATTTGCTCGCCAAGTCGAATGAATTAGTGTTAGATTGTGAGATTTTATATAGACTTAAAGATTTGTAACCAGTTGCAACCTACTTAAATATTGTACCTCCATAAAAAGTACATATTTTCGTTGAGTTTGCCCAGAACTGAAAAACATATGTACCCAATTACCGCTAGCACAGAATAATACCATTTCAATAGATGAATGAAAAATATAAATACGGTTACAATGGCAAATTACTAGACAGTTTTGGCAAATTACGAATAAATTCTTGTTTTACGGTTCTTCTTTTGAAAAAATTTTGTGTCAGTCGATATTGGTAATTAGAATCGAAATAAGTTAAAATTTTAAAATTGTGTTGTAATTATTGTAAAATTATTTTAAATTTAGATTATTTATTTTATTAGTGCGATTAAAGATTTAAGATTCTATTCGAATTTATAAAGTAAGTATGGCCATAAACACGATCCAATTTAATCGGACGGTAATTTTTAATTTTTTTTTTATATACGTAGACCTAACGAAATTGGATTGTGTAAAAGGCCATTTTGATAAATGAACTCGTGTTAAAAGGCAGTAATATAAAATCCTTGACCGCACAATGCTATGCATGAACTTGTGTATGGATAAAAGACGTAAAAATTGCAAATAATAAACCACATCCCGATGTATCCAATACACGATATTTACAATTGTTTTGCTTTTCTACATAGATACATTATATTATATATATACCATAAGCATCACCATCACGATTTTTATCGCGTCTCGTATAGAATTTTTTATTTTTTTTTTTTTTTTTTACAATATATATACATACTCTCGAAAGATTAAGTCATGGAACTAATGATTTTCAATTGTTTTGTGAGTTCTTAAAGAACACAAAACGCAAAAAAAAAATTATATAAATTGCCATGTTTTGTGTATAATAATATATACATCGAGTATCTATCTATATGCAGAATACTGTTGCTATTTATATGTCTTGTGTTCTCTCTACAGAGTACATTGACTCCTGATGAAATTTCTTATTTATATTCTTTCCTATAAAATATATAAAAAAAAAAATTGAATCGAATTTATAATTTCTTACATGTTTTCTATACTCTTAAAGAACAAGATGAATTGCTGTATACCTATATATCGGTTTTGAACGTAGCCATCGATAGTATTTTGTTGCGGATTTTAGGATTTCGATAACATTTCGATTAGCATTGAACTTTGAAAGTCCATTAGTAAGAAACATGACTAATTGGTATATTTACTTACATACATCTCAATTATCCATTTATATATATACGAGTATATATAGTTTCAAGATCATCCCAATTTTGGTATATAAATTCCGTAATTTTACGTCACCTTGATTAAGAGTAGATCAGCAGCAGAGCGCAAGTATATATATATATATATATATATATATATATATATATATATATATATATATATATATATATATATATATATATATATAAGAAAGGAAATCTATTTAAGATAATTACAAAACCATGCCATTGAAATTTGCGCACAGTGATAGATTTTTTAACCCTGATTATCCCTCTTATGAATAGCCAACACACCTCTTTTTTGTTATAATCGCATACTTAAATATTTTTTGGTTTCTTATATTTATATGTATATAGAATTTGACAATTAAGGTCATAGCCAAAAAAATATAGTTTTTTTTTCTTATACAATTAATTGAAATTGTGGCTGAAAACAAATAAATTTTTGTTTTGCGTTGGAGGCACACACACACACACACACACACACGCATACAATTTTAGACGAGAAATTTTCATACACGAGTATACATTAATTATTAATTAAATTTATTTTTCTATGATTTAATTATTATTTTATCTCGCGCTATTAAAGGTATGGTCACATACCTATAAAAAACTTATATTACTATTTCTTGTTCTTGTCCTTAACTAGTTAAACCATAACACCAAAATTAGAAGAACAAAAAAAAATTTAACTCAAACCACTTATTGATTGATTCAAGTTTTTGACGTTGCTCGATATTTATTTTTTGATTTAATTTTGATTTATGATCTCTTCTTTGTAAAATGATTGACAGAATTATTTTTTATATATATTCTTAAGGTCACTGAACTTTTATATATATATAACGATTTTATATGATCTGTGCTGATAAATCTATATCGTGATAAAATTAATTCTATTATTAATTCTAAAGAAACTCAACCAACAACAATAGTAAAAAAAAAAAAGTGCTCAAAATCAAATATAATAAATAAATTTATTATGTTGAATCTTTTTTTAACATTGAATTCATTTACAAAAACTTGCAATGATGCTGTGAAGATCGTCGAAAAATAAAGAAGAGTATATAATATTATATACAATTTTTTCAAGATCATTTCCCATGAAATCGAAATTTAATTAATTTAAATAATCACGATTTATATATTTTTAGTTGAATTTTTATTTTAAGTAAATAATAGAAGAAAACAATTATGTTTGGTTTATCATTACATTATATATATATATATATATATATATATATATATATATATATATATATATATATATATATATATATATATATATATATACATATATATATATATATATATATATATATATATATATATATATATATATATATATATAATATATATATATATATATATATATATATATATATATCCATATAATATATAGAAAGTTTATTTGAGCGCTTTAATCTTTAGTTTTTTTAATATTGGTATATAAGGGAAATGAGATGGTCGTGAATAAATTACAATAATATTTGCTTACTTAAAAATCGAGTGCATTTGGTGTACTTTCGCGTAATTTTTTTTAAAAAATTTATGTACATGATTTTCACGTTTTCCGTTTAGAAAGGCCTATAGTAATTTAGCTATAAGATTTAAATAAAAATTAACTACTGGTTATGTTTGAATGGGTTTACTAAAAACTTAACCAAACGTAAATATTAACTAAAGTTTAGAAAAGTTTGTAATTTGTTCAATTTTGATCAACTTCGTCTAGTTTGGTATATAAATTATATACAAAGCGAAGCTGTCGCATTGTAAAAAACGCGGTCGTTTACAAAAAAAAAAAAAGAATAGTTGATTTTTATTTAAGCTCCAATTGACGCCAGAAACCAAATTTGAAAAAAAATACTTGATTATATAAAATATAGTTGTATATGATACGAAATTTATTTCAGTAATTTAATATTCACAGAAGGTATGAAGTAACACATTTTATTATTCTATTAATTACTTCCTCCAATGAAAGCCATCTGGTGGTAGCTACTTTTAAAATTTTTGAATTTGGAACATTAAAATATTCCTAAAAAGAATAAAATCATTTTGCCTTTTGGGACAATGCGCAAAAAAGAAGTAAATGTTCTGTGCCATTTTTTCACATTCTTGAGGCAGCTTTTTTGTTCCCATCGTGATCAAATATGGGTTAATTGTTATTAATATTGCCATATTGCCTGAACCTCACATTTTTTCTCTATCATAATATTTGCATTATCGGTCTCAAACCCTAGGCAGTTTTCGATGGGAATTTGATGTAACTCGAAAAAATTTATTATTTGGTCATACAAAGACTTTGCATCACTATTTTCAAGTTTCAAAAAACACAATAAACTATCGATGGTTTTGTTTAATTTTAAGTCAACATACCGTGCTGCTAAGGTTAAACAGTTTTTAGAACTATAATCAGTGCTTTCATCAACTAGGATCGAGAAATATTGTAATTTAAAAATTTCTACAATAGTATTTGTAGCTTCATCGCTTAATATCTTGCAAATTGTTTCAGTAGCTTTTGTCCTTGCAAATTTATTGATCATTAATAATAAATTAACCCTAATTTATAATTTTAAGAGCTCCATTGGGCTCAACGGCTCTAAACATACTTCTAAGCTCTGTTTTGGAGCTAAAGTGCCAAATACTTCGTTTTGCTCAAAATAGGCTTTTTGATTAATTTCATTGAATTCTATTCGTTTTATTTAAATCTAAAAAATAATAGAACAATGAGTGTAATCAATTTAAGGCTGCATGACAACATATTTTTTTTTCTACTCCGTAGCGTAAATAAAGCGTGAGGATGGTTTATTCGCGGAATTAGGCATTCTTCTCTCCTGAACGGCTCATTCAAACCGTTGCCACTATCACATTATTCATTAACTTTGTCACAATCAGTCGGGTTCCATTGCACAGTTTCGGGGCTTTCGTAGTATAATGATGACAGATCCAGCTTTAAGAAATGAGGCGGCATGCCAGGCAAATCCAAAGAGTTTAGGAATTCCACTGGATAATTGACGACTTCGTCTTCGTTTTCAACGCGATCGATCGATTTGTATAAATGCAATTTTCCCGGAATTTGATTTTGAATCGTCCAATTCAAGACATCATAATATTTTTCGCAGGTAAAATTGCTCGTGCGCTCAGCCAATCGTAGTTACGATAATTTTCACCAATACATTAGATAGTTTGGATGTACATTAGTGATGAGTTCATCTTTCGTTGAAGTGAATTGCCAAATTTCAGATGGAATCGATATTAAACCACTGGAAGTATATCTACTGGAATTCGTCCATTTCCAATTCTCAGCAGTTCTTTGGAGAAAACTTCTACGATTCTATACTGTTGCAGGAACACTAGCATATTCATACTCAATGGAATTTTCAAATACGATGACTTGAGACATGCGTTTAATTCATCTGCCGCTATTGATTTCGGTATCACGAGAAGTGTTTGTTGGAAGTCGCCCACCAACAGTATCTTTAAGCCACCAAAGCGATGATTATTATTGCGCTGATTATTATTATCAATGATCGATCGCGTGCTTCTAATGATAGTTTGTGCGCCATCGTGCACTCATCCCATGTTTAACGGAAGCTTCAGTGCTGAATGTGTCGCTCTCCTACCTTCTAACAGTCTTGCAGCAATTACAGTAGATCCGAGAGCTATCATGTCAAAGTTATCATGTCGTAAGCACGTTCGCGTTCCAGTTCATGATTCAATACATCTCCAGGTTGATGATTTGGCGCTGGCATATGAATTTTAGTCAATATATAGTTTGCCATTCATAAGCATACACAAACCTTCAATCAGCACTAACGCTTCATTGTAGATGTCATCGTTCATTTGCTATTCGAAATTTTCTGTCGCGACTCGTGAGCGATGCAATATGTCTTCTGTGATGTCATCTTTGTACGTATCTCATAATTGACATGGGATCATTTCGACATGTCTACCTTCAATGACATGTCGAAATGATCATAGCGAAAAGTGTACGAATTTGATTGGTATAGGCGAAGAAGCTATTGCATCGACTAGCGTTTGATTCTTATCGTGTTCAAGCAATTGTAACTACTAACTGTTTGCTTCTTGAAATGTTGCATACACCGTACCATTTACGGTCCGCAATGACTCAAACGAAGTCGAACCGCGCACATTAACCAAAAGCAACCAAAAGTAGAATCAATCGTCGTTCTTATAAACAATAAAATATCAAACAATAAAATATATATATATATATATATATATATATATATATATATATATATATATATATATATATATATATATATATATATATATATATATATATATATATATATATATATATATACCGGGTGATTTTTAGGCTGAAACTTTCAAATAATTCGGACAAAAAGCACTCTACGAACAAAATGTCCATTATCAAAATTTAATCATTCCGCAAGGGAAATTAGTGCTAAAGCTAAAATTAGTACCTTCCTTTCCCTCTTTGGGGCTAACCTTGCAATTAAAATAGGATCCCCTATTTTTTATTGCAGATTTGGATTTTACGGCTAAAAATAAGTACGTAAGTTAGTTAATTTTTGTGGAATTGGAATTCCGCAAATTGGTAATTTTTGCTGGAAGTGGCTGATTCCATATAGAGCTTGGTAAATATTTCAAAAAGTACAGCACTCGTGAGAAAACGTTAAATGCAAAAAAAAAAAAGAAAACTAAAAATAAAAAATTTCTGCCAATTGGTTAGCCTATTTCCTCCAAAGTTAACTTACTTACGTATTTATTTTTAGCCGGAAAATCTGAATCTGCAATAAAAAATAGGAGGGGAGCTACTAATCCCTCGCCAGGGGAGGTACTAATTTTAGCGCTTAGGTATTTCTCCTGCGGAATGATTCAATTTTGATATTATACATTTTGTCCGTAGAGTGCTTATTTTCCGAGATATTTGAAAGTTTCAGCTTAAAAAAATTACCCGATATATACCCATCCCCTGATTTATACGATATATTGGTTCCGCAGAAAACCGTATATTTATGTATGAAAAATTGTGTAAATCGAAAATATTAAATACACTTAGTTTCAACCTTTTCCACCATCTCTACTATTTCAGAATATTCAGGGTGCAATGAAACGTTAAAAATATTAATATCAATAACTTGTGGCCAAATCTTTCGCCAGCATGCATTAAGTGCAGATTTTTTAATGTCGAAATATGCTAATACGATAAGTTCAACCATAGATTAAGATATAATAAAGATGGCCCATAAACAAGCAGCAAAAATGTATATCTAGAAATAGTAATAAAGAAAGTAAAAATAAAAAGAAAAAGAAGAAACCATTTATTTTTGTACAAATCTTCGATGGAAAGAATTGCAACAGGCTGTAAACATAACTTACATGAAAGGAACCAGGATGGAGCTCCAGTGTAGAAGCCGTATTAGTTATTTATCTTGGACTTAATAAATTGGTCAATTTATTAGAAAAACTGACAAAATAAGATATTTCATTGGAAAACATTTTAAAATTCTCTTTCCTTTTAATACTTTTTTCTGGATACCCATATTAAGTTATATTGAAAGTGTGCAGAAAAGATTTGGTCGAATATATGGGACATACTCGGGCCGTAATATATACCTTCCATGTTTAATATTTTAATTTAGCTTGGAAGTAGTTCCAATATAGAATAAATATTAACTATTACATTTTGCCTCTACTCATAATAGGTACCAGGTTGAACATTTTTACAGATAACATTTTTACCAATTAGAATGACTTTTTTTAAAACTATAGAAGAACAAAATTTTGTAGCCCGAGAAAATGTCTATAAGTTATTTCGAATTTTAAAAAAATATAATCTGGAGAAGTTACAATAACCGCTGAAATATTTCGGACTTAAACTGCTGTAAATTAAGTGAAAAGGTTTGCATTTCTCACTATCGGTTACTGTGTCTATCCAGATTGATGGATTTTCCTCTATATTCATCCTTTAAAAATTGTAATTCTTAAAGTTACATATTCTGTTGATATCCAAGTAACTTTCTCTCCATTAACTTTAAATCAATGTACATTTCAAACGTCAACCAAGTAAACTTGTACCAAAACTTGAATTCCTTCAATATCAAATGGATATAAAGCAAGTAATCTCATTTAAGTAAATTGAACAGTGTAACGATTTAATTAATTTAATAAAACTAAACTTTTAACATTTACCAATAAATTAATTTTGATGATTTTTACTAAATCACTATTGAAGCTTGAAAATCCAAAGTGACACAAAAGGTTGCAACAAAATTTAATAGAATTTAAATTGAGTTTTATAGACTTTCAACTTTTTATTTTATTGAGTCAAGTTTATAATTAAAATGAATGGCGATGATTTAATTAATTGTATAGCAAATTTCAATGCTAAATTTTTAGGTGGTTTTAGGTGAAGAGCAATTTTCCTAATCAATTTTTTAAACTATTAAATATACTTAGATATCTTAACAGCTTCTATATATTAGTTGTCTACATGTTAAATAAATTAAATTTCACCTGGAATATATAAAAATAAGTCTTATTGCGTAAGATAAGATTCTTATCCGACGCACGGTCCTAAGTTCGATAATTAACTTATAATTTTTTAAAATGTTGCTGAAGTTGCAAAATGAGCAGAATATTAAGTGGAGTTAGTATAGATTACATGGTAGCAAAATATTAAGTAATTTAGTGGAGTAAAATTGTGACTTGGTCTAACAGTCCAATAATGGTTCCAATCCATCATACTAATTATTTTCAACCATTTTTAAAATTCCGTAATATTTTCTAAATACATATATTCTAAAAAAATTTGGAATTACATACAAAGTGACTAATAAGCATTATAGAATATTATAAAACTAAAAGTAACTACAATTTTGTGTTCTATAGTTTGGGACCAAACGAAATGTGGTTTGCAAATAGTTTTATTTTTTCGAGGTAAACTGTTGGAAGCTGAAAATAGAGTCCCTAAAAGACCTGGAGTTCAGTTCATATCAACTGCAAAACTTCATACACTCAGCCTTTGAGATCAGTTGTCCTGTGAAGCAAAGGGACCAAGCAAAGCCAAACCCACCAGTGAATGAGGCGATTATAAAAGGGCAATTTACAATTACAATCTCAAGTTAAGGTGGCCAAAGAGGGCAACTTGGAGAAGTTTTTGCGAAGGATTGCCCTCTGCAACTTGGCTCCAGATGGTCTTAGGCCGATGTGAGTTTTACTGAGAACCGGAGAAAAACTATAAGCGACACCTTTAAAAACCCACTTTCTGGACTCCTTGTGCCGGAGCCCCTTGAAGTCGCCTACAAAGATATTCACTCAACTAAGATATTCACGGCCAGCAAGGATGGATGGGCTGTTAGCTCATTTAAATCCTTTAAATCCGCTGAAGGTGATGATATTTTTCCAGCTCTCCTGCAGAGGGGTATTGAAGAGGTTATAGCTTGGTCCAGATCATTCGGGCTAGCTATGCTTTAAACTACATTCCAAAACTGTGGAGAAAAGTAACTGTGGTCTTTATTCCAAAGTAAGGGGGTCGTCCAACTACCCAGCCCAAGGCATATCTTCCAATTAGCCTCACGTCGTTTCTATTAAAAACAATGGAGAAAATTTTAGATTACCATATAAGAAGTGAGGCTCTAAAAAGAAACCCACTTCATCGAAATCAGTTTGCTTATCAGGCTGGCAAATCCACGGTGATGGCTCTTAGTTGTCTGATCACTAAAAATGAAAGCACTTTTGATGTTAAAGAAATCGCCCATTCCGCCTTTGTTGACATTGAAGGTGCTTTTGACAATACATCCTATAAGTCAATAGAGAGGGCAGCATGCATAAAGAAAATCCAGCTTCCTCTCACGGTTAAGTGGATTGGTTCGATGCTGAAAATAGAATTATTACAGCTCAATTAGGTAGTGAGTCAGTAACTAACAAGGCTGTAAAGGAATGTCTCCATGGAGGGGTATTGTCTCCATCACTAAAGAATGGTTGTTGATGGACTGCTTTCACTTCTGAGTAGCCCAGGACTTGATGTCTGGGAGTCATTCTAAATCAAAAACTAAACTGGAAACAATACATACTCTAGATTCAGAGTAAAGTCACTAAGGCACTCTGGGCCTGTCGGAGGCTCTATGGATCAACCTGGGGGTTTACAACCAAAAATAATCTATTGGTTATTTCTAACAATCTTTAGACCCATGGCCATAAATGTTTCGATAGTGTCGTGGCCTAAAACTGAGGAGAAGGAAACACAAACATTACTAAGTAAAGTTCAACGTTTTGCTTGCCTCGGTAACACGGGAGCAATGAGAATATGCCCGACTGGTTCAATGGAGATGTTCCTAGAACTGGCTCCATTGCACCTGCATGCTGTAATTGTGGCCCTGAGGATGTAAGCAGCAGAAAATTTTCAACCAGGCAATATAGTCGGCCGCTTTGAAATCCTTCGGAATTTTGAGTTAAACCATTCCATTAGAATGCCTTCCGACATTATGCCAGCCAAACTGGATTTCAATAATTCCTTCTGTTTTGTTGCCGGATAGTGACAGTTGGAGGACAGAGAAGCCAACCTTTGAAAGAGGATCCATGATATGGTACACAAACGGTTCCAAAATAGAAGATGGAACAGGATTAGCAATATTCAGAGAATGGAAATGTCCTTTCCAAGTCTTGGGGATCCAATGCTACTGTTTCCCAAGTATAAATGCACGCCATAGAACTTTGTGCCAAAATAGGCATAGAAAAGGGCCTAAATAGCACTAAGATCTTTATTGTATCGGACAGTCAAGCAGCCTTAAAGGCTCTTAGGTCCCTCACCTTACCGAATCAAAACTGCTGTGGGATTGTCTTAACGCAGTTAAAAAACTGGCAACCACAAATAAGGTAACACTTGTGTGGATTCCAGGACATACTGGGATCGAGAAAAACGAGGCTACTGATGACTGATGGCCTGGCCTTAGCGGGTTCTGGTTCACCATTTATTGGGTCAAAACCCTTCTGCAGTGCTAAGGCACACCTTAGAACAGCGATCAAACGCTGGGAAAACTTAGAAACGTTCTTTTTTTGCGCAAAATTCCAGGACTGCGACAGACGAAGAGGTTTATTTCACTTTCGTCAAATCGAGTTAAAGAACTCCTCGCACTTGGCGAACTTGAGTTAAGGCTACTAACTGACTTCCTCACAGGCCATGTTCCTATAAAATATCATCGTAAGAATATGGGTCTAAGTGCGATGGGTGCTTATCCCTTCTGTAATATGGAAGTGGAATCAGCGAATCATGTCCTGTGCCAGTTCGTAGCGATTTTTTGCCAACGACTGTAATATTTAGGTGGGAGAATAATGAGCCCAGACCAAATTATTCATGTACCGTTCAGAGATATTTTCGGGTTTATCAAGAGCCTGAATATTGACTGGATGGTTGATTAATAATGGTTTAAGTACAAACGATCTTTAATGTCGGGGTGCTTGTGGCTATAACGCTCACATGGCTCAAAAAAAATAAGCCTTAAGTCAGAAATTACGTGAAGAAAACAGCAACATGCAAGTCGTAATTAAATATCCAGTACAATTATCACGGTTGGTCAAGTAGAGGTCTGTTATCTATGTATGGTACATAGTACTAAACTATAAGCTCCGAGAGATCTACCACAGCCGTTTTATCGGATTCCCAAAATATTACACCTCTGTCAGGTCAACACTTATAAAACGTTAAAAATAATACCCTAAACTCAAGAAAATATCAGTTGGAGAGCCAAAAGTATTCTGGGACCAATCCAGCATGTATATTTTGTAGGCAACAAAATTAAGATACTAGAAGTTCTTCTGGCCATTAGGAAGCAACAAATTTTGATTCAGGCCAGCAATAGTCAACGATCGCTGTGATGCTTTGTTGATGGTGATTGCGAAGGCCAGACGCAAAGAAAACTGCAACCGCTTGAATTCGAATGGTAAATCGTCGGTATGCGTGGAATTAGCACATCATTTCCTTTGTATCTGGCTGTGATGATTGTTGCCTCGATCAAATTTGGTGTCCGTTTTTTGCCAATCTAGATTTGTTTATAGTTACTTGTTAAATATGTCTATATTCGGCTTCAATATTTCGTTTGCTATAGAATTCGAGGCGAGTTTCACGTTCTTCTACCATTTCGTTTAGTCTCAATGTTGAAACACGCAGTTACCCTTTTCGTAAAGACGATATTCATGTTCTTCCCCTGTTTCACTTGCTTATACGTTGATGTACTGTTGAGGTCTTCCTGAAGGCGTGATTCTACGGTTTCGGCTGTATTTTGAAATTGCTGCAATAAACGTATAAATATCTAACTTGTTACTTTTGTACTTGAATATAATTAATCAAAATTTTCATTTTTCTATTTTCAGGTAAGTTCATGACATCAAGTTCAAATACGCAAGGTAACATTATATCGTTTGTTGTATTTTTAATTTCTAACTTTAAAAATAATTCAATATTAATATGTACATTAAATATTCCACCAAACTGACAAAATATTACCACCCATTTTTATGTTGTAACGCGCACGCGGCAAGGAACAACCTATCATCTTAGACAAAGTGAAAAAAAAAAAAAATATGTAAATTATTATGTTCAGTGAAACGATCAAACACCATACGTAATTAATTGATATATGGTCTGTGCGAAGGCCATGCATTATATTTGTGTATGATCTTATTTTAAATCCAGAACAAAAGGAATTTGTTTTCTTCTCTATATAAATAATATTGAGCTAATTATTTCCTCTTCATAAAAACGAATTTTTGGTATGTTGAACAAAAAAAAACAGCAAATAACAAAAAAGATGCGCGAAATGGCGGTCAAGAGACCGCGTAAATATAAAAACCTTGAATTTAATTGTTTTTGCTTATTTTACTATTTTTTTTAGTAATTATAAGTATTTTAAATTAATTATATATATATATATATATATATATATATATATATATATATATATATATATATATATATATATATATATATATATATATATATATATATATATATATATATATATAATATAAATTTAATGAAGATTTTATTATAGTTTTTGGTTTAGTAATTTTGTATATATGTGACCATGACTGAAATGGTAACCGACACACAATTGAAAAAAAATTATTTAGTTGAAATTTGGAATTTGAAATATTAAATATTGTTTATGCGCTTTGTTTTGATTTGGGTGTTATGGTTGGTAAATTTTGCGTTAAGATTTTTATCTTACCTATATATATTGCTAGGTCTGTACACCGTTGTTTATTATGAAATGCATTTATTTGGGTGATTTCATATTTAACCATTGCCTTTACACAAATGATTGATCACGTAAAATTTATCATGAAATTTAATATTGCTTAAATTTTAAATATTATAGCGGGAAGTTATGTCAGAAGGAGAAATAAAAATTGTTATGTAGGTTAACATATATGATACCATAAATATTGGTAGATAATATTATATGTATAGATATATATGCATAAAATGATTCATCATTTCCAAATTTAATCACACGCCACTTATAATCCGCGATAATTATTATTCCATCTTAGAATCCTACGCGATCGCGCGCACATTTAAAATTTCTTTACAAATTCTGTTTGTTTTATACATACATAAATGAAATCCGGTTTTTGGAAGTGTATATATATATATATATATATATATATATATATATATATATATATATATATATCTATATATATTTATGTATATTGTATATTAAGTAATATGATATATTGCATCAAGGTACAAGAGTAATGATCTAAATACAATATTATGTGTGTAATTAAACTTAAATTATCTCTAATTAATTTCCAATTAATAATTTTTATAAAAATAATAATTACTTAAGCGCATAATATAGATTTTCCATCGTCGTTACGTTTAATTTAGAAAGTTAAAAAACCAATGAATTATAGATATTGCAATCTCTCTATAGTATGAACTCAATAATTACGATTTATATATTTATATTCTTAATAAAAATATACCTTAAGACTTAAATGATTTATTTGAAAACTAGACGAAAAAATAAAAATCTACGAAAGCGTATATTTGATATAATACCTATATATATATAGAAATAGAAAATGTATTGTCTCTCTATACAGCCAATATATATATAAATATATAATCTTTTATGGATTTTGTTGTTGTCAAGTTTTTTTTCTCTAATGCAAATAATGAAAATTTATTTCTATCGCTTATTTATATAAATATACATATAGCTATATACACATATATAATATAAAACTGAATATTATGCTTGTATTCTAGACAGTTTTCTTGAGAGCATGGTGAAATTGACCGAATTTATGTTTTTCTTTAAACTTGATATATATATATATATATATATATATATATATATATATATATATATATGTGTATATATATAAATATATATATATTTATATATATATATATATATATATATATATATATATATATATATATATATATATATAAATATGTATATATATAAATATATATATATATATATATATATATATATATATATATGTATATATATATATATATATATATATAGATATATATATATATATATATACATATATATATATATATATATATATATATATATCAAGTTTAAAAAAAAGTTTAGTGGTTAAATGAATTTGTATTTCTTGTTACATCTATAACAAAAAAAGTAATTTTTCCAAATTTTTTAAATTACCGTTTAATTACTTGTAAATAATGACACTTTATTTTGTAAAAAAATCAGCTTGGCACTAGAACAATACAACCCTTTGAAATCAATAGTTTATATTTCTTCCTACTCAAATTGTCTTTAAATTTGGTTAATGCCATTTCTGCAGACACTAATACAAACATTTAACAAAAAAGAATACAAGTTATAAATAGTTTTCGGCAAAATCGCAAATAATAACGTATTCTCCCTGGCAAATGTTTTCCTTTCTTTCTCGAAGATACTCATACTGTCGCTTAGCAGTAACAATCCTCTTAGAATTTCAAGAAATTCTTCCGTTGACTTTATAATTTCTTCGAGGCTGCACCGATCTTGTTGTGTCCGCATATGACATTTTATTTCCTCCGTACCCTATTTGCCTAATTTTTGTTGAATTTTGAAAATCCGACACGATCATTTTCATTTTGTTGTTTGTATTTATGGTATGCTTCCTTTAGGTTCAGCAACATCAACCTCTTAGTTTTTTAACTTTTATTGCGCCTTTAAGGACGCCTACTGTATATATCATGCCCGGTAATATTCAACTTACTTCGTTGTCGTAATAATATTCCAAAATGCTACCTTAACCTTACATCGGCTGATAATACCCTTAAAAGGATCTGGGTAACTATAATGTCCTATGGTAACAACTAGCGGTTTCATTTGCCTGCTTGTGTATCTGCTTACTCCAAATTCTTCTTCTATACGCTTTTGACTCCAACTAGCTGGCAATGTGGTTAGCAAGTACATTATTTGATGTTACATCATTTTGATTTAACCACGCGAAATTTTGTTTTGTTTGTTCTTCCAACATGAATTCCAAAGCGATTACAGCTTTATAAGCACAGTATCCTTACAGCATAAACTCTAATTTTCACAAATGTTCTTATCTTATCGACTATTGCTCTAATACTTTGATTCAGAGGTGGAAAATCGTTAAAAATATACTATTAAAATCAATAGAATTCACTTGTAATTCTAAAAAATTCCCATTCCTGTTCTTCATCATCGTTCGTTGGAATTTCTTTAACATTATCGTTCTATATTTTTTAACCCAGTAGAATTTATTTCATCATTATCTTGATGTTGACGGGAATACAGCACTTTAATTACGGCAAGCTGAATACCGTGAGCTAAACAAAATTGATGTTCAGCATTGATAATACAGCAGGTATAGTACCAAATTCCACAACCTCAAATCCCACGAAATTTTTGCTGTCAGTGAGTAGGTTTAGTAACCAATCAGTGAAAGCTTTCACTGGCATCATTATATGATGCTCACGATCAAGATTTAAATATGTTTATAGAATTCGAGTTATTATGGCTCGTAATTTTCAATAGGTGCTCTTCTGGCATTCCGTTTATAGCCAATTGACTCACTGCTGTCGATCTATTAGAGTGCTTGGTAGTTTTGTTATCCTTGGTATTTAAGCCAATTGACTCAGCGGAAGATTTTGTCCAGTTGCTTATAGTATTTTTCTTAATTGGTATATTATAAAACCAAAGATCTGTCTCCTTTTCCCATGAGCGGTTTGGCCTGAAAAATATTCGGTTTGATTTGATATTTTTTCCTCGTTTTGAAATTATTTTTAAAAATAATCTGACCAGGTATGATGTGCTATCGTGGTTTTCCACTAGCCAATCACTGCCAGCACAGTTCTTCGAGCCTTCTTGACATGTTTTGCTTCTCCATGCTAACTCCACTGCAGCAATGTGGTAAAACTTCCGAAGTTGGCCTTCATGAGTGTTTTCATCCAACAAATTCACTATATTATTGAAATCAGCTGAGCTTAATGGTACCGAGCAGTTTTTTTTGTTTGATCCGCTTGAGGTATTTTGCGCTTTGCATCTCGTGCAGCCCGATCTTTTCTAAATAATACGCTCTTAAAAGGATCTACACTCAGAAAAAAACGAAAGCATTTTTAATTGTTAATTTAATTTACTTTTATATAAATTCTAAATTGGCTAAGCAGAGAATTGTTAAGTAATATTAACTTATGCTATACGTAAATAAAACAAAATTCGAATTGTAAAATTGCTAAAACGAAATTCACTATAGATTAAGTGAATTTAACTACCGAATGATGTGACCTTTACTTACAGTAAACTCAAATTTATAAAAAGGAAATTATTTGCACTTACTAACAGGTTATATTAATTAAACAATTCTGTCAAGTATACTAATATAAATTCTAGCTTAACACTAAAAATAATGTTTAAAATACATATGTAAATGTTAAAAAATTCATTATTGAAATTGTATGAAATGGATTCCTCTCAATTTAAATATAGATGACTAAAACAATTTGTAACTCTTCAACACGTTAGAACCGTTTATTTTACTTTTAATGGTTTAACTTTTATTGTTGTGTGCCGCTCGATTGTTGACATCAAAGTGGACGAGAAAACAATTTAAGTCAAGTCATGATCTATAACAATATTAAAGTTACAAAATGGTGAACAAATAATTAAGCTACTTAAATTGTAATAATCTACATTAATTGTAGATGGCAGTATAAATAATCGGTAATGCAGTCCGCTTCTAATTGATCACACAAACAACGATTATCGACTTTCAACTGATATAAATGTGTACACCAAGCAATAGTATATAACATTATATAATGCAACTTTCAATTCCTTAACTATGATCCGGAACATCCCGCGCTCCTTGACTCAAGAGAGCCACAAGGTGTATGCAAATTTTTGATATGGGTAGCTTGATTTCACCGAATTTGGTCTTAATGACGACTACTAGGACTAATTCATCCTGTCCTGGAATTGTTTGGATAATGCCTCCCATTAATTACTTGGTTGGTGGAACAACCTTATCCATCACCACCACAAGGTTTCCGGAGGTGGATTTGGAAAGGTAACTTTTCATTTATTTCTTTGTTGCAACGTCACCAGATCGTTACTTGATATACCACCGTTGCCAGAAGTGTTGTAACATCCACTGAACATGCTGCCAGCGCGACAACCGACCTTCCTTCTGCTCCAATAAGTTTGGTTCTGGTATTAGCATAACTGGATGACCAATTAGGAAATGACCAGGAGAGGATCCATATTTTCTGAAGAAATCTCGCTCAGTGGCCGAGAATTGAGTATGGATTCAATCTGTGTAAGCAACGTTGTCATCTCTTCAAAGGTAAGCAGCGTTTTACCTATAGTACGCGGAGGTGGTACTTGGTAGACTTAATGCCTGCTTCCCATAACCCTCCAAAATTGGGAGTACCTGGCGGAATGAAATGCCACTCAATGTTGTGGAATTCCTCAGTGGTCATATCACTCACCAACTCCAGATGTACTGCTTTTATAGCCATACCACAAAAAGTGCCAGGTAAAAGTGCCAGATAAGCTTTTATAGTTTTAGCATCTCGCAAACGTTATTCCTTGATATATAGTGGCCCAGCATAATCCACTCCTGTGATGAAAATGTGACTCATGAGCTGCTGTTGATGATGCGCCTTTAAACGGGTGCACTTGATCCACTGCCTAATCAGTCGTCTAATTTCAGTTTTACATCTCAGGATGTTGTAATTTTGTTTTAGTATTGCCATCAAAAGTGTGGGACCCACATGTAGTTGTTTGAGATGCTCATCTCTAATAATCATGGTGGTCACTTGATGATTTGATGGTAATATGACTGGATGTTTTACGTCATAAAACATTTGAATCTCGACTTATTGGTTTATTATTATTGAGCGAATTCATCTCAGCTACAAAATTGGTTAACTGCACTTTTTGAATGATCAAATTAGATTCGTCGCATTTCGCTTCGTTGTTTTGTTGTGAAAATTCTAATCCCGCATCCGCACTGCTTGCTGATTTTTTCCGAAATAATATGATAATTCGAATATCAATTTCGAAAATTTTGAACATCGTTCAATAAGACCAGATAGCCCATCGTGGTCTTGTATGTTCAACAATAGAATTGAATTCTTCTTCTCATCTTTCAGTGCCGTCTCCGGAAATTCCGAATTGAGTTTTTTCTGACTTGGCCAGTGTAATTCGCTTTTCTTTAACCAATGTGGACCATTCCACCATAAATCGTAGGTTACTAATTCCTCCGGGAATAAGCGACGCGAGGCGCAGTCAGCTGGGTTGTCGCCACTGGCTACGGTTGGTTTGTTGTAGAATGAATGATACCCTATTAGCTACATAGGTCTGCCATTTCCGTGGGCATAACGATATCCAGTTCACCACAATTGTTGAATCGGTCCATAATATGTATTTGACAACTAGTTGAACCTTGAATGTCTTCAACACTGATATCAGTAGCTTGGTTGATAAAACTGCAGCACAAAGCTCCAACCGTGGAATGCTGATAGTTTTAATTGGTGCTACTTTTGTCTTTGCCGTAACGATATTGATTTAATACCCGTCTGCTGTTTTCGTTCGACTATAAATTACTGTTGCGTAAGCCAACTCTAAGGCGTCTGCAAATTCGTGCAGCTCCACTTTTTGATCCTCGGTGTACAGCCATCTATTAATGCGAATGTCTTCCAATCTACTCAAGTTATTTCTTATTGCTGTGTAGTTCTGGGAAATTGTATTTGGTAATTGTTTATCCCAACCAATTCCTATCAACCATATAGTTTCTGGAATAATATCTTTATTTTAACTGTAGATGGCAACAACCATCCAATTGGGTCAAATAGTCTAGCTGCTTCTGATAGCATGCTACGTTTGGTAAATTTCTGACTAACTTAAATCACCTTGAATTGAAAGGTTTCATTTGTGGGAGAGTACCTCACTCCGAGTAGGGAAAGGGCTTGGTTTTCATCCTTGAAATTCATGAGTGTGACTTCTTTGTCTGCTTCAGGGATAGTACGCATAAGTTCGGGACTATTGGATGCCCACTTGCGAAGGTTGAAGCCTCCTTTTTCCAACAGACAAATTAGATCTTGAACAATCCTTTTAGTATCTTCGACATTATTTGTGCCCGACATGAGGTCATCGACGTAAAAGTATTGTTTAAGCACTTCTGCAGCCCCCGGAAATTTGCCTTGATAGTCTGACGCAAGTTGATTTAAAGTTTGCGTCGCTAAAAAAGTAGCAGATTTCGTACCATAAGTAATCGTTAACAGGCTGTAGATATGCAGTTCTTCAGGTTCGGTTCCTTTCTCCAAAGAATTTTTTGAAATTCTGTGTCCTTTTTGTCGACCCAAATTTGCCGAAACATCTTCTCACTGTCGGCTGTGAAGACGATTTTGTGAGTCCGAAATCGAAGTAATAAGTCCCTTAAGGTGGATTGTACGACTGGTCCCACTGCCAATTGATAGTTCAAGGAATTTCCATTCCTTGTCTTTGCCGAGCCATCAAAGACAACCCGTGGAGCTTCGTTGAACTGCTCGCCTTAAATACCCCGTGGTGCGGTAAGTAATATTGTTCTGCTTCACAATCGTTGGCTAATTTCATATGTCCCAGCTCTAAATATTCGTCCAAAAACTCGCTATATTATCGTTCAATTTCTATATCACGAAAGAATCGCTTTTCCAAATTAGACAATCGTTTTATAGCCATTATTTTGAACTTGCCCAATTTCTGTAGACCATTTTTAAAAGGTAGACTGACTATATATTTACCGTCATCAGCTCTCCAAATAGTATTCTGGAAGTGTATAGCTGTAGTGTACGACATCTTTAATTCCTTCAATCTCCCAAAATTTCCTGAGAGTCCGATCAACATCCAGATGAAGAATAATTGGAACGTTTTCAGTGCCAACTTCATCAAGAATTGGCGTTCCCGCAGTCACCCATCCTAAGTTCGTATAATGAACTACTAAATTTGTCTTCGGAATATACCTTTTACCACTACAAATTTAATCGAAGAATCATTAATAATATAAATTCATTACGCCCTTGAATCCATATTCGGCCATTTGTCTTCTTAAGCCCGAGTCACTGAAAATACTTCTCCGTAACAAAGGATGTTTGGGATCCGGTATCTAGCAAAGCTCTGCAATATTGCCAATCCCCGTTTTGACTTTCGACTTTTATCTATGCATTTGGAAGAAGTGCATTTTCTACCGAGTTAGCATGACCACAATTCGTCACTTTCGTCTTATCGTTAGTTGCTGGTACATCCAAATAGAGTATCACGTTATGTCTTTTCTGGCACAAACTACATTTACGTTTTGATTTACACTGATAAACCATGTGTGAATCACTTAAACAGTTAAAACATCTAGCATGCTCTTTCACATAATCTCTTCGCTTCTGAATTTCTAATGCTAGAAATTCGGCACATTCGTAAATTTCATCCATTTTTGAAGAATTATGGCTGTAAAGTTCCAAATAGTTTTTAAATTGGCTTTCTTAAATTCCTCGCCGTTTTCATACCCGAATCGTGAAAGTGACATTTTGAACTAAAATTGGATGTAATAAACAAATATTTCTTAACACAGAATTAGTTAAGGCTGCTAGATTGTAAATTGTACTATGAAAGTGTTATTTTGTAAAATAAAACTATGAATTCTTTTCATCTAGTAGCCAGAGTATGTTTTGCAAAAATAATAAGCCTATTAAATCGATCAATTTCGAGTCACGTGAACGAAATATTCCAATTAAAACTATAATAACTGATAATTTCCCTAGAGAAATTAGCAGTTTAATGTTATTTTGATTAGTTTATTTCGTACACGTGTCAAAAAAATTTTCAATTAAATATTTTCTAGTCTTGTACCAACATAAATTTTAAAATTTATGAATGATTTGTATTTAATTCTCTTAAAGTTGTTATATTCTTTAGTAACTTACACTAAAAAAGTTATATACAAAAAACGTTTGCAACATATTTTGAAATCTGTCGTATTTGTCCGTCGAGCCGTTGATTTGGGTTTAAAAATACCTATCTCGTCGTATTTTGCAAAAACAAAAAATAATTAAGTCTTTTTTTTTTTTGCACACTACCACGATTAACTTTGGTGATGCAAACTGTAAAAAAAATAACAACAAGACATAATTCATGAATTAGTTTCATCATACTATGCTTTGTCAATTTTTATAAATAAAAAAAAAAATCACCAAAACGTATATGCCATTTCGAATTAAATTTAATTATAAAAAAAAAAAAAAAATTAAAATTAAATTGGGATTTTCATATAATTTTATCTCGCATTTGGATCGAAAGAAATGCAGTTTTTTTTCGATTTTGCTGTACCGTACACCAAAATTCGAATTTCACAATAAATAATATTATTATCTTATAGTCCATTGACAATGTGTACACGCAGGCCATAGCGAACAATTATTTTTTTTTTTTTATACAAAAGACAAAAACTTTTAATTTTTTGGTAAAACTTACGGAACCACGAAATTCAAAGAAATCCACAAAAGAAAAGACATAACATTTTTGCTTTATTCTTCGTATAAGTTACATGTATATAGTTTTCAGCATTCAAACATCCATATTAGGTTATTCGTCATGGTCAAGAAAAAAGAATTTATTATGCTTATATAATATACCATAAATATGAGTTCAAAGCGCGGTAATTTAATTTTATTATCAATTATCTACAAGCATATAAGATTTTAGCAGTATGTCGATAAAACAATAAAAAAATCGAAATTAATACGTTGAAAATTAATTGTATGCTAATCGCAATTGACCGCACAAATAAATTAATTTTATAATATCATCCGGATAAAATTTCGACTTCCGATTAAAATTCACTCCTTCCGTTCATTTCACTTTACTTTAACGATCACTCTATAATTATTATTATATATATTTTTTGCAAAAAAAAAAAAGTGAAAATTATAATAAAATCTTTAAAAAAAATTATAAATTATATATATATTTAATTATATTTGGTTTATAATTTATTTTAACGAACAAAATCGAAAAATACTCACGATTGTTTAATTTAATTAAATTGTTATTTCCTTTACATATGTATATAAGTGTTTGATGGTTGGTAATTATCTAAAAGAGGTTCACTGACATTACGGGAATCTATATAACCATACATAAATGTAATTCGCGGAATTGTGTATGATGTCATTAATAGACATTAAGGTATAATTCGGCCTGGTTCAATGACTTTTTAATCATTAAATGAGTACATGTATATTGTCTAATCAGTTCCATATAAATTAAAAACCAAACAATTCCAGATTATTTGTATATACTATGTACTTTCTCTCTGGGTTGCCGTTTCGACATGACTTCGCGGTTTTTTTTAAAGTTAATTTTTTTGGCTATATGACTTTGGAATTTATAATTTTTTTTTATTTGATTTATGACTTTGGTTTTTTATTTGCATTGTCCGTTTTTATTCCTGTGAGAGTTTTTCATTTTTTTATAACGTCATGGTATTTTTCTTTTGAATGGTATAATATTTTGTGTTTTGAGTGTCTGCGGACGTATTTTTATTGTAGTTCCATAATCGTTTGTTCTCGATATCTGATTTCAGTTCCGCTTTAAAATAAAAATTGTTGAAGTTTTTTTGTTTTACTGTGCCCATTTCGTTCGTTTACTATATAATGAAAGCCGTATATAAGACTTTTTGATGGGTTACCGATAAGTCTTTTATTTAAGGATTTTTTTTTAATTTGGACCAATTAGTATTGAATTAAATTGTCTGTAGCTTAAGTCGTTAGATAATTAATTTATAGCTGTAAAACTTTTTTCATACAAATACTATAGTTGAAAGCCTTTACAATCCAGTGTCGATTAGTAATAAAGATAAAACTGGAAATTTTTACCATGCTCATATTGAATAAATATTTCAGGACGTTTGTCAAGAATCACGAACAATTTTTGATAACAATATTATTCACTCCTTTAAATCCTTTGGAACGTTTCGTCTCAAATTACACAATCTCCCAGATAGTGACGAGTTCATCGAAATTATATAAGCTATAACTTTTAGGAATGTCCAGAGTCTATTTGTATGATTCCTTCGGACTGAAAACAGTATTAGCCGGTGCATTTAATTTTGAGAGTAATTATTGTTGAACATTTACAAAAAAAAATTAGTAAATTCTTCGACTATTCTTTGTCAATCATTTTCCATGTACGCTATGGATTTTTACATGATGCATCGAATTTGTTGATGTTAAAATGAATTTTAACAGTTTTGTCATAGATTATGGATCAGATATACATATAGGTTTTTACTGGAGTTCTTCAAAGAATTGGATAAGTTCTGAATTTTAATTACATCAAACATCCAACATCATTGGTTGTTATTTTTTATTTTCAATATCTCTGGGGACGGTACATGAATCATTTCGTCTTTGGCGAACAATCGATGCGCATTGGCACAGAACATGTTCCGTTGATTCCACTTCCATATTACAGAAGCGGCAAGATTCCATCTTGATGATACCTTAGAGGAACATAGCCTGTGAGGAAGCCAGTTAGTAGCTTCATCTCAGGTTTGCCAAGTATGAGGAGTTTCTTAACTTGATTTGACGAAGATGAAATATACCTTCGTCTTTCGTAGTCCTGGGATTCTGCGCCAAAAAAAGAACCATTCAATGTCGTCCGAACGTTTCGTCGCTGTTCTAATGTGTGCCTTATTGACACCGCGGAAGGGTTCTGGCCCAATAAATAGTGAACCAGAACCCTCCAGGACAAGGTCATCCGCAGCCTCATTTTCATCGATTCCAGTATGTCCTGGCACCCACACAAGTGTAACCTTATTTGTGGTTGCCCGTTTTTTAACTGCGTTAAGACAATCCCACACTAGTTTTTATTCAATGGTGTGGGACCTAAGAGCCTTTATGGTTGTTTGACTGTCAGATACAATTAATACCTTAGTGCTATTCAGGCCCCTTTCTATGCCTATTCTGGCACAAAGTTTTATGGCGTGCATTTCTGCTTGGGAAACAGTAGCGTTGGATCCTAAGGACTGGGAAAAGACATTTCCACTCCCGAATATTCCTGCTTCGTCTACTGTTTTGGAACTGTTTATGTACCATTGCCTGAATTTATTATGCAGAGTGCCTTAGTGGCTCTACTCTGAACCTTAAGTATGTATTGTTTCTAGTTTAGTTTATTTTTAGTTGATCCAGAATGACTCCTAGATATTTAACCTCACTGGAAAAATTAACAGTAACACCACATTGCCACATTACCAGTAACAAGAGAGCTGTAAGCGCAAAATTTCTCCTTTTGGTAAAAAGCACAATAACCGTTTTCATTTAAAAGGCTTAGTTCGTTTAAGCTGTAAAACCTCTCTGTTAGAACTTTTTTTTGGTTTCATTTTTGATTCATGGATTCTGCACTCCAACAGGGGGTCATAGTTGTGTTCATCATTATCACCGTTCGTAATCAGATGATGATCCCTTTTCCAACCCTCCCCTGTTGGAATTCGAACCCGGTATCTCCCTTCCCAAACACCGCAACTTTAGCCACTGCGCCAATTGCTCGGTTTGTCATTTTTTGTTTGCAGTTTAAGTGTGGCATCTTCGATATTACTTCGTTCTTCAATGATTTCGGTGTTACAACGGGCGAGCCATTTAAAAGTTTAAATTAAAAAATACAATAAAACAAAAACGCTTTGAAATTTCGCCAAATTTATTTTTTTGTTGTGAAGTACAATTGTTCCGGTTAGAGATGGAATATTATTCCATTCATATGTCTGCCGCGGCTGGCCCCACATTACCTCATTCGATCGGACCAATTTTCAAGCACCTTTTCGAGTGTATGGGTTCGTATCTTGGCGATGGCATCACGAATGTTAGCTTTTAAATGCTCAATTGTCTCTGGTTTGTCGGCATAACACTTGTCTTTAACGGCGCCCCACAGAAAATAGTCCAATGGTGTTAAATCGCAGCTTCTTGTCGGCCAATTGACATCACCATTTCGGAGAATTAAACGGCCATCAAACGTTTGACGCAATACATCGATTATGGTATGAGATGTGTGGGAAGTTGCACCAGCCTGTTGAAACCAAACATCGTTCACATCAATACCATAAAGAGCGGGCGCAAAAAAATCGGTTATCATGGTGTGATAGGTGTCTCCATTGAATTGAACTTTGTAAAGCGTCATATCGAGATCTTTTCGCAAAATTCGACGTAAACCGGTGCGTGAAATGTTCAATTCTTGAGAACGATGATGAGTTGATGTTGATGGATTCTCACGCACACTCTCAACCACAGGTTCGATATTTTCGGGTGTACGCACTGTACGAGCACGCTCACGCCTTGTTTTGGAAATCAATTTCCAATAAATCCCAACGTTGCTCAAGCGTAAATCGATTCATTTCGTTCAGTGGTGATAATATACTGAATTGTGACAGAATAGAATGACATAAGTATTGCCAAATTCGAAATAACCTGTGGTTCAAATTTAAACCGATAGATCGCCCACCCTTTATTACTGTATCACTTTATCAAAAGCTTGTGAGGCAACAAGGAATACTGTGAAGCAGTCTTGATTTTTCAAGTACTTTTTCAATAACATTAGTGGCCTTATGAACCTGGTCGATTGTGCAGTGCTTACTTCTGAATGCAAATTGTTAATTCGGAATCCAACTATTGGCAGGGGTCTTTTCAGAAGGAACTTATCAAATTTTTTAGAAATTTCTAGCAATAGTGTAATTGGTTTGTACGATGTTGTTTCCTGTGGTGGTTTTCCTGGTTTGAGAACCAAACTTCAACCACCTTCCATTATGAGAATTTATATTTAAGCTTAAATTGTTCAAGTATTAATTTGGTGAGCTTAAGGCCCGTTGCATATTTCAGCGCATATTCTGGCGATGTGAAATATGTTATCGCTATTAGGTTGTATATCACGTATTTAAATGGATCGATGCACACTTGAGCGAGATATGCGAGATAAATTGCACGAGCGTCGATGAATAAGTAGAAAATATCGCCACGATTCCACTGTCGTAAACAGAACTCGAGCGCCAGCCAAAATCAATAAAAAACGACATAACCTAAAACATTTTATAAAGCGCCGTAAGTAATTTTTTAAATGAGCGCACGTTAAAAATCACGAAAATAATTAAAATTTTATATATTGTGTTTTTATCACTGGAATATTGCAAAAGAATAGTGCCAAAAGGTATTTGGTTAGGCCAGAGAATTTATCAAGACATAAATTCGATTATATCCGACAGAGTTTTATACATGAAACATTTGCTCAAAATAAAATTTGTACCAATGGCTTGAGATCTGTGAACAGTGCGAATGTTCTTCCCTCAAGTATACGTTAAAAGTGTTTGACCGCGCTGTACGCCGCCAAAAGCTCGCGATCATAAGCGCTATATTTAATTTGTGCCTCATTTAATTTTACCGAAAAAACCCAGTGGCATCAACCGCTGTTGAACAACAGCCCCGATTGCTATGTCAGACGTGTCGAAAATGACTGATAATTCCGCCACCGAAGAAGGATGCACCAACATTACCGCGTCTCTTAACTTTGTTTTGCTCAGCTCAAACGCGTTTTCACTGTCACTTGTTCATTGCACTTTCCTTTTGTTGTTCTTTCTGTTTCCTTTCAGGAACTCGTTGAGCACTATCTGATCTTGTGCTGCGTTTGACATATATTTAATATAAAAATTGAGCATACCCAAAAACCTGCGCAGTTGATTGTCTCGGGTTTCGGAAAATTGAATATAACGATCTCGTGACCCAAGAATGTGACTACTGGTTTTCCGAAAACGCCTTTACTCACGTTCATGACTAGGCCTGCATCTTTTAATCGCTCAAATACGATTTTAAGGTGCAGCAAATGTTCCTCCGTCGATTGCGATGCCACCAGCAAATCATCAATATACGGAAAGCACAAACTTAGATTGCGCATTACTGCGTGGATGCATCTTTGAAATGTTTGTGCAGCGTTTCTGAGGCCGAACGTCACTCTGGTAAATTCAAACCACCCGAAGGGTGTGCAAATAGCTGTCTTGGGATTATCCTGCTCTTCCACTAGGATCTGATGGAATGCTTTTACCAGGTCTATAGTAGAGAATACTTTGCAATTGTACAACTGACAAGAAAACCCATCAAAAATGGAATAGACTTGACCACTCTGAGTCCGAAGGACCACATATGCCCTGACTTAACAGAATGTCGAATTCTTTTCTTGCAATTCCAAGCTTTTCATGCAACAGACGTCTCACCTTCACCGCGCAAGGCTGACCGGTTGTTGCAATAACATGTGATACTGTAATGTTTTTGTCATCGCAATTCAATTTATCCACGGTTATCTCTTTATGTCCTTCTAGTAACTCAAAAATGTCCGAATTTAATGATTTAGCTGAAAATGTTTTGAGTTCCGATGATGGCCCTGAAATAATTCTCGTAGACCGCACATAAATCGATAAGAGTGGATCAATTAATTTCTTATTTTTGACTTCTAGAAGCAACCCGTAGTGTTTTAAGAAATCTGCACCGATAAGAGCTTTGTCAACGTCTGATATCAAGAACTTCCATATAAATTCCCTACGGAAGCCTAAATCCAACTTAACTACCTTACTGTCGTAAGTGTTTATTTCCGTGGAATTTGCAGAAAACAACTTGACATCGTATTTGTCGTTTCGTTCGTTCATCTTGGGTTGGAAGACCGACACGTCTGCATTCCCCTAAGACAGTCAGATGGCCTTCCGTCGCCCAGTTGTAGACCCTTCAACAATCTGTCCAGCTTTATTCTTGCCGAGTCGCTCAACCGTTCGATAATCGTCTTTTTAAGATCATCATATTTTGATTTTTCGGGAGGTTTTAATATTTTCTCCCTAATGCACATCACTGTCTTCACTTCACTGTCTCACCATTTATAAATGTGTATGTAATTTATCTTCTTCTAGATATCTTGCCCATGGTAGTTCTATTCAAATTCGTGTCTGGAGCTTTAAGTATATTAATATATAATTAAAAAATAGATAAACACTTTTTAGTGGGCACCTACCACCAAAAAGTGATTCACTATTTTTTAATTATACAAAGGACATCATAGCACGATCTTACACGATTTTACAGCCGTCTATGTCGGCGCTTTTGGCAACCAGAGTGACTCTGGAATTAAAAAAAATAAGCGGATCTGAGAAACAATTGGCCGAGGGCCTCTTTTCATACCGAAAAGTAAAAAGTTGCCAGATTCGGAGAAAATTACCCTTTCTTCTTCATTGAAGATGCTACATTTCTTTTAAAAAATATATATAATGCACCCCTATCTCGGCAGGTATCTTTCTAATGATAAGAAAATGTTTAACAAAAAACTATCTCGCGCAAGAATCCAAATCGAAAATACTTTCGGTATTTTATCAAACAGATAAAAGGCGATTTTAGGAACCACATTAAACATGCCAAATGCTATCTTTGAGGTCAGTTCTTCGGTAATTCGCATGCTTCAAATCCTGCATCATACTGTTTTCTTTTTCGACATCCACTAATTTTTCTCGCTTATTTTAGCTGAAATGTGCAACGAACCTAATATTTACGTTTTGTCAGATTTTTTTTAGCACCTCCTGTATTAAGTCAAAACCAGGCGCATTTTTATTTATCAGTTTTTATTGGTATCGAAACAGCGTGTTATAAAAACCAAATTCCTTTAAAAAAGACACCTTCTAGTGGTAAAACACGACTTTCTAGACACCTTCTAGATGGTGTTGGGCAATAGGTATTTTTAATCTGTTGGCTGCAATTTTTCTTGTTTACTATACTGTTTTATCTTTGGCACCTAGTTCATCTATGTTTTCCGTTTGAGTCTTAATATTTTATATCTAGAGAAATTCAAAAATCACAATCTAATTCTAAGATTCGGTGTTTTTTTTTTGTCAGAAGTCTTTACTAACTATCATAATAATCGGTGAATTCATTTCGTGACTTTATTTCACTATAATGTAATGCTTTGTAATATTCCTCGTTACAAAGAAGTCGATTAAATCTGGTATTTTAATCGGGTTCGATAGCCAGTATATTTGATTACCTGTTAATAATGCTTCATAGTTGATTTCTTTAATTGCCTGCAAGAATTATTTTTCCCAAGAATTCTTTGTATTGATTTTTCTTGAGAGAATATCTTGGTGGGTAATAAATAGAAGGCTGTAACGGCCACATTATATTATGTTTTCAATAGCATAAAAATGTGATGGATGTATTTTTATTTTTTCAAAATTTTTAATATTTTCCTTCACTAAGATTGCATCCACCTTTGACTAAGTTGCTACTTGTTTGGGTCTATGGTATGGTTAACCACTAACTGCAATTCAAACTAATTTTGCTGAAGCCCATTGACGTGCCAGCATAAATTTTAAGATACTTGCATATTTCTTTGTTTATGGATGGATCTATTTTATATCCTTAAAATTTTGCGATAAACGACAATTTTTGGATAAAATATGACATTTAACATTTTAAAATTACAACTTATTTCGAGATCTTAACACAAATATATACGAACCTATAAACGTTCGATGCATGACCTGTGGTAATGACATGTTTTTCTATATATTATTCAAGGACAAAACAAATGCAAATTGAAGAAGGTTAAAGTATTATAAACAGCAATTTGTAAGAAAACAACAAAAATTAATGTACTTACAATATTTTCTTCTTCTACACGTACTCGTACATAGCACTAAAGCACGAAATAAATTGAAATTGTGGATGGCAAATAAAATGGTATATGCATGCGCGCGCGCATATAAAACATAACCTTGGATTTTCCATTTATGTATGTCATCACTTAAAAAAAAAAAAAATTCCAGGAAATTAAAAATAAAACATTGTTAATACGTCTTTTGTCTTGTACACCATCATGTAACAATAATTCGATGTACAAGAAATAAATTATTCGTGTATAACATCATGGTTGGTTTTGTTGGTTCGCGGACAAATTTTTGACAATAATATGTCGAACGATCGAGACCATGTACTAATTTGTATATAAGTATATTCGGTTACATTTCAGTAAATTTTCCACTAAAATCACGTACCTAAAGTTTATGTTTAAAATAATTAGTGGAATTGTTAAACATAAAACATGTATTGTATGCATAATTTACATATGTTGTGGTATAGAGAAAAAAAATGAAAATATTTATAACGAAATTCAAAGTGTTTTGTAGTTAGTTACAAATAATAATAAAAATTGTTACAAAGTCTATTTTCTTTCCCCGCAGCACACAACAACAACAGCTAGCAAGAGAAAACAATGGTATATCGTATAGTAAAATTGGAAAGGAAAATTGTCTGTGCAATAAAAATAAAAAAAACTTTCTATCTAAATTAAATCATTATATTTTGGTTTAATTTAATTAATTTGGAAATTCTCAGATTATTTTCAAAAGCGCTACAATTGTTTGATTAATTGAAAACAAATTGCGGGCTAATTTTATTTTTAACGGATTTGTAGTACTTTTTCGCTTTGGTTTTGGTGTGAAAATTGGTTCTATTATTTAACGAATTTTTTTTTACATTACAATCAATTCGAGTTAATTTTATGTTTACGTGATGTTATATTAGATCATCCGCATGATACGTTTGTTGTGTTCTATTGTTATGTGTACATGAAGTTAATGACATAATGTATAAATTTTTGTTGTCTTCTAATGATTATATCATATTATATGGATGGGTGACATTAGTTTACATAATATACAAATACACAGTTTATTCACTTGCCGCACTTATATATACTGTATATATACAGTTGATCCAGATTTACTTGCTTAAGAAGGTAAAATTAAAATACTCCACCTCTATATCACAATGTGTCCAATCAAAGACGTTTTCTTTTCTTCTTTATATTTTTATTTTTTATTTTTATATAATTCCAAATTGATCCATAAAATTTGTTGTAATCTCATTATGAAAAGCAATGATCTCGGAATATTTAATCCGAATTTTATATGTTTTCATGTCATTCGCTTTGTTGTGAATAAAAATATAATTAATTGATATTTTATTTTTTATAATTCGAAACATTTATTTTTACATATATGGAATGAATTGGACACTTAACATTTATCAAAAGGAAGATTATGTCGTTTATTTGAAGTTGGGTGTAAAAACAGGCTCAATGACTTGTTAATTTGGAAATATTTTTTTTGTTTTTTATTTTATATGGCAACTGTTTTGGGGCTAAAGCTTTCCGAATTTTTAGTTGTACCCAAATTTTGGCGGACTCTCTGTTATTTTTCAGTTGGACCCATATTTTATAGCACTTTGATCTAACTACATTTATGTTATTAATTGCGGGTTCCAGAACAATGGCTTTATTCTTGAATCTTTTTACAAAAAAAAAAACTTATGCTAAAATTATTAAAAAAATTTAAGTATTAACCACTATTAATACTTAATATTATAGAGTTCACAATTTCTTTATTTACAATAACCTTAAATATTTAAATAATTTAAAGTAATAGTTCGTATAAGTTCAAATAGATCTATACCCTTTTAAGTCGCCGGTACCAAGGTTGTTTTAGTATACTCCTTGCCAATTCGTTGGGTTGTACTTGTAGTTTTAAGTAATATTTCGTACTGAATTCTCTGATACTTTCTTTAATGCTTTTAATACCAAGGTCACCGTATCCCAACAACTGAATTCCATAGACGTAAGGGCATAACTCTCGCTTTGCTTAGCAACACTTTATTGCGTAAAGATAATTTTGATTTTCTTCCTAACGCTTTGCTTCGATATGATTTTTCCAGGTTAGCCTTCGGTTAAGATGTACACCAAAGTATTTAACCTTTGTTTGTAAAGGGATATTTACGCCACTTAATTTTACAGATAGGCAAGTGCATTTGTTCAGAGTGAACATGATGTGAGTCGATTTATTTTCGTTCACTTTTATTCACCAGTTTTTTAGCCATTGCTCAATTTTGCACAGATGATTTTGCAATTATTTTGAGACAGAGTGAGAGTTTTTTGTATGACATCAAGTTTTAAACATTTATCAGGTAATTCTCTTATCATTTTCCCTGTAATAAGATCTCGGTGCCATTTTCAGGCTTATATGATCTTTTTTTTGTTTTTGAACCCTGTAATCTTTTCTGGGGCCAAAGCTCTTCCGACTCTTTCGCGGTTAATTTTTAACGTCCTACCTGACGCCATCACTAGCCAAATCGAGGTCGCACGAATACGTTTTTCAATCCATCTGCACATTGCATTGCTCCAGTCAGCCTGTACTGACATAGACGATGGTTCGGCTCATGAATTCTGCACTCCAACAGGGGGTCATAGTTACGAGAAGTACCGAACCCAGTACTTTTCGTCCCAAACACCCCCGCTTTAACCACTGCGCCAATTGCTCGGTTTTATGATCTTTGATTGTATTCTTTAAAGATTTAAATTTAATTGGATGAATTATTATCCGTTTGCTCAGGTAGAACAAATTCATTAGTATCTTGACGAGGTTCCTTCTTGCCCAATTTCCACTTGTCAGTCTAATCGGTGAGTTTAAATTAACTTTGGTCTTTTTAAATATTTCGTTGCCTTCCACAATAAAGAGTAGATTACTCTAATCTGCTCTTTCGGTTACTGAGAATCTTAAATAATTCTGTAAAGTGTAAACTCTGATTTTTTTCTTCCTTCAATATAATTCTTAGAATCTTAATCGTGCGATTAAGTTTCCACTTTAATTCGCTTTTCTAGAACAAGTTTGTGGATGTCTCGAGGCCGTTTATTAACTTTCTCTGTAATGTTGACGATGGACTTAGCGTTTTTTGCTGCCCTCTCTAAAACTTCTTTTAACATTTCTGCAGCCTTCTATATTGGTCCCATTTAGTTCGCTTGTTTGTGAGACGTTTTGGCTTTTCTGCCTTTAGAACGTCGGTCGGGTTCATAATGTTAATTCATTATAACTATAGAAGTAATAAATTCGTTCATGCAGGCCAATAAGGATGTATTCGAAAGAATGGGGTATTTCCCTGATAAATTCTCATTGAAAATGAAAGATGATAACACACCAATTTACAAAGCACCGTATACCATTGGGAATTCATACTAAAGTGTTGGAAAAGCTCCAGCAAATAGAAAAAGATAATATAATATCAAAAGTTGATGGCCCCTCTGAATGGACACATAATATGATACTAATTGAGAAACCGGACAAATCGATTCGCATTTGCCTAGATCCACGTGAATTAAATAATTTTTTAAAACTCGAACACTATTTAATACCATCCTTGGACGATCTATTAGGGCACTTGCAAGGCAAGACATATTTTACAGTCTTGTATTTACGGGAGGGATTTTGGCAAATAAGATTAGATGATGAATCAAAAAAATATACTATACGTTGTTACCAGTTCAACGTGCTTCCATTTGGTTTTCTCAGCGAATGGCATGCACGTAGATCCGGAAAAAACTCGTCTGGTTCAAAATATATAAGAATCAAAAAATCGGAATGAACTGTAAAAAATTATGGGTACAATTAATTATGTCCGTAATTTTATTCCAAATTATTCTGAATTAAATCTGCCACTACGTCTCTTTTTAAAAAAAGATAAGATATTCTTATGGACCAATAAACAAACTGAAGCACTCAACAGAATAAAAGAAAATCTTGTTAAAAATACGCTGCTTCAAATTTTTGATCCAAAATTACCTTACAATTCGATACATCAAAAGATGGTCTAGGTAGTTGTTTGATGCAGCAACAGGGAAACCAGTTTGCTTTGAATCAAAAAGTTTGAACTCAGCAGAATTGAAGTATGTTCAAATTGAAAAGGAGATGCTGGCTATAGTCTTCAGTTGTCTTTACGAATGACAATATTACGAATTCACTAATGAAGTACTACAAAGAAGGTTGGCCAAAAATAAAAGACAAAGTTCCAGATCCATTAAAATTTTATTGGTCTATGAAGGATAAATTGTACGTCGAAGATGAGTGCTGTTTTATGAAGATAGAGTGTTCATTCCCTTAAGATTGCGAGATGAAATCGTAGATCTTAGTGGCACAAGCCTAATTTTGGAATGTCCAAAATAAAAGAAAGGGCAAAACAAATTCTGTAATAAACGTCGATATTGAAAAAATCATATCGAAATGCCGTATTTGAGAAAAGTATGAGTCATCTAATCATTATCAACCTATGATAGGTCACACAGTCCTAACTTTGCTGTTTGAAAAAGTTTAGGTTATAACATACTAGAGTGTTTTGGAATCAATTATTTTGTTATGATGTATTATTATTCCAAATGGCTGGAAATCCATAAAGGGGCTGATAAAACGGCTAGCATTATAATGATGGTTATGAAAAAGATTTTTTGCAATCATCGCATTCCAAAATATATTGTTACGGACATCAATCCATTCAATTTCATATTTTCCAGTCCGAGGTATCCACGATCTAACGGATTAGCTGAGAAGGTAGTACACATTGCAAAATGTGTGATTAAAAAAGTTACAGAAAGTCAGTGTGATGTAATAAATGCCTTACTTGAGAATCGAACGACTCCAGTTGCTAATACAGGATTATCACCCTCACAAATGTTAATGAGTAGGCAGTTAAGAACTATAATTCCAGCCCATGATCGAAAAGACGATGACTCATAGGTTCCTAATTCTGGTAATCATGAAAAATCGATAATTGAACAAAATTCAAGTAATGTTCCAGTATCAAGTTCGAGTGACTATATTACAAGATCCGGTCGTATCACCACACCATCAAATTTTTATAAAACATAAAGATATAAAGCTAACAAAAAGGATGATGCATATTCATAAATGTAAATTCAAGATGTCAAACGGCAGTCATACAGTGGAGCTTTCAGGGTTAGGAAGTTTTTCTATATTTTCGTTATTGTTTTAACGTGAAAGCTTTTATCAATAAGAGGATTATTTATATCGCTTGAATCTAGGCAAATCTCAATTCCTTTTATTACCACAATCAATCGTTCCTAGCTCTATTAGGTAAGTATACCGTTAACCAATTTTGTCGAAATGGGTACTTAATGCTCTGAAAGCATCAATGTTGAGAGTTTCGATTTTCGTTTCTTTTATATTTCCTTTTGTTCACCCTAGAAATGTAAAAGCTTCTATACGTTATTTTATCAAGTTGGTAAGATTTTTTAAGGATTTTTTCTCACAAATAAATTTTCTCTTTATCTGGAGTATTTTCATTGTTATTAGTATTTTTTATATTTAATGTATCGCGATAGTGACTTTTTTCTACTGTCTTTTAACTAAGCCATAGACACAACTAGTATAGTGTCTTTAATATGTCTTTCAATATTTGTAAAAATATTAGACCGAAGTTTGTGATTCTATTTTCCGTACTAGATTTGCAAGTTGCCTCTTTGTTAGAAATAATACGACCCAGACTGGATAAACTCGCGATTGGCTCGCGATTGTTCTTTTTGGATGATTCATTTTGAGCGTAAATAATAATTTTTATTACAATCGAAATCATCAAAATTTTTCAAGAGTGTGCATCAGGTCGATTTTTTCGTCTAAATCATGGAATAATGATTTAGACGAAAAAATCATGAAATTAAATTGCTTGGTATTTCAATATAAGCATTTATAGATGGCACTAACTTCAATATAACAAGCTGTGTCTCGTTATTCCATACCCACCATAACACATAAAATGCTTAATTTACAACGTATGTGCCGAGTACTGAAAATACTATATGTTCTATAGGTCTCGGCGGTATCAAGCTAAGATTTTTGTTCCTGCATACTTTTACGATCAATAATTCAACCGGAAACTGAATTACAGTTTTATGGCTGTTTTATGGTAGTATGTGATAGAAATTCAAAAATCCTTTAATATTATTTCTGGAATCTCAGGTTCTGTTTACGGACAACGGCTCTACAAAACAGTACACATCATCCAATAATGTAACCGTGTCCCACAATTCAACTTTCATCTTTTGTTGTTTGTCTTCGTTTGTAGTCACAACCGGCTTTCCCGCGTCGAAAATTATATGTTGGTTCATAGTAAGATGTTTCAATACTCCGAAATCCAAATGACAATCGCCCCGATTATAATTTCCGGTAAAAAAATACTGCGCTGAATAATATACCAGATTTGTTATTGGAAACTCCCATTTTTTTGGTGGTTTTATTGTCCATTTTCTTTTCAGATGATTTATGGCGTATTTTGTTAAAATGCTTTTGAATTTCGCTTGGCCTTTGTTTCTTTTGTTTATTGCGTTCGATTTACTAAAAAAATTTACCTTCACTTGTACTCTTCGACGACGAAGTAATATCATTTTGACGACGTCACTGGTTAATTTATGCTTAATATTATCGACGGCTATTACATGCACCGCATATTTTTCCGATAAACTGTTGAGCAAAAAATATACAACCCATTCGTCGTTTAAATTCAAGCCAATTGCGTTTAATTTCTGTATCGCGCCGACAATTTTAGCAATATATTTTTGTAAGAAATCGAACTAAACGAACTCGGCAATATCTACCTATATCTTCAAAAATCGCCTCAAATTTTTCCCAAATTATTTGTTCGTACAGAACGTTCCAAAAAAAAATATATCACGCGTTCGATTTCGCTGCACACAGTGTGTCGATGATTTTCTGAATTTCGTGATTTATTTCCAGTTTTTTTGCAGATTCCCAATTTAATTGGAACTTCTCAGGACAAATTGAATTTACATCGGTGAAAAAACAAATTTTTCAAAATTCAAATTATCTTTGTTCTTTACGGATCCACTGGCCAGGTAGCAGGACTCATAACCTGAGATAAAGCTGTGAGTTTATTTAAATAAACCACAAAAACAAATTTAGACGATTAGCGAGTGAAAAACTGCTCATCGTCTATACATTTGAGTTTAATTTGATTTTTTTCTATAAATGACTTTTGGCACTTTTCTCAGTCGTTTTAGTACAATGTTTAGTGTACGTGACCTAATTATAAAATTTTAAGGTCCATGACTGATTCATGAGGTTGATTCCAGTTCACTGTTGAGGTTTAGCATAACTTCTATATGTTGTTTAGTCTCATTTGTTTACTTGAGTTAATTAAATTATTTAATTGCTGTAAAATCTTAAATTAATGCTAGTAAAATTGATCATTTAGTTTATGTGTATGCAGGGCTGGCGCTAAACTATTTTTTATCTGGTGTTATTTTCAAAAGCGGCGCCCCAAACAAAATTCCGCTCATATATTACATCGGAGGTAGTATTTTTAATGCGTTATTTTTACTGATATTTTAAAATTGCAAATATTTGCATCAACTTATTTTAAACCACTTATTCCAGACTTTCCTTAATAAATAAGTAAGGTGTTTCGCTGACTTTAAATAATTCTTGCGGAAATCGTTGGAAGCACCGTTGTTCTGAAATTTGTTTAAATCGCTGTAACAGATTGTGCACATGATGACGAATTTCCAAAAAAAAATCAACTTTAAACCTATTTTCTAAATTTAGTACAAAGTGTTAAGTCAGAGGAAAAATAAATAGAACATTTAACTATAGTGCAATATTATTAACACAGAAAACTAAACTTTGAAAGCCTTAATGACTTCTTAAATTATAAAAAAATAATTTGGTCGAGCATAGTATGTTAACAGATGCAGTTTTGCAAATTGCAGGGTTTTTGTAAATATTTTGCGAGGGCCGGCAAATAACGTGTCGCGTCAATAAGTCCTTGTCGTTTATACTAAAGCTTCATATATATCAAATAAATAAATGCATGGTTGCGACGCATCTAAACAACGCATCAATAACTTAACGAAAATTTTCAAATTTACGACCCAACGAAATAATTTGTTTATTTTGACTGTTTTTCAAAACATAAGTACTTTTTTATAACTGTGTTCAAAGAAATTAACGAGTATTTAACGAAATATTAAATTATATTAAAAGGTTAATTAAAATTATTAATCGAAACAATTTTAAATTTAAAGTAATTTAGTTCAACGCTTTGGCAATTAGTTGCTTGATTTTCAACTCAAACTTCTGTTACTCGGGAGGTCTAATTTAAGATGAATTAACAATTGTTAAGTCACAACCGATATAAGTGTGATATTAATATTTTTAATCTTTTTTCTGTTTGACCTAAAAAGCCAAAACTAGTCAAAAACGAACTTAATGAAAATAACTTATAAAGAATTAGCAATTTAAACAATACTTAAATCAATGGTTTATAATATCATAAGTAATTTATTTGAACGATTCAATTTGTTTACTTCCACAAAATATTTTTTAACTTGACGAAACTCTTCTAGTTTAGCGAACCAAACAAATATTTTTTTGTTTTAACTATAACATCATTTAAAAACGAACCAATAAAATTTAATTAAATTCTACTCAATGACTTAACGAGTATTTAACGAAGCCTCTTAAAAATGCATCTTACACATTTTTGAACGTAAATTAACGAGTTATAGGTCCAAATGACTTTTTACATTTCATGTATATTTAGTTAATGGTGTAGAAATTACCGTTTAGAAGCTAAATATTATTGGAGCTGGAAAAGTTTCTTCTACTATATATAAAATAGCAATTGGTATGAAAAATACAAAGTACAACCTAAAGTTGATAAGTTTTAACACGCGTTAAGAAAAAGTTTAAATAACTTAAACATGTTTATGAAGCAAGTAATGGTTTTTAATGTTAATTGGAAATATCATTGTAACTTAACACTTTAATTAAACATTGAACAACTTAACGAAACAAATAGTTTATTTAATTGCCAGATTATCATCTTAAACTTCAAAGGCTCCGAGCCAATTGTAAGATTAATTAATAATTATAAAATCATAATTCTGTAAATTTTTAGCATGGTCGTACATACTTTGCTGAATTATTTGGAGACCGTGAAAATATCAAATGTTTTTCTTTTTTCTTTTTAACTCAATAGTTTGCTAGCAATTTGGTTAAAAATTCTTGCACAGCGAGCTTACGTTTTAACAGTTTAAGTTTAGATTGTAATATGTTTTTTATTTGTGCCATTCAGACAATAATGATCTAAAATCAAACTTAACGAAACTAAATTAACGAAAATTTTCAATGCCGATTAAAAAATTCATCCAAAAATTATTGGAATTTTAGTAATCCTATCTGCGTTTTAACAAATTTCCATTAAGCAAGCTTAACGAAACTTTTCAGGTTTAACGAAACCGAATATTTTTCTACTTTCCGTCGACATAATAGCTTGTGAGTTAAAGTCTTGTCTTCACTTTCTCGTTTTTTAAATTGTTTTAAGATTAACTAATAATTATAAAATTATAATTCTGTATTAGATAATAAATTTTTAGCAAGGTCGTTTATACTTTGCTAAATTATTTGGAGACCGTGAAAATATCAAATGTTTTTCTTTTTTCTTTTTAACTAAATAGTTTGCTAGCAATTTGGTTAAAAAGTCTTGCACAGTGAGCTTACGTTTTAACAGTTTAAGTTTAGATTGTAATATGTTTTTTATTTGTGCCATTCAGACAATAATGATCTAAAATCAAACTTAACGAAACTAAATTAACGAAAATTTTAAATGCCGATTAAAAAATTTATCCAAAAATTATTGGAATTTTAGTAATCCTTATCTGCGTTTTAACAAATTTCCATTAAGCAAACTTAACGAAACTTTTCAGGTTTAACGAAACCGAATATTTTTCTACTTCCCGCACCTAGTCTCACATAATAGCTTGTGAGTTAAAGTCTTGTCTTCACTTTCTCGTTTTTTAAATTGTTTTAAGATTAATTAATAATTATAAAATTATAATTCTGTATTAGATAATAAATTTTTAGCAAGGTCGTTTATACTTTGCTAAATTATTTGGAGACCGTGAAAATATCAAATGTTTTTCTTTTTTCTTTTTAACTAAATAATTTGCTAGCAATTTGGTTAAAAAGTCTTGCACAGCGAGCTTACGTTTTAACAGTTTAAGTTTAGATTGTAATATGTGTTTTATTTGTGCCATTCAGACAATAATGATCTAAAATCAAACTTAACGAAACTAAATTAACGAAAATTTTAAATGCCGATTAAAAAATTTATCCAAAAATTATTGGAATTTTAGTAATCCTTATCTGCGTTTTAACAAATTTCCATTAAACAAACTTAACGAAACTTTTCAGGTTTAACGAAACCGAATATTTTTCTACTTCCCGCACCTAGTCTCACATAATAGCTTGTGAGTTAAAGTCTTGTCTTCACTTTCTCGTTTTTTAAATTGTTTTAAGATTAATTAATAATTATAAAATTATAATTCTGTATTAGATAATAAATTTTTAGCAAGGTCGTATATACTTTGCTAAATTTTTTGGAGACCGTGAAAATATCAAAATTTTCAATGCCGATAAAAAAATTTATCCAAAAATTATTGAAATTTTAGTAATCCTTATCTGCTTTTTAACGAATTTCCGTTAAGCTAACTTAACGAAACTCTTCAAGTTAAACGAAAGTTAGTCTCACATAATAGCTTGTGAGTCTTGTCTTCAATTTTTCGTCTTTTAAATTGTTTTAAATTTAATATTATTAGGACAATTATGTTGTTTAGTGAATTTTTTGTGCCGCCCCATAGTTTTGGCGCCCGGTTTGACTGCACCATATGCACCTATGAAAATGCTGGCCCTGTGTTTATGTTTACATTTACGAACTGTCGACTAATTATAAAAAGATATAAGTTTAAATGAAAAATTGATCATTTTGATATTTTGATTAAGATCAAAATTTGTTGTTTCAATGTTAAGCGGCGGTAATTTAAAGACAAAGACCCCAAATTATGATTTAAAAAAATCGTTAATTTCAAAAACAAAGAGTAATACTTTACATAAAAAACTATTAAATTAAATGGTGCATTTGTGACAAAGATAATTGCATAGAGCCTTTCTAAATAATTGACTTTATGTCTTAATTGCGTTTGAAAGACTAAATTATTTTCGGTTACATAAATATTATAAATATACACACAGCAAGCATTGTTGTTGTAATGGGATTTATTGAATTTTTATTTAATAATACAAAAAAAAAATCACCGTCATAAACATATTACATATTACATAAATGACTTAATAAATTCAATCGATCTACTTTTAAATATGTATATTAAACACATTTAATTCAAATATTTATGTACATACTATTATGTAAATTAGATGTACATACATAAATTTATTTTATGTTTATGTCCATTTAATAGTACAATGTAAAGTATTTATGTTTGTTTTCTATATACCTTAGTTTAAAACACTAAAAAAACCTTCAAAATTATGTGTAATGTAATTTTAATTTATTCAAAGTACCCTAAGTATGCATACATGGAGAGACCATTTAAAATACTAGTTTTTTTTTCTTAACTCATTCTAAGACAACGTACTTAATTTATGTATCGTATAAGCTCAATGAGTTAAGATTTATATTTATTGATTTGACTTCAAGTTTGAATAAATAAAAAGTTGTTAAAAATAATGAAATTTTATATATATATATATATATATATATATATATATATATATATATATATATATATATATAAATTCTTTGTGCTGTGTAAAGCGATAAGAATACAGTAGACGTTTTTTAAATAAACTTTATTACTATTATTATACTCCAATACAGTTAATTTATTATATACTGATGAAGGAAGGATATTGTAAATTAATTGAGAGGCTATTGTTACTCCTAAAGGCGGAGACTGCGTCTATATATTTATATATCCATAAAAGCACTTTGTTCACTAAACAAAGGGATGCCACAATTGTGTATCGTTTATTAAAGAAAACCAATTTTATAAATTAAGATGATACGCTTATGAGATCGATAGCAACGCACGTCTGGCAATAAACACTATAAATTGACCTTCGGAATAAATGACTTTTCAATAATTTTGTTGTTGTTCTTATTATTATTATAATTTTTTTTTACTTTCATTTCGTTTCAATTAAGAAACACATGCGAATTACAATTTGCAGAGGTATAACTTTTAGCAAGATGTATAATTAATGATTAATCAGATTGCAATAATAATCATAAAAAAAGTAAATATGTATTTATGTTTTTTATATATATAAAATATAAATTAAAAATCTGGCGCTTTTTTATTTTTAGTGTGATGTGTTGTACGTTAAGTTTATAAAACTTTAGAATGTTGCGCACACGCTAATGAGATATTGTGCAGTAAATATAAATATAAGTGGCTCGTTAGCCAAAGGTCAAATACATTTTAAAATTTGGTGCTGTAAATCATGTTGGTTTTGTTAAGTGTGTGTATGTGTGCTATAAACGTGCGAAAATGTTGAATTCGTTTCGCTGCAAAGACAATTTTTTTGCAGAAATTATCAATAATAATTTGAAATTAAAAATTAGAACAATTGGACGATAAACGTAGGTCTCAAGAATTGTATTAATTAATTCCCCAAAAAAATTCTAAATCTGTTTAATTCGAAATTTTAATATTTTTTGCAATTTTTTTTATTTGTTTAAAAAATGTTTGTGCTTGTAAATAGCACAAAATATCGTTTTTTCACAGTTGCCCGACCGAATACAAAAATACCAACTATAATTATGGTAAATATTTTTCCTTCTTTATTGACTTTTTCCGGAAAAACAATATCTGACAAATTTTCAGGACGAGTGGAAATTTTCGATTATAATTTAGGCTTTATCTGACGAATGGTGCATTTATTATTGGTTTTGAGTCCTTCCAATGGATTGTGGGTTATTTTTATGAACTACTAAAACTAAACTACTGGTATATAGGGCGTAAACGACCTATACAGCGTGTCTAAAGAGACCTATGAACTACTTGTTACAAATTGTCGTACGTTGTAAATGGCCATCCTGAGAACGTTTTTCACACACAATTCGGTCACCGATACAAGATGTAACTATTTCATTTCTATTTATACATTTTGGTTAAAGGCCTGTGTCGAATTCGGTACTTCAGCGTGATAAACAAGTATCTTAACCTTCGCTATCGGCTTATATTTTTCCATAGCCCATCAAAAAAATCTTATCGTATTAGATTGCACGTTCCTAGTTGGTTGATTGATTGATGAAATTGTCAGACCAAGCGCTTGTCAATTGTTCCGGTTAACGCCGGTTCTATTCTCACAGCCTTTTTACACTTAACAAACGGTAGGATAGGAGAGATTTACATATATTTATATTTCTATAAATAATCATTACGGCACAATTCTATTCTATTTTTGAGGTGTACGGAAAGGAAAGATATGTCAGTAATGACAGAATTGGTTCGATTTCCTGGTAGCCAATTCTGAAACTACTGTTAGCATAAGACAATCAAAATTTTATTGAACTGCTCTTTATTCTGTATTTTGTTATATGTTATCCGCAACTTCAGTGTGCCACCGTTCAACTGTAATCTGAAAAAAATTTGATTTAGGGATAAAAACAAAATCTATCAATGTGCTAATTTCTCCAAGCAGTAAAGTGTAATAAATTAAATTAATTTTCACTTTAAAATTACAATTAATTAATTTATTACATCATTTAAAATAAAAAATTATAAAAATTAAAACAAATTAGATTTTAAAAATTGATTAAACAACAAATCAATTGAATTAACCGTTTTATGACCAATAAGTCATGTAATCGTCGAAAATCTAATTTAAATACACGTTATTTGGCACAAAAATGTTAAATTAAAACAAATTAGATTTTAAAAAAATTGATTAAAAATTACAAATCAATTAAATTAACCGTTTTATGACCACAATACGCCATGAAATCGCCAAACATCTAACTTATCTAACTTAAATAATAAGGACCATTCAGTTTTTCCTTACACTTATTCAACTTTTTATTGTTTTTCTACATTAAAAAAAAAGAAAGTAAACGAAATTACTGTCCCAAAAATCCAACAGACCAATCACATAGCAGAGCGCTATTAATAAAATGACCAATTGGTGTTGCAACACAAAACCATCTGGAGTGAGAATTGAGATGGGCAAAATTGTAAAAGATTCGGGTCATTTGGTGTAGTTTTCAACAAAAGACTTGGTGTGAAGTGACTTGTAAAAAACGTTACAGAAACTAGTAAAAAAGTCTCTACTCTAAAATGAGTAGCTAAAGAGGCTCAAGGCCATTTAATCCCTTATCATTTACCAAAGTAGAATTTTAATAAAAGCACATATAATGGCATTATAAAAGCTTACAGAACTATTATAATAAAGGCAGTTCCACGAAGCCTTGTAATATACATAAATAGATACAACCTTATAAGTTCATTTAAAAGTCAAATGATGGTAATAGTCGTAATGATGAAAGTAATAGACAAACTGCTCTTGTTGCTAAATCCTGTCTGCCCGAATATATCACAAATATGATAAATTGGGAGAGAAAGCCTCTACTATTGTTCCGTTTGGAATTAGAATCAGAGAGTAAGAAAATCAAATGGTTAACTCCTATATTTGACTTAAAATATCTTCTACATATAGAAGACTTAGTGTTGAAGAACCCAGAAAAAGAACTGGACTAATACAGTGTATTAAGTATCAGGGATACGGCTAATCTAAAGCCTATTGCATTTTAAACGATGTTTGTGTGTACTATGTGGTGCACTCGACAATTAAGAACAATGCCAATTATAGAGGTTATCCAGTGTATCAAGAATTGAAAATACGAATGAAACTGAGCAATGAGCACCGATAATATTAACCTTATTCTACTGATGCATCAAAATTGCAAATAAGCAAATTTTGATGCAGCGGCAGAAAATCTGACATACATACTGGAATTATCAGCTGAAAAGGCTACACTTGCTCTAAAAACACATTGAAAAAAGAATTCGGGCAAGACACTTAATCACCATTAATGAAATGGGAACTAAATCGCGCTATTAAAACCCTACAATTTGCATTGCGAGAAGAGGAAAACCAGAGCCATATAAGTGAACGTCTAGAGCCATGTAAGTCAACCCACACCAACCGAGAGGACAGATTATCCTTTGTAAAAAGCAAAAAAATACTTAAAAATACCAACAAACCCAGACCCACTGATAAGACTACCAACTGGAAACCGGGCAAAAAGCGATGAAAAAAGCCAATGCTTTTGCTATACTCATCAAAAAACAATATTCTCACTACATGGAGAATTGAATAATTTCGTGCTACCTGACGAGATGGGTGCATGATGATGTACCCTATAAACCTATAAAGTTTAACTGGAAGAAAGTTAAGAATACTATTAAGGTGTACAAAAAAAGGCCTTATTTCTGAAAAATATTAAATTCATAAGTCTTATAACATTCATCGGCCATATTCCACAAAAATGATACACAATGATTTATAAAGCTGGAAAAAATAAAACACAAGTTTCTTATATCTGTCCATTAAGCATGCTTTCAACGATTTCCAAACTGTTTGAAGAGATGTTATGAACAAAACTGAAATCAGTATTAAAAAAAGGCAAATTATACCGAACGATCAAAAGCGATATGGCTCTATTCTCTTCTTGGATTCATGGATATTGCATAAGCTTTTGACAAAGTTTGGCATGATGGACTGATCTACAAAATTAAAGAGCTCTTCCTAAATTATTTTCTTTCAGTTATGCGAAACTGCCTTCTACAGAGGCAATATATATATATATATATATATATATATATATATATACAACTTAATTTTAAATTAAAAGTAACATTTAATTCAACGTTAATGTAGTAGCTTAGATAACTATAACAGATGAGCATCTTGTATGGCTCAAATTTACACAAGTAAATTCATACTATGCAAATTAATGCAACCGAAATCTAACCAAACGAAAAATAGAAGTACTTATAAAAACGTATATTTCCATCCTTTTCTATTTTTTTTGCACACGATTATTTTATGTCAAAAAAACTAAAACAAAAATTTTCATGTTTTTCGGTTTGGTTTTTTGTTAAATTTTTTTTTTATACTAAAATTGCCTTGCGCAGGCTTAGCGTCAAGCTTCAAGCTTAGCTCGAGGTCCGTACCGAGTTTAACTAATTATATGTGACTGCAAGGTCATCGGCAAATCTAACAACACTTCCATTCAGTTTTAATTGGATGATTGAGTCAATGTAAGAATAATGTAAGAATATTATTTGGCAATTGTTCACGACGAGTCCTTATGCAAAAGTTGATTCTGCGATCGAGATTTTCGATCACATTTCAAATTCATCGGAATTTATCTGACTGATCGGTTTATTATTGGTTTTGATACCTTCCGATTGATTGTGAGTTATTCTTTTACGTAGCCACATAAAAAATCTGAATGTATTAGAATTGACGTACTTGTTTGCTAACTAACGATTATTTCATTAGTTGTATGAAACAGAAAGGTATACCCGGTTGAAAGTAAAAGTCATTAATATTCATACCATAAATATTGACTATAGAAAATGTGTTATCATGTCTCTATGGCGAACACCATTTACAGTTACTAGCTTCATTTTCGAAATAATGAGAACCAACGATAAGTTCGGCTCATATAGCTCACAATACACTATGGGCTAGGTCTTTTGAAGAGCTGCTCTTGGATTTTAAGAAGCGTAAATACGAAAATTGTTTCTGCTTGCATAGCCAAATGTAAATGATGTTCACCAGAAACCGTCACCACGTTAATGATCCCCACTGCTAAATGTCGACATTGAGAATAGACCTCATTTGTTAATTTCTGGATACTCTTAAATTATTTTTATTTTAAATGGTGCAACGACTAACTGGCCGAACGTACTATTTAATGCGGTGTATCGTTAAATATATATCTATAAGTTATAATTACTTAAAAAAAATTTCGACCCAACTTAAATTATTGCAAGTTAGGAAAATATTCTAAAAATGTTTTTGTAATCAAGTTAAATGTTTCAACAAAAAACTTTTGGTCGAACATGGTAGGATCGGCTGTCACGAAATTTTTAATAAAACAAAGCATTCTGAACCAAAGCTGCAGATTTTAATTGATTTTATTGAGTTGATTTTGCTACTGACTTGAGTGAAAAAATATTAACTTCGTTTCGCGTAGGAAGTATATCGAAAAGATAGGCTAAATTTTAAAGCCGACTTATGTTATTAAATTTTCTAGCCAATTCATGTTAGAGTTCTGATAAGAAGATTAGAATCTCGCCCTTTTTAATACCAATCACGGCCTTACCTAAATCATTGTATATATGATGATGGCATAAATATTTCTTAACCCGTTGTATGAGTTATAGAACTTTGCATAGTAGATCGACTGTAAATTGATTTTGTTCAAGTATCTCTCGAAATCTAAGAAAATGTCCAATTCAAAGATCTATAAATATTGGAGCAACCTTTTCGGTTTACATGATGTAACGGACATACCTACTTACGTAAATGTACATTATGTTAAACAATAGATAAGGCAATAATTCATTTATTAGGAATGGGTCAAATTAAATATATTTGGACGGGGCCCCTGAGACATTTCGCGGAACCAACTTTGAAGACGCTGCTAATTTAATTTAACTTTTAAGAACGCGTCGCGAAAAATAATAGAGCATAAAACAGAACTACAATTTTGTTAGCAGACAAATTTCTGTGCAGAATTTCCGAAACTTTTCTCACCAAAATTACTGTACTTATTTGTACATTCTAGTTTATAAAAAAAAGTTTTCATTAATTGGTTTAGTTAGCATCTACTGCAACTATTCCAACTGTCAACCAACACATGTATTTTTTTCCTAAAATAATATGTAGTATCTTGCTGACTTAAATGTGTGTACTATATCTGAAATTAATCACACAAATTGTACTATCGAAATTATTAATGGCCTGTACTAATGACGGTAGACCTAGGTCTATGGTATGGTGAAGTTCAGTGATTCTTTTAAAGAAGTTACAAGAACTGTGCTCATTGCTGAGTTGTTGTACTCTTAGGACTTAAGCTTTCCACTATTCACTCTTTTTTCGTCTACAAATACGCTTGACGGTTCTCCTTTCAAGGACTAACAATCTAACTATATTGGTTTAACAATCTAACCAAAGCGCAACTCTTCTGGTGTGGTTGGCTTTGTAGTTTTTGGAATTAGAATAATTGTTGAAATTGTCCATAAAGCTACTAGCAAAACCTATTTGCGTTAGCTGGCATTTAGTTACTTCTTTGAAATTAAATTTGTTAAAACTCTCTGGTCAAAAATGCAAATCTTTTATTTCGGAATGTTTTAGGCAAGACCAACCACGCTGCACACAAAAGTGTGATTTAGCATTCCGCCAGTTATTTTTTATCGGTAAGAATTTGTTCATTTGGATACACCATTAGATCGAATATTTAGCCTTTTACATCGATTTAAGGGTTTTCCACAATTCCTTGGGATTGTATTGATTTTTAACTAATTTATTCTTCTGTATTATAATTCGTTAACGATTGTTTGTATATAATTCTAGCTTTTGAATGACCTCGATGACATGTCTACAGAAACGGAGTTTTGCTCGGTGATCAATGATCTCAGTTATTTGAACTCATTTACCCTCTTATATTGCGTTTTTCCTGAAATGCAGTCTCCGTGTGCTTGCCTTCTCGCGGTGATCACATATTTGTACACTTTGGACCATATATTAACACTTTTACAATCACTTAATTTATGTGACTCTCACTACACTTTGGAAAACTTTGTTGATTGGTACATTTATTACCGTATCATTACCATTACAGCTATACCATCTGGATATTCGAATTGAAATACACTTCTACAAAAAGGCATGTGTCATAACGAATGTTTTACTTCCCAGGTCCGCAATAAACTTATTTACTGTTTATCACAAAAAAGATTTTGTTGCCTTAGCGCTAACACTATTTCGTTGCGCTCCTATTTCTCTGACATTCCTAGTATTTTAATTCTTGGGTCAAGGTCCGTTGGTATTTTCACGTCACAGTCAGCTCCTAAAAAATGTCTCGGCTGTCCATTAACAGTATGAATTTTTTTCCTATATCTCCAAGAGATATAGGAAAAAAAATTAGGAGCAAAGGGCGTCTACTATTCTGAACCATCTTACTCTATTTGGGGCTATTGCTTTAATTTCTGCCCTAGGTGTTTTGCCTCTGCTAGCATCGTTCTCTTCCATGTCATTGCTAGCCTTCCAACCTTTTTTTATTCCTTGTGGGTTCCAATCTAATGACATCCTCGTTATATCACTTGATGCCTTTCTCAGTGTGTGGCCAATCCATCTCCATTTTCGTCGCTTTATTTCGGTCTCAATGTTTGATTGACAAATGTCTGTCGAAGGCATTTGTTTACGAATACCTGTAGCTTCTGTATGAGTTTTCCTGTATGCTTCCATGTCTCACACCCATACAGTAAGTACCGGTTCCACACATCTTGCGTGACAGGACAGAAGTATGTCTTGCGCGACAGGACAGAAGTATTCTTGACTTTGTGTAGCATGTTGAATGTATATCTTGCTTTATTTATACGTTTGTGTATGTCTTCTTCTGTTCCACTTGTTTTCGTTATTGTGCCAAGGTATACGAATTCGTAACCAAGGTATACGAATTCATTTACATCTTCAATTTGTATAGTGTTGATGTGTATCGGTGTGGTTATATTTGTGTTGAGTCTCATCGTCTTGGTTGTAGTATGTCTTACTTTGTTTACCTTTGTATTGAATTTGGTTCCCAGCATCCCGATACATTTCTTTTATGAGTTCAATTAATTTCTTTGGGATGCCCATTTCACAAAGTGTCTGCCTTATTGCGTTCCTATTTATCGTATAGAATGCGCGTTCGAAATCGACGATTTCGAATATACAATGGTGAATTCCATTCATTGGATTGTTCAGTGATGATACGGATTGTATTGATGTGTTCAGAGCAACTTCTTCCTGGTCTAAATCCAGCTTGTTCGTTTCTTAATTTTGCATTGATCGTAGGGGTGATTCTGTCAAGGATGATCATTGCGAGGACCTTTATTGTTGTGTTGACGAGGGAGATCGCTCGTCAGTTCATACATTCTCTTAGGTCACCTTTCTTGGGTATCGTAATTATCAAGCCTTCTTTCCATTTCAGTAGAATTCTCCCAGAATTCCAGACTTCTTGGATTATTGGTGTTAATATGCTTGCAGTTGTAGATGAGCCTCCTTTGAATATTTCGGCGGTTATATTGTCTGTTCCAGCAGCCTTATTGCAGCAGCCTTATTGCGTTCCTATTTATCGTATAGAATGCGCGTTCGAAATCGACGATTTCGAATATACAATGGTGAATTCCATTCATTGGATTGTTCAGTGATGATACGGATTGTATTGATGTGTTCAGAGCAACTTCTTCCTGGTCTAAATCCAGCTTGTTCGTTTCTTAATTTTGCATTGATCGTAGGGGTGATTCTGTCAAGGATGATCATTGCGAGGACCTTTATTGTTGTGTTGACGAGGGAGATCGCTCGTCAGTTCATACATTCTCTTAGGTCACCTTTCTTGGGTATCGTAATTATCAAGCCTTCTTTCCATTTCAGTAGAATTCTCCCAGAATTCCAGACTTCTTGGATTATTGGTGTTAATATGCTTGCAGTTGTAGATGAGCCTCCTTTGAATATTTCGGCGGTTATATTGTCTGTTCCAGCAGCCTTATTGCTCTTCAGTCTACTAATGACATCTATAACTTTCCGTTCCGTTGGTCGATGGGTGTTGATAGTTTCGTTATTGATGACTGATTATCGGGGTCAGCGACGACCCCTTCTTCGAAATATTTCTTCCAGCTCTTTAACTGCGCTTCATCTGTTGTTAGTACTTGACCATTAGCGTCCCTTATAGGTGGTTTGTTTGTAATTTTATCAGTGATCTTTCTTACACACTGGTGTGGTGCTCGCATATTTTGGATTGCTGCTGCCTCTTCAGCAGCTTTGAGAGTGCTTTCTGTATATTTTCTTTGATCATTTCTTGCCATATTTTTTACTTGACGCGCTGTTTCCTCGTATCTACGTTTCATCTCTTCCATGTTATGTTGGCACATTTGCAACTTAAATTGACGGCGTTCCTCAACTTTCTGCCATGTATCATCACTGATATAAGGTTTCCGATTGTATTCTCTGTAGCCGAGTACGTCCGTGGCAGTCTTCTATACGGGTAGCTTCAGACTGGAGATTGAGTTAGAGCGTTTCGTTGAAAGTGTTTCTTATTTCAGTGTCTCTCAATCTATTTGTGTTAAATTTCCTCCTATTTGTCTTCGAATGTTTCACAGCTGCTGGATTGATTTTGAATTGTGCTAATACCAGTTGATGATCGCTGTGTACATCTGCGCCCCTCATTGTTCTTATCTTGTAGTGATGTAAGGAATTTCTTATTGATCATTACGTGATCTATCTGAGTTTTAGTTCTGCCATCCGGTGATGTCCATGTGTATTTATGTATATTTTTGTGTGGAAACCTACTGCCGCCTATGAACAATTGATTTGTGATAGATAAGTCGACAAGTCTTTCTCCATTGTTATTTTGCACAGAGTCCAATGCGTTTCTTCCCATGATAGTGGTTAGGTTGATGTTGTCTGTACCAATTTTTGCATTGAAATCTCCTTGTATGATTTTGACGTCATTTCTGTGCGTTCTTGTGGCTTGTAACTGCTCTTTTGTTGTATCTTCTGCATCTTCTGTTGGGGCATAGCACTGAATGATAGTTGTTTCTTATTTTTGAATGAAACCTTGCCACTATAATTCTACTGTTAACTGGTTGCCATTTGATTAATGCTTTCTTTGCTTTATTTGTTGTTAATATGCCCACGCCTTGTTCATGTGTGTCGTACCAGAGATATCATATAATTTCCATTGCTCGTGTTTATTTTTCTACTGTTTTTCCATCTGACTTCACTGAGGCCGAGAATCTCGATGTTATAACTTTTCATTTCCTTCTCTACTTGTGCTAAGTCTTGATGTTGCTGTAAGAGTTCTGATGTTCCAGTTTCAGATTCGTGTCCGTACAAGGGTCGATATTTGTGTTGGTGGGTTTGTGTTGTTATTTGTAATTTGGTTTTCAGATTAATGAATGATTGAGCCATTGAATCTTAGCCAGTTTTCAGGGCTGATAAGGTATACTGGCATACCGGGCGGAGGTTGTCATTCTTTTTTATGTTTTTGTACTTTTCTTCTTAGATATTCCCAAGCGGTCAACCAAATGTGTACTAACCTCGCACATGTTTGCTTGACGTTGTTCATGAATGGTGTAACTGTCTCCTCTACTCACCCCCCACAGTATGAATTTAAGGTCAACTAGTTTTCTTATTTGTCTATGTGACTGTTTAGATTGTAGTATAAATAATTTAGTGGGATGACTTTTCACTACTTTTGCATATGATGTTACTTGCTCCGTTTGGTTTTAGATCTCGACTTTCTAACTGTAAGTAAATGGTCTTCTCGAAATTTGTATTTAGCTTGGCTAAAAATCCGACCTGTATCTCTAAAAGGAAAATAGGTAAAATTTATCCTTTTGTATTGCTTCATACCATTATGACACCATGTAGAAAACAATTTTGTACTGTCACACACATTTCAGTTTTATTCAGTCATTTCCAAATAAATGTAATTTGTTCAGTTTTCCAAAAACAATTCTGATGCTTGCTAATATCATCAGACAAGTTAAAGCTTGGGAATTTAAACATTTAAGATTAAAATACCATAACCAAATTTTTGCGTTTCACTTTACCATTTATCACCAATAAATACGGTACTGATCATTTATTCATTAAAGATTTTTACAAACTTCCACGAACTAATCACTCATCAAGTTGATTATATAAATGACCACATCTCATATTGAGGCTACACCTTGCATATATGCGCTAATTAAATATAACCATATACATATTGCAATATTATGACAGTTCTTTTTGTCACAAAGCAAATTACACACCACATATATATTCATGTTACAATATTTCTAATCAATCTAATTTAAATATCGATACAATAGGAATTTTTTCTATTTAACAAAACCACATTTCATTAACAAATATGTATAATAATATAATCAATTCAACACCTTGAGCACATAAATAGAAAACATATATAGTCTGTTGTATATTATCGATAATGTCTATATGCACATTTTTAACGTTGTACAAAAATCTATAATATTATGATGACAGAATCATATTCGAATACCACCTTAAATAATAAACCAAGAATATCATAACGAGTCAGTAATGATTAATTTGGTAATCAATCAGAAACCACATAGTCCATATAATATCGAAAACAATAGCAATTATAACCGCGATATTGATTTACACAACATAAGGTAACGCAATATATATTTATGTACATACAATTATGTACCACAAAAATATGATAAGTCTTGTTGTACAGCAGCATAACACAAAATTAAAAAAAAAAAAAAAAATCAACGACCAGAAAATCATAGTTGTTAGAAATGGGGTCATGTTTCTTAGGTTTCATGTTTTGTGTTGTTGTATATCTAACAAAACCAAACGATCTAATCTTAACTACTCGAAAAACAATTGTTGTTGTTTATTTTATCGTTTTGCTTCGAGAGCAATCATATAGTAGTATATACTTATATATATATATATATAGCTACTTACTGGGTATGTACATACATATATTTATTTGAATTATCCAGGTAATTATTATACAAGTTTTTGTTCGTTAAATTTAATTAACCGCGATATGTATGTAAGATATGCAACATAAGTACCTAGATATAAAATTATAGATTTTTTTTTTTTTTTTTTTTAAATTAATTTTATGTAATTTTCTAAACAATTATTGTCACCTTAAAACCATATCGTTGTATAATTAAAGATTTTATCGATTCGTTATATAGGATTAGATTGTAATTTCAGCACCATATTTTAGTGATCATTATACACGTAATAAAAACTCAATTGAGCAAATGAACTCTACATAGCATTAGAGACCACAGACATTATTTATGAGACTAACAATATTTAAATGGGTTTACTTATATGCCATTACACGTCTGTACAATTTATGAACGATCCGATTTAATAACCTTTGTTACTTTGTAAATGATCGAATTTAAATTGTTATATGATTTAAATTGAAACTCGTGAAGGCACCTTTAACAACTCTGTAATTAGCCAATTCGTTTTCTACACCGAAGAGTGTCACCGAAGAAAATCTTTGTATATAAAAGACGATGACTTTTCTCAAAATCCACTGCAACTGTTCGTCTAAAATCAGCATTACACTGTACAAGAATGCGGCATAACTTTTCACTGACCACTTAACGAACATCATGTGTGTTACCATCGATAGCAAAGCGAATGTCTAAGGAACATATGGACACTATACGAAACTTTGAAATGAAAGTTCTAGTATAGTAAGCTTTATTTCGGATACAGCCGAATACAAGTCGAGCACGACGAAAATGAAAACTGGTGGGCTAATGTTGTAACATCAGTAATGTTATATTGATCTTAATCCTCTTTGGTCCCAATTAGCAAAAATGTTGCATTGATGCAAGTTGTAATCTGAGCAATTGGTACTGTTCCCAGAGATATCATATCTAAAAAATGCAAATTATCCGCATCATATAGAAGCGCTGCAATGGCGATAACAAACCAGTTCGCTCAAAAAATTTATTTTGTCAAAGAAAAGTATACAAAGAAAAGTATAGTGCACACCATGTTTGAATCAAAAAAAATGTAAATCACTTTCAGAACTGATGCAACAGCTTAAAAATAAAAAATCGATTAACTTATTTTTGCTATAACCGCTTAGGGGAAGTTGGTGTTGGCCATTTAAGTATACATTTTTGTATCCCAATAACAACAGTATAAATGTCATCTGACAAATGTAACTATTTTAAAAACTTAAGCTCCTATAAATGCAATTGTCCACGCCACAGAATAACTCAGAAAATAAGAAATATCAACAAATATCGAGGAGAAAAGAAGCACAGAAGGTTGTTCGAAAATATAAATTAAACACCGTAACTTGGTGTAACGTCAGCTCCATTTCTAGCCATACGTACTCTACGCCAAGTAGCCGATATAGCTAGAGCTGGTTACCCAGAAATTGCAAATATATAATCACTAGTAATTGGATGACCTTTAAGCCGTGCGGAAAATGTCGAAAGTGCAATGAAAATACTTACTAAATTAACAGCTATTCTTAGTCAAGTTGGATTCAATTTCCGGAAATGGCAATCAAATAATAAGCTGTTTTTTTCTTCTCAAGAGACCATAAACATTGTAGTCATTTCGGATGATGAATCTATTACCAAGGTTCTTGGATTTTATTGGTGTACGAAGAAAGACATGTTCTCTTTTAATTTACGACGTTTATAACGCAAATTAAAACTACAAAACGTACCATGTTGGCAGAATTATCTAGAATTAATGATCTGATGGATTGGCTGGCTCCAGTGGTAATAGCTATCAACATTTTGTTCTAAAGACTGTGGTTACAAGCTTAAATCTTAAATGGAACAATACACTTCTCACATAAACAGCAAACAAGTGAAAAAGATGGCGAAATGAGTCCATGCTGACGACTATTAAAAAACATCGAAGATTGTAGGTATAGTGGCAGTCAAGAAGGATTAGAACTCCATGTTTCTCAGATGCAAGTGAAATTGCGTTTGGGTATCTGATGGATATTCAACTCAATTGATAACAGTAAAGTCGCGAGTGACAGCAATGCGGAAAATATAGTTATCCCGTCTCAAAGTCTGATGAGCACTCTTACTTACAAAACTGATTCAGTTAATAAAGAAAATAAGAGCATTGCCTACTTCAGATATTTATGTTTGGAATGATTCTACAACGGTTGTTCTGACATGGCTGTCAGATCATCCTAGAAAATGAAAGTGTTCCATATAGGTAATCGTGCAGTACAAATATTAAAGATATTATTTCACGGAAGCACTGGTCTTATTATAAGAGTCCTTACAATCCTGCAGATTGTTATGGTGGCATAGCCATAATGGTTGAGAGGTGACAATTTACCAAGAGAAAAATACACTTTCAACAACAAAACGGTGTCTGAACAGGAAAGGGCAGTACCATTTAAATTTCTAGAAGTAGGCGCAAAGGAAATATTTATCATTAAAAATGATTTGAGTGCTTTGTTACATCAAAAGGTTCATCTGCAACAATTTAAACCAACGCCGAAGAGAGAAGGGTTCCTGAAAAGCATAAAGTTAAAGTATAAGCTTTAATTAAATTAAAAGGGCTAATGCCATCGAAAATATCTGGGAACAGAGACAAGAAAATCATTAATTACACTTATTGTTTGAGCAACTTTCGACCAAAACTTTATTGTTTAAAATTAGAAACACAAAACCATGTAGGTACATACGGTGGGGTCAAAACCATAAAGCACCTGGGATATTTTCATTCTGAATATTTTTAGATAAAGTTTATCAAAAAACCATAAGTTTCTTCTAGTTATCGCCCCCATAAGCTTAATTAGCTGCCTTGTTAAGGTATTTGCATTGCGTGCTATCTCAATAGTAAAAAGTCTATCATTATCTAAACTGGATAAGTCGCTTAGGACCCAAGTTCAAAATTATGACCCAAGTTCAAAGCTTAGAACCCAAGTTCAAAATTTATTGTCGAAATTTCCCAAAGATTTTGCGTTAAGTGAGAAAATTATTAAACACAAAATTACAAATTTTGATACAACTAGGCCTCTTCATGTGGACCTCTTCCTATTCATCAATCTGGTGAATCACAAGTCATTGCACTTGATATCTCGAAAACATTTTATCGCATGTAGCACAAAGGTTTACTGTGTAAATTGATGGCAGTTGGTCTTCACAGTTCGTTAATTTTGTAGATTGAGAATTTTCTTCTTTGTCGCAAAATCCAATTGGCGGTGAATGGCGTGACTTCCATTCAACATTTTTTAAATGCTGGTGTTCCTAAAGGATCCGTCTTTTCTTCGATGCTTTTTCTAATTTTCATCAATGATCTTCTATCAGCAACTCTCAATCCAATATACTCCTACGCTGATGACAGCTCACTTTCCACCTCTTATTGTTTACCTTCTTCATCGCGATACGATGTTCTCGCAGAAAGAATGTCTATGAAGGATCGCCTTACGCGAAATCTCAATTCCATTCTTGAATGGAGTTAAGGACAGGGTTGAATTTAAGCCCAACAAATTGCAATGCTTTACTTTTTCTGGCCGAACTGATGGCTATTAGCCGTCTGTTCTGATTGGTGAATCCAGCTTGGCTACGTCTGACACATTTGAGATTCTCGGCTTAACTATTTGATAGAATATCTTGGGTTGAACAAATAAACAAAGCAGCAATTTGTGCAGCCAGATGCCTTGGGTTTTTACGACGATGTAATTTTTACTTTAATCCATCTGAAACACTTACAATACACAAAACCTATATAAGACGCAGGTTGGAGTATAATTTTCATATTTGGGCTGGAGCACCGAAAATTCATCTGACTGCACTCGATCGGGTCTAAAACCGAGCATCTCGAATGATTGAAGTTATTGTCTAATCTTGATTCTCTATCCCATAGGCATAATGTGGGTGCTTTATGCGTGTTTTACAAGTACTTACAGTGTGTATGACACAAGGGAGTTTTCCATCACCTGATTACGATCGGTGATGATGATGAACACAACTATGATCCCTTGTTGTAGTGCAGAATCCATGGACAGAACCATCGTCAATGTCTGTACAGGCTGGCTTGGAGTAATGCATTGCGCAGATGGATATTAAAAAAACGCGAACTTGTATTCGTGCGTCCTCGATTTGGCTCTCGTTGGCGTAAAGTCGAACGTTACAATAACCACGAAAGAGTTGGAAGAGTTCCGGCCCAAGAAAATGTTGTAGGGATTAAAAAAAAAAAACTATTCGAAGACCTTTTATTCCATTTGAATTTTGGAAAAAAGTTTTTGAAAACATCCATAATTTATTTCATCCTGAGATAAAGGCTTCTTCTAAATTGTTTTAAAAATATTTATGCACACTGCGCTTAGTTGATTTTAGATGCAATTCTATGACTTTCCGAAACATCCATGAACATAGTGGCAATTTTTTATCTTTTATTATCATTATTAAAAAATGGCTTGAAGTCAAAATGACATCGACTTTGTCCGTTTCAAAAATGGGCCAAAGAGGTCTTCAGTTGAGAATTGCATTAATCAAAATATTTGAAGTTCTTCGTATATAAAATTTTTGCTCTTAGTGGCTCGTAATAAATGGTGTTTACTGGATTTTACCGACAAATATACCTCATATACCTCCAAAGTGTAATCCAGCCAGTGGAATTAAGTGCAATGAAATGCCTTGTGATGATAAGGACTGCCCAATTTGATTCCTGTGTGGATTTGCATTCATGAAAGTTTCCATTTTCGATAACCTTCGCTGTGCTCCTATGATTTTTAGATCCAATTTTAAATCTGTCCTTCCAATATCTGATGCATGTAACACGACCATTGACAATTTTCGGATAGTAGTACGACTGCCAATGTTCCAATTGTGTTGCTTTAATAAAGGTGAGAGGAATGATGCATCAGAATGAAAATATCGAAGATGGAAATAATTAAAAATGGATATTTTGAATATAGGATTAATGGGTCTTTAGTTTTGTAGCAATATGTTAAAGTTCCAAGCTGCCCTCCGACTTGGATTAGCTCACTCCCATCCAGAAATTAGACATTTTAAAGATATATATTACTTACGAGTATTTATTTGATCGATAATAGATTAAGATCAGGTAAAATAGTGTGACATAGCGTGCGTTTGATAAAAATACCACCATCTTCTTTGCTTAGATTTTCATAATCTTTTCTGTAAAAATAGTAACCGTGTTTATAAAAATTTTAAGGTTATGTTTTAGAAGCGGATTCGAATTTATTTTATGATAATTTCTTTAAAATAAAAAAATCTTTGTTGAATCGACTGCTATATCGTCGTTAGAATTTTACGTTACTCATCAGAAATTTTTACATTTTTAAATTACAATTTTCAAAAATTTTTAAAAATTCCTTTAAGATTATAAAAAAAATCCGTTATTTATAATAAATCATTTTAACAATATTTTTTTTTCTATTTACAGGTAAGTTTAACTTGGATGATACCTAATCAAAATTATAAGACAAAGTGTTGTCGACAAACAGTGAGTAAAACATTAGAAGTAGTAGCACTTCCTGATTTAGCTATATACCAAATATGTCTATTTCATCATTCCATCATAGGTTTTAGATATAATATAAAGATATTATAAATATATATATATATATATATATATATATATATATATATATATATATATATATATATATATATATATATATATATATATATATATATATATATATATATATATAATATACAGTTTCGTGACAATCTACTTCTGGGAATAATTATCTCACCAAAATTTATATCGTACGATCGTTTACCAGTTTTTCACAATTTAATTATTTTATGTACATATACACAAACTGTGTAATGCTACACAAAAAACCTTTATAAAATCCAAAAATGGTAAGACAGCATTTTTATATACCTATACAGTATATTTCTTATAATAAAGTTAATTTCTTCGTAAAATACTTATGTATCGAATCAAAGTAGATTTCGTGGAAGCTTTTTTTTTATTTTTTTAAGATTAACCATTTTAATGTTACTGATGATTTTAACGGTTAAATTTACTTTAACCATAAGCAATCGATGTATGCATTATGCGAGTTGAATACGTAAATCAATTTAAAAAAAAAATGTTGTGTAAGCGTCGATTGATCTTCATTTAAATCGGAATTTAACAAAAAAATAATGAACAAAATCTTAGATAAATTAAATAATGTTATTAACAATAATATGGAGTATAACTATATATACATAAAGAAACGTATAATTATAAAAATTTGTTGTTACCAGACCAGAACTGAATTATTTAATTAATTCATATGCTTCATATACGTTCGTGAATATTCATTACCACTATATTTATTATTGCTATAGTTTTTATTTCATGTACATAAATAATATGATGACGGTACCGATTGTAAAGCTTAATAAAAATGTATACGTAATAAAAATGGCGTGAACTACACGTTTTATATATGGGGATGGTGCAACAATCTCTGAGAGGAGAGTTGCCATTTTGCATGCGCAAAAGTCGTTGTCGGCTATGATGGCTCCTCGGGGTAGAGAACGACCAGACTGGTCGTTCTCTACCCCGAGGAGCCATCATAGCCGACAACGACTTTTGCGCATGCAAAATGGCAACTCTCCTCTCAGAGATTGTTGCACCATCCCCATATATAAAACGTGTAGTTCACGCCATTTCTGGTGGCGTATCGGCTTTTAATTAGAAATACTTTTGATTTTCAATTTACCGCTTTAAATTTTTCTTCAGCTGATGTTATCAAATTGAAAATTCATATTGATAAAACTAGTTTTTGTTTTTTTTCTAATATATAGATTCAATTTCATTTCTACGGAAATATTTCTTGAAGAATTAAACGATTACCTAGTTACAGATTTATCTAAAAATAAAATTTTACTTGGGGACCTAAATAATGACTTATTGAAAGAGTCTTATATAAAGGACGAATTTTTATTGTTTTGCGCTTCGTTTGGGTTGGATTCTTTTATGAATAGCGTTACTAGAACATGCTCAAATACGTGCATTGAGCACGTCTTTGCTGAAAAGAATTTTTCAAAATTCTCCCTTGAGGTCAAAAGTATAAATTTGCATGTGACAGATCATAATACAATTTTGTTGGCTTTGAGTGTACTTGGTCCAAAAATACGTAGTCCACGGTTCGAACGGCGATTTCAAACAAAAATCAATTACAGCATGCTTCTGAAAGTTTAAGTTCTTGTGACTGGGCTTCGGTTTTCTCGGCTGATGATCCAAATATCGCGTTTTCCAATTTGTTATTAAGGATAATTGATGAATTAAATAAAAATAAGGTTTCGAGAATTCGTAGGAAATATTTCAAAATTAAATCTTGGATGACCACTTCGCTGCTTAATTTAATTAATTCTAAAATCAGTTTAGCCAAAAAATTGGCAAAGAATCAAAATAATGCTGTTTTGAATAATAAATTTCAAAAAATCAAAGACAAAATAAAACGATTAATTCCTCTAACTAAAGAAAGATATTTTAAGTCTAAATTTATGCCGCAGAGAACATAAAATCGAAGTGGAAGGTCATTAACAATGTTTTGAACAATTCACCAAGCACAAATAAAATTTTCTCAATTAATGTTGGTGATAACAAAATTGAAACTGATCCGTTGAGGATAGCTAATGTTTTTAATGTTTTTTTCATCAATGTACCTTACGATATTTTAAAAGTAAATCAGGAATCTGTATCAATCGATCAGAGTGTAAGGCAAAATTTAATTCTCTCGAAAAGCATTAATAAGAATTTCTTCTTGTTTCCCAACTGTGAAAGTGAAATTGTTGCGATTGTTAGGAATTTAAAGAATCATACGGCAATGATGAAATTTCACATAAAATAATGAAAAATATAATTGGTAGTGTTGTTCATGTGTTGATTTATATTTTCAACTTATCTTTGTCCAAAGGGGGTTTTCCTGAAAAACTTAAAATTGGAGTCGTAAAGCCGCTTTTTAAGAAAGGCGCACAGTCAAATTTGAATAATTATCGGCCTATTACTCTTCTGCGCACTTTTTCTAAAATATTAGAAAAATAAATGTAAAATAGACTTTTGGGATATCTTGATAATATAAATTTTCTAGATAAACGACAATACGGCTTTTTAAAAAAATCTTTCACTGAAAAAGCCTTAACCGCATTCTTATCGCAACTTCACCACTTTTTAAATAATAATTTCAAACCTGCTGCTTTATTTATTGAAATTTCAAAGGCTTTCGATACGGTGAATCATAAAGTTCTTTTATCGAAATTATGTAATATCGGTGTAAGGGGTGTCGCCTTAGAATTGTTTAAGTCTTATCTTTTCAATCGTAAGCAAAGGTATTGATGGCATTTTTAGCGAAGAAAAAATTGTTAATGTTGGTGTACCACAAGGATCAGTTCTGGGGCCTTTTTGTAATTCGATTTTTAGTCTAGATTTGCGCGGAAACATTGTTGCGTTTGCTGATGATATGGCTTTATTGTCTCATGGTACAGATATGGATTCCTTAAATTATGCAATGAAACATAATATTATTTTATTGAAAAAATGGTTCTTCGTTCATTTCATGATTTTGAATTGCAAGTCTAAATTAATGAACTTCAGTATTGGTGGTACTATCCAAGTATTGAATTCAACATTAATGTATCATTCATTTTCTTGTGATCAAAACAGTTGTAACTCACTTTGCGTTCCTATTGAAACTGTGAACTCGTTTAAATATCTTGGTTTGTAGTTAGACTCTCAGCTCAATTTTAAGGAGCACGTTAATAATTTAAAAAGTAACTTAAGGATGACATTAAGAACTTTTTACTATCTGCGGAACATTTGTAGTCCTGAAACTCGCACCTTCAATATGGAATTACGTGTTGGGGTGGAATTTATTTATCTAACATTAAACCATTGGTGTCAATTCAAAAAGCTGTTATACGAATAATTAACTTCTTGTCAAAAGTGACTCCATCTTTTCCGTTGTTTGTTAAACTAAAGATTTTGCCGCTTCGATACCTATATGTTTTCAAAGTCCTTAAAGCTTTTTATAACATTAGCGGAAATCGTTCTGTTAATAGCGTTGGTAGCGTTACTTACAACTTGCGGAATTTTTAAAGAATTATGATCCCTTTTCCTAATAAGGAACATTTTAAAAGATTTTTCACATATACCGCTCCAAAGTTTTATAGTCAATTACCGCTGTCTATTTTCAATGCAAATAACTTAAATGGTTTTTGTAGATTAGTAAAAGTTTGATTATTTACAATTAGCAATATTGAAACGCTTTTTTAAAAAAAAACTTCTTCGAGTTATAAAAAAGCCATATGCAAAAGCCTTAATAAACACGAAATCGCACAATTGCATAAATAACTTGGTAAATAAGCTATAATCTCCGCGATTTTTAACTTAACCCAAGTTTATTCACCAAAATATTTGTGAGTAAGGTACACTGCAAAAAATATTACATAATATATATATATATATATATATATATATATATATATATATATATATATATATATATATATATATATATATTTATATATTTATATATATATATATATATATATATATATATATATATATATATATATATATATATATATATATATATATATATATATAACTGAACTTAATTATTGAGAATGCTGTGGAATCGACTGTTTTGGTTCATTTGCGACGGACGCTTGAAAGGCAGCAATATTCTCGGCACTATACCCGTTGCCTCACTGGCACGGGAACATCGAGCAGCGAATATCTACTCAAATTTGTTCACTGATTATGATTTGATTGTTTAACGATAATTACGACCAAAAATTGGAATTAACGTTCTTGAAGTTGCATTCACCGACTCAAATTTTTTGTAGTTAATTTTAATTATTTGTAAACGTTCGTCCGTGTACTTCACTATGATGAAAATGTTGTCCTTACTGAATGTATTGACACTGACAGTTTAGTTATTTGTTTAAGCCTGTAATTGGCGATGCGTGCGTCCTATACTGACGTATTCCTTGTGTCTTATTTTTGACTTGGTTGCATCTTACTTTCGTCTTGCCTGCGTCTTACGTTTGGGTTGGTTATTTTTTTGAATTCTTCCTGATCCGCAACTGCGTAATTTTTAATTTGGTTTAGAATTACAGTTATTTGAACATTTCGTTTTCTGTTTGCAACCAAGTCTCAAGGCCTCTTGAGACAATCAATGCCCAACTATGCAATGGAACTGCATTTACTTATACAAATTCCACCATCTTGATCAACCTCGTTCCTTTCCTCTTTGCATTGGCTATTAAGATAAAACACGGCCACCTTCTACAAATATATTAACACGAATGAACCTTTTCAACTAAAACATGTGAAACGTTATTCCGAGAAAAAATCTACATTCAATTGTTCTTTTGTATTGCTGAATGGTATAAAAGTAATACGATTGGATATTATTCAATTTCCGTTTAAAATGATGTCGCATTGAGTTAATACGAAATATACTGTGTATATTTCTGCATGTATTTTTGTTTATGTATAAACCCATGCAAATTTTTCTGGGACCGAACCATTTCCAACTCATTCGTGGTTAATTTTCCATGCTCTACTTTACGCTGTCGCCAGTTCGAGGGCGCATAGTTACAGATTCGCTTTAAATATCCATTCTTTACTGTCACGGACACTTTCCAAGTGTTGTTGCAAAATTGTTGCTTGCAAATGATTTTATAGTTTTTGCAATAAAGTTAACCTACTGTAGAATACTGAATACCACGCAAATCTATATATATATATATATATATATATATATATATATATATATATATATATATATATATATATATATATATATATATATATATATATATATATATATATATATATATATATATATATATATATATATATACAGTGATTCCATGCGAAACCGATCACGAGTTGTCCTGACCCCTTTAGATTTTGATGAAACTTTTCAAAAATGTTCTCTATGTTTAAAAAACAAGAAAAATTATTTTTGTATTTTTTTTGCGGTACTTTTTGACAGTGGCGTACGGCGTTCTACGTTTTTCTTGATTTTTCTTGTAAATGCTAATTTTTGAAGTTCTCTTTCTCAAAAACCACTTAACTGATTTGAATGTTTTATATCTCAAATGAAAGGAAATGAATAAATATTATAAATAACGGTATAATTACAATTTTTAAAAAATTGTTTATTAAAGAAAAATTGTGTTTTTTGAAAAATGTCATTTCCCGTTATTTTCGACCCCAACGAGTTATCCATTTTTTTATGTTTTTTTTCGAAGCTTATTCATTTATCAAACAAATAAAAAAGTAGACCTATCTTTTATTTTTAAAATATTTTTTGAATATTTCAGGATCTGAATATTTTAAACCAAAAATCTATCAATTTTTTTCTTTGATAATTTTTCTTGAATTGTTCACTTACACTTTTGGCAATGCAATAAAACCCTAAATTGGTTGTTAATATCTAAAGATGTCTTATTAATTGAACAAAATCTATGATATTTATGAGTACCTGCTATTTGTTTTACTGAGCTATATCTATTTTTCAATTGTTTTTCTATTATATTATAATCTTTATTAGTAAAAAATAAATAGTTTACTTTTGATTCTTTTTCCACAGCCCATGAATAGAGTTCAAGTGGCGTAATTATTTGGTTTTCAAATGGTCTTTGTAAACTCGCTCTAGCAGCATTCCTCTTGAGAACTCCTCCTAATGCATCACAAGGTTCTTTTTCGTGGCAAGTTGCAACCAAATTCCATTCTGCTTCCATATCGAAGTCCTCCTTGAAATTACATAGATTGTAAAAATTGATTTTGTTTTTGTACTAGGCCCCAGATCCATCGGAAAAAAGCAAATTTTCGTAACGTGTCGTAATTTTTCCTTTAAAAAATTAACTAGACCGGTAATAAACAATCTCACAGCTACATGATTATGTTTTGGTGCCTCAGATATAGCTATCAAGCTTGTGAATTCAAAACTACTATCGTTTTCCATCGTATGACCGGTTTCCCCGTTTTTATAATACAAGGCAAATGGATGTATTGAGAATTCGACCAATAAAATCCTTGAACCGCATCCTGAACTACAAATGAATAGTTTTCAGAAAAGTTATATATAACTATACATTCATCAGTTGCTGCGTTTAATTTTCTATATTTCAGGTAATCTGCTTGTTGTTTTGCAATAAACGAATGTTATACTATGTTGTGTAGTTGTTCACCCAGTTTATCTGTGAAAGCCATTGATGATACGGTTACTGTTTCCATGGTGTATCGATCTACCTTCTGCCACTGCTTGAATGTTATTTCATCTATACAATTTTTTAGAAATTTTGCAGATAAATCCCCTCGGTTCTTGAGCAGGTTGGACGTTCGTTTAAATAGCATCATGTGCTTGGAGTAGCGCTAATAATCTGCGAAATAAGATATTGATAACTTCCCACTTCGTGTGATAAAAGGTTCATAGATTTGATTTTACTAAACATATAAGTTTAATATTTTGATGGTATATGCAGACGCAAATAGTATGTGTGTCGCTAGAGTTCGCTAATACGCAGTTCCCTGGACGAAGCGCAGCAAAACTAGAAAATCCAATTTTTGTATTTGGATAGGTTTTTTTAAATATTTAATGAGGTTCCTTTAAATTACAAAGAACCAATCTACGCTGATTTGTAATAATAACTCCTTCTGATGACAATGTCTCGAAATATCGTTTTACAGCACATACTCGACTTATTTCACATACTCGACTTATCTTCATAAAATTTCTGCACCAGCAATGCTATTTCTTGATTAAGAGTTCTTGGTCCCACTTTGGTGTTCGGTGTTGACATGATACCTTTTTCTTTTTGAATCTGTTTTGCTCTATTTGCCATATAATAAGACACACCAAACTCATCTTGAATTTTTCGAACAGGCCAGTTTTTCGGTAACGATGTTAAAATCATATACTTTTCATTTGTTGTTGTAGACATTCCATATTTTTCTCGTAATTGTTTAATCATTTCAATATACTATCGCCTGATTTGTCATTATCGGCATGCCCGGAACTGCACGGAAGCATAAATATTTCATCAGAAATTTCCGCTGACATTTCTTGAAATTTTTGTTGTTTATAATTTTCACTTCTGATTTTCTTATGTACTAAAGGAGAACTTTGCACTATTTTAAAGTATCGTTGAATGATAAAATATCCGGTTGAATGTATTGCTCCCTATTTGATGAACTTACAGAAGAAGCAGGTGAACATTTTCAATCTAAACTAATATCTTGTAAACCAAAGGGTCTTTCTTCATTATCACCACTTGATTTACTTTTATAAATTATCAAATAGCATTGAAACCAATTTAGGGTTTTATTGCATTGCCAAAAGTGTAAGTGAACAATTCAAGAAAAATTATCAAAGAAAAAGTTTGATAGATTTTTGGTTTAAAATATTCAGATCCTGAAATATTCAAAAAATATTTCAAAAATAAAAGATAGGTCTAATTTTTTTATTTTTTTATTTGTTTGATAAATGAATAAGCTTCGAAAAAAAAATAAAAAAATGGATAACTCGTTGGGGTCGAAAATAACGGGAAACGACATTTTTCAAAAAAACACAATTTTTCTTTAATAAACAATTTATAAAAAAAATGTAATTATACCGTTATTTATAATATTAATTCATTTCCTTTCATTTGAGATATAAAACATTCAAATCAGTTAAGTGGTTTTTGAGAAAAAGGACTTCAAAAATTAGCATTTACAAGAAAAATCAAGAAAAACGAAGAACGCCGTGCGCCACTGTCAAAAAGTACAGTGCCGCAAACAAAACTAATATCATTTACTTGTTTTTTAAACATAGAGAACATTTTTGAAAAGTTTCATCAAAATCTAAAGGGGACAAAATTCACGTTTTTTTTGATCGGTTTCGTATGGAATCGCTGTATATATATATATATATATATATATATATATATATATATATATATATATATATATATATATATATATATATATATATATATATATATATATATATATATATATATATATATATATATATATATATATATATATATATATATATATATATATATATATATATGTATGTATATATATATATATATATATATATATATATATATATATATATATATATATATATATATTTATATATATATATATATATATATATTTATATATATATATATATATATATATATATATATATATATATATATATATATATATATTTATATTTATATATATATATATATATATATATATATATATATATATATATATATATATATATATATCGATTTAATTTTAATAAGAATGAACTAAACCGATGCGTCCAATTTTTTTACGGTAATTAGCTTGATCCTAGAAATAAATCATAGAACATATATTAATTGTATACTCTATTCCAAGAAGAGAAGGCTTAAGTTGGTCGCCTGACCATGCGGCCTAATTTTACTAGATATTTTCTTATGATGTTATGTGGATAGAAAGTTTATTATAAACGTTCTATTATTTTGGACATTATAAATAAGATAATCCGAGAAATCGGTCAAATCGTGCTATATTTATAAAAAAAATTCTTTAAAAATATTGCTATAATTATGGCTGTTTTTTGCAGTTTTAGAAAAGTTAGTAATACAAAATGTTCTAATTTAACTGAATCATGCAGTTTCATTTTTAATACAAAAATTGCAACAATTATATTATTTTTACCGTTCTCTTCAAAAACGTTTTATTTAAATTCTATATTTAAAATTATTCCATGTACCATAAAACTAATAGTTGGAATTACTATTAAACTCAGATACCTTATTTTAAAGTCAACAAATGAAAATGTTGAACAATTTCCATATGATTGTATTATCTTCTGATCGTTTTCTAATCGAAGAGACTCCTACTCTTTATATACTACATCCCTAGCAACTTTATTACTCATATTTTTACTTTGAATTCCAGAACACAATGGAAGTTTTTTTTTTATGTTTTTGCCTCTGTTTCTGAAGTATTCCTAGTATTTACCATTTGAGCAAAACTATTTTGCAAATTTCTGACGAAGTTCTCTCATTTAGCGAAACCTAATCAATAATTTCTTGTCGAATTTCTCATCTCTGAATACAATTAAATATTTCGAAAGGCAATTCTCTGTAAAAAGTATAAATAAAAAGTGTGAAATCTAAAATAAAAGTAGAGGTCTCTGTTCTGATTTCTTTATTATTTTCATAAAGCCGTTCAATAAAGGGAAAATTAAAAAATTGTTACATGCATCTTTATTGAAAAATCTAAGTAAATGATCAACCAAATATTGTCTTCAAAACTATGTGAGTATGTGTTGCTGATTATTTGGTAGTGGAGTAATAGTAACAAAATAAATTAAAGCGATTAATTAAAGCTAAACCCGCGCGTCCTGAATTTAGCTAGTATCCATATAAAAAAAACTTTTAAGTAGTTTTGTCATTTTGAAAAAGCTTAATCGTTTTTGTTAAAATTTAACGATTTCAATTTCTTCCTTAGATAGAATTTAGTTTTACAAAATATAACTGTTGTTGTTAATTGAGAGTTTATATTGTAAAAATCATAAAATGTTCTAACTAAATGCTTAAAGCAACCTTGTTTGTCATATGTTGATAAAATAATTAAAAATCCAATATTTTTTAAAATTTTTTATTAATTAGTCGAGAAGCTAAATATTTACATGAAAATTAACACTTCAAGAATTTCTATCAAGCGAAAAGCTAAAATATTTTGTTGTTTTTTGAAATAAAAATTTAGTTTTGATTTAAATTGTAAATTAGTAATTTTAAATAATAACGTAATTAGTAATTTTAAATAATATATATATATATATATATATATATATATATATATATATATATATATATATATATATATATATATATATATATATATATCAATATATATATATATATATATATATATATATATATATATATATATATATATATATATATATATATATATATATATATATATATATACAGTATAGTCTATAAAGTATATTAAAAACCGTAATTTAATAAATAAATAAAAAAATAAACAATTAAATTTAGTCATAATTTAGTCATAATTAATTTAGTCACCCATAGAAAATATTTGTGAATACAAATTTTTGACATTTACTTGATAAAATCGAAGATACCCAAATTATCACGGTCAGTTGCTATGATAGTTTTTGACAAATACCAACACTTTCTATAATAAAAGCCAAACTCATCGCGTAGCACACTCGGTTATATACAATTCAGTACTTGGTTTTGTAATATCACCATTCCAAAACCATTTAAGAAAAATTTGAATATTTTCGTTGCTATGACAATTTTCCTAATTTCGGTAATTTTAATACTTTTCGTTAATTTTCCTTTATAGTTTTCACGCCTCGCAAAAAGTGAATTTTTGATCATATAAGGCGAGGAAATATTTCAATCAATTATTATTCTTTTCGGGCAGCGTAATAAAAATTTGGGAATATAGGGAATATTTTTCAAATACAAGTCAAACATTTTATTCAAAAATATTTATCATGGGTTTCGGATGCACTCTTAGAATCAAATTTTTAAGACTTGTAAAATATGAAGCTCATTTCATGCAGCTATTTCAAACCCTTGGGGTTTTTGATTAAATTATAATGAAATGCTTAGTTCATATTTAATGTACAGGTGAACTTTTGGCTAAATTGTTAACCATTGTCATTTGACACAAAGAACATCTAGCAACTGGAAAAAAAAATTTGGTTGTTTCTTTTTATTTTTATTATTTATTATTTCCCAAAACAGTACAATTGTAGATTGTTGTAGGTTGTAAAAAGAAATTTTAAAATTCTACCTTGATAACTTTAAAGGTTAGGCATATTATTGGCGTACTCCAAGGAAAGTCAAGCCCTTTTACTAAACCAAACAAAATTTAGATTCCTTGATTGTTTAATTTTCAGAAACATTGATGGCATATTACTGGATTGAAATGTCACCTTTCGTAGCGGTGCACGTGTTTCATATACAGGGTCTGTACATGGGGGTAAAATATTACCCCAAAATTATTTAAAATATTTATAATTTTTTAATTTTAATAACAAATAAAATTTATTTTAATTCAACTAAAATATAATTTATTTCGTCGTCTGGGTCTTTATCGTCTATATATGTCGCAGCTAATATTGGTCTTAATATCAGCGGACTGATCTCAGAAGTAACATCGACTAAAACGACTATTACAAACCCTAGATTTTTGTGCAGTAACTGGGTGTCGTCTTAGGCCATCAACGTTGTAACTCATCAACTGTATTGCAATTTTCACATTTATTCAATGTGTTCCAGTGTGCTTGCCGGCGCGTATATATAAGTGGATCAACCTACTATTTTGATTCCAGTAATATTTTTCAGACTTTCTTGTATTTTCTAAATATACGCATCCACTGTACTTTATATACTATTAATTTTGTATACTACAATTAAGCTGCCACATTGACCATATTGAAAAAGAGGGCAATTGCGAGTTATACGAGTTGTCAATTGTTGGGCGTAATTATGCATTGTATCCACTCATCCTTTATTAGCATTGTAGTCTAAAATCTTATTTGGTTTGCCGGATATTTGAACTACTTCGTCATTATTATGTAGCGAGAACAATAGTTACATATTTTTGTTCGGTTTAGGCATAGATTAAGATAAAAAAAGATGTTACAATTAGAACAAAAAATAAAAGTAAATAACGGATAACTCTAATATGGGGACGGGTACCACTAGTTTTAATAAAAATTTAAAAGCATTTTTTGGTTTACTGTACAAAGTGCAAAAATATATTTTTCAACTACAAAGAATATTTTTTATTCGTTCGTTGCAAAGCCGTCTTAAATCTCTTTTAAGAAGCCTGCATGTTTCTGGACACATATTAAAAAATAGTTTTAACTAAAAATAGCATGTTTCTGGACACATACTAGTCAATAGGTTACCTATTGACTGAATTAGTGCGACAAAAATCCATATGAAAAACAAATTTAAATTTTGTTTTGAATGGTTTTAAATGACCCATACTACCATAACGTCATATAAATTTGAGCATATTATAACACTCGTATTGAGAGCGTATTATTTTATATTATCTATATAAAACCAAACAGTTAAAATAAAACAAAAAATTACATTTATTGCAAAAACAGAAAACGTGACATAATCTCACAAATACATTCAATCAGACTTTTTTTAGTTTTTTACAACTTATGTATGAGTACATTTGGGCTTCCTATAAGGGAATGACGACGGCTTTGGTTCATTGTCGAATGTATATTTTACAAACTTTCATTATACAGTAACCAAGAAAAATTGTTTCTTCTTTTTATTTTTACGTTCTCTATTATTATTTTTAGATATACATTTTAGCTGCTTGTGTATGGGCCATCTTTATTACATCTTAATCTATGGTTTAGTTTTGTACCTAAAGTGAGTAACTCGTCAAAACAAAAGAGTGATGAGCCTACTTCGTGATTTTGGCATTGCTTTCAGGTTTATTGCTTCTGATTGTGGTTTTTTCCGAATCATGTCAGCAAGGGCCCAACTTGTGAAGAAATTATCTATTGTGATAGAACGCCCTTTTTTGATATAGAGACGAGCTAATTCATTTACTAAGTTCAAAGCAAATTCTTTTGTATCCTATACAATGGCACAATTGCATTTAAAATTTAAATTAAATAGCTCTTAAGCCCGTGGTAACTTTTTACCCCTATACAAACTGACGGAAGGTTAAATAATGAACACTAACATTTTTTTTCTCTTTAGAACTATTTATAAAGCAAGGCCGAGAATCGTTTAATGTCATTATCTCCATCTATTTTAAAATGACACCTAAACAAAATTGTGGATAAAGGAACAATTTGCTGCCAATTAAGTCTCTATGTTTTTTTTTGAAAGGTGATAAAAAATTAGTAGCAGAAGTTATGATATGACTTTCGAAATCATGAAATTTATCGGTAATCTGCAGAAAATGCAAATATTATTTTAACATTATTTTATATTTTTAGTAGAGACAAAAGCAGTTTTGATATTGAAAGCTTTTTATGATTTGTTTGTCTAATTATCTCTTACAGGGCGAATTAAATTGACTGTACACAAATTTTAAAGTAAATTTATGAATGAAATTACTAATCAAAATACTGCTATAACCTTACACATTTTACAATTTCGGTTGTCATGAATCAATTAAAATGACTTCATACTGGATACGTAAAATTTGTAGTAAAACAATGACTTAACATTTTGATTTAAGGTGAAATATTACAACGGAAAACTAATTTTAATTTATGGTTCTTTGATCTTTTTCACAAAATACTATACAAGTTTTAAGCTAAAACAAGTTTAAACTTAAAGTCTAGATGTGTAAGTAGCCGTTTTACGAGACAGAAAAATCGAAATTTTGCAATTTTCGATGAGTTTTCAAAGGGGAGTCGGAGTTTCTGTAAATGGGAAGTGAAAAATAAAACTGCCATTAATGTCTCTTATGAATGTGCCTGCAAAGTGTTTGTCGTCCGGATGATCAAATGTGCTGATATCCTTGGTTCTGTATAGTATTTAATCTTTACCTTCCAAAACCTTTCAGTTTGATCGTAGATTACCTTAGTCGGTAATGCCGTAAGTATCAACATCGAAGTTTGGATGAGCCAACTGAAAATTTGCGGCAATGTTGATATTAAATCTCACGGTTGGTACGCTGACAATCAGTCATTTTAGGCAAAATCAAACAATTGATTTTTGCTGAAAAGTGGGTAGTTCGCGATTTGACTAAAACTGTTATGCTGTGATTCCCTGGAACTTATGTGGCACTAATACATGACGTGGTATTGGTCGTTACACAACGACTAGAGCTTATTTGTATAGTGCAGTGCTTATTGCGTTTCGTCATATCAATTTCGGACGATAGTATAATCAAATATCACTCGTTTCAAATATAAAAATCGAAACCGCGGAATCTCCATCACGGAATTTATTGGCGATCATGCGATATATTGATAATTATATATTTTCAATAGAAATAATTCACCTTTTGAAATATTAAACTTTCTTCGAACTTTTGGTATTTTATGTTCACATTACCTTTAACATTATATCGCGCTAAACTAATTATAATCCCATTGGCGACAACACATATCGCACACATTCTGTACATCTATTGACATTTTGATTGTAAAATATTTTTTTTTATTAAATCATAAATTTCTCAGTATTTCTACGAAGATACAACCCACAAACATTTCTCTCTATTGCTAATCGCGTAATTATAATCAAACCTACTTACTTTTATTTTCTAAAGACAAAATCTCATCAAGAAAGAAGCGAAAAATAATGCAAAACTAAAAAAAAAAAAAAATTAAAAAAATCAACAACTTTCAATATCAACAGCTTGATGATGTTGATATGAAGTTGAAGAGGAATTTACATAAATTTTGTCACAATCGTGCAATTATAACGATTAGTGTTAAATCAACATATATAGAAAGGAAAAATTTAAAGATTCTTGAAGTGAAATCATAAGCGAATTCTAAGTTTTTATATGATGAGCATTCATTTATTACTCGACTTTATATATAAAGAAGAAGCTGTTATGTGACGGTGATTTCACTTTATTGTCACGGATTATAAAGTTAAACATGTTCGATAGTATAAAATATAGTATTTTTATTTATCTTTTTAATTTACAAGACAACTATAATATTTATCATGTCGTATATCTACACACGCGCTTTAATTCATTCATCATATTAAGAATAAGAATATAATTTATTAATAATGATATTTAGTTTTTATAAGGCCATTGGTCTGTAAAGTATCAACAATTTGGTTCTATTAATAGAATCGATTGCGAGTTTTGGATTGTTGTAGACATATCGCAGTCTATATATCGCATTGACACAAAGACAGATCACCAAAATTTGACTTTTAAAATTTGAATGATATGATTCCACCTTACCCCAAACATATTTAGCACCAAAATTAAATGAAATAATCGTTAAACTTACAAAATACGTCATCATTTTGTTTTTACTTAATTTTGAGGAAATCAAACTAAATCATTGACACGTCCATCTGGATCCAGTAGTCCTTTAACATAATTGAGACAGTCGGCCCAACCATACAGATATAATCTACTTCCGCCATAGCCTAAAAATATATTGTTCAAAGGCCAGGTACTCTAAGAGTAATCGGAACAAAAAAACAATTGTGTTGGGAGATCGAAGGGTGGTTTAGTGTATGTGTATGTTGTAGGTTGTGTCGATCAACGAAATTAAGAAATGATCTAAAGGCATTTATATCGAGAAAGTACTAGTTACACCAATCAACGACTGTCGAGTATCAATACGGACTATAGACCTCTCGGTTACCATAAAAAAAATTATTTCACTCAGAAATAAACTGAAGATCTACTTCACAAAAGAATTCTGCAAAGTAATTGTTTTGAACCGTAAATTGGCTACCCACTTAAGTTCCGATCGAGAATACAATGATGCCATTATATTTGATTTTTAACATTGGATCTATACAGCTAAATAGATGTTGGCATGGAAACAATCGTAGGGCCTTTAAAGTTTTAGTAGAATTTTTTAAGTTCTCGCGAATTGGGTCTTTTTAATTGCAATGATATCTCCCACTTGCAGTACTTTTAATCCGATTATATTTTCTGCTTTCGTCTTTTTCCGTGAACCAATTTTCGATGTCGTTTTTCGATAATTTAGATAAAGAAAAAATTATAACTCGATGCGATCGTTTGTTTCATTGGATTATTTCTTTAGATGGCATCCAAGTTGTAATAAAATGCAAGTTAATTTTTGGATTACCGCGTTTGTTATTTTTTTTTCTTTGGAAACCCGTCAATCACCAACTTGACATATTGTTACTTTTTCTTTGTAACTGATAAACGTTTAATGTGGTCAGAGTGTCGATTAATCGGTAGTAGTATTTTTTCTTTTCAAAAAAGAACTGAGGAAAAATCGGTTGGCAGACCGTGACCGTGACTAAGTAGCCAGCATACTCACTATCATTTTATTTCATGAACAAGATAATTAAATTATTTTCATTAAATTCCTGATTTCGTCGTTGAATAAAAGTGTCGCTTAGTGTCGTCTTCATCGCGTTTGGGGCCTCACATAATCCGCATGATTCTTCTCTCGAATATCATTAACCATCTTTCATGTTCATTCGTCAGGTTCAAACTCTCTAACAGATACAACTGATCAAGGTCTGATCAACACCTGGTACGACTTCAGCTTATCGGCATTTGCAAGGAATTTTGAATTTAGCAGTTAATGTATGGCATACAAAGAAAAATTGCCAGTGATAAGATGCTGATTTATATCCTCTCCAATATAGTTATCATGAGTGTTAAAGGACCCGAGGTATCAGAAACTCGTAGCTTCTTCAAATGTGTGGTCACAACTACTAAAACCCATTGCGACGTGGTTTCTAAAACGTTTGATCGTATATTTGATTTTAAACTCATTGATTTTGAAACGAATGGCGGCCAAGAATCATACAAGTGGATCGACAAGTTCTTTTACACCGTTGCCATTCAGTCAAAATACACAGATGTGCTATATCTTCTCATAAAGTGTTTTGCTTTTTCGAAAGATAAGTTCTTACATGAGATTAAAGAGAATTGGGGACAAAGCATCTCCGTACATCAGAGCTAATTGCAAAAATTCTTGATAGCTTGTCCTTAACTTTGATACAACATTGTCACTACATGACTGACATTTTACACAAATGCTCATGTTTTTTAGGAATTCCTAGACGTCGCCGAGCATACTATAAGGTAACCCGATGGATTGAATCAAAGGTCTTGCTAGAAATCTAAAAACACCCGGTATACTTTGTAACGGATCAAGGTGCGAGTCCCATTAGCGTCATTAAAACGACACCATTGAGATCCACACCCCGATGGCGTTAACAGAAATCTTCTAGCAGAAGCCTTGCTGCGGTATGATAGCCGGCTAGAGCTCAGGGTGGGGCGTGGGGTTTGCAAGGCATGCTTGGAAGCTGGAATAACCGCAGGTAAGGATTAGAAGATAGGAAGGCGGGGTCACTTGAACAAGTCGGCACGCAACCAGACTTGTAACCATCACATCACAGTTATGTTCTCTTTACGAATAATTCGAATTAAATAATTTTTTTTTCTTGTTCGAGAACTTTGTAAAAATAAATGAATAAAAATTAAAATTAAATTACGAAATTGTGTAAAAAAATCGTATTCATTGATTAAAGTGTGTCGACGAGCATAATAATTTTAGATTTGTATTTTTGTTTCTGCTAAAATTTAAAAATTAATTTTATATATTAGAATGTGTGATAATATGAAAAAAAAACATTATGTAAACTTTTGTAACAGCTTTTGCTAATGGTCTTACTGCAGCAATTTCTTCTTCATGATTCATTATCGATGAACCGGCGGCAAGACATTCCGCACCAAACCATAACTGTCCCGAAAAGCTTTCTTGAAGTACTTCTTCAAGAAATTTAGCACGAACTGCACGTGGTGTCCGTGAACTTAGCACGATGCACGTGGTGTCCGTGAACTTAGCACGATGCACGTGGTGTACATAGTAATTTGTCCATTATTTGAGTTGTAATCACAAGTACACAATCATGTCCTTGTCTCAATTGACTGACGAGACGCGAACAACGTTTTGGTTCTGCTCTACCATCAAAACTATCCAATTCACTAGTCGCTAGAATCTCTTTATTTATTTATATAAAATAGAATTTTTTTTTTTTTTATGTAATTTTATTCAAGAAAAGCTAACAACATTACGAACACTGCACGTCAAACATTTCTCCTCAATTAACACATTTTTTTATTTTCAATAAAAAAATTCTCTCGAATAACACAAAACGCGGCTTTTTATACCTACTCATTTCCCGTTACTTTATTTAAAAAAATATTAATGTAGGGGAAATGAGCAGGTATACAACACAAACGTACAAAATAAATTAAATATATATAAAAAAAAAAAGCTGGTGTGGACAACACATAATTATTTTCGGTCCCAGGGGAACGAGCACCACAAAGTCGCTCGTTACAACTTTACTAAATGCTTCGTAATATTTAGAAAGAATCATAAACAATGGAATACCAGTATTTTTGTCATTTTTAAAACGCAACGTTTTAACTATTTTAAACTTTTATTATATTTACTATCACTAAAAAGGAGCCCTTCCGGGGCCACCCGCTTTTTTCCATCAGAACCACTCAGATTTAAGACTAAATTAGAGTTTACTTATTTTTATTTTATTATTATATTTTTTTATATATTTGATTACTACCCCAATTATATATACACTTTCAACGGTGATTTCAATCGAGTTTGAACGTTTAATTAATTTAAAAAAATTTTATTTAAAATAATTTCGGTGATTTGTGTCGAGTAAAGTGAATATGAATAAAATTTTCATGCAAATACTTTACATATTTGATATAAAACGGTGAATTGATTGAATTTAAATGTTTAATAAATTCCATAAAATCTTATTTAAAATATTTTCGGTGATTTGTGTCGAGTAAAGTGAATAAAATTAAGATTTTCCTGCAAATACTTTATGTATTTGGCATACAACGGTGAATTCAATCGAAATGTTTAATTAATTTAATAAAATCTTATTTACAATAATTTCGATGATTTGTGACGAAAAAAGTGAATATAATAAGATTTTCCTGCAAATACTTTATGTATTTGACATAAAACAGTGAATTCGATCGAGTTCGGACGTTTAATTATTTTAATAAAAAAATTTTATTTTAAATATTTTCGGTGATTTGTGTCGAGTAAAGTGAAAATAAATAAAATTTTCATGTAAATATTTTATATATTTGGCATAAAACAATGAATTCGATCGAATTTTGAACATTTAGTTATTTTAATAAAAAGAAATTTATTTAAATTATTTCGGTGATTTGTGTTGAATAAAGTGAATAGGAATAAAATGTTCATGCAAAAACTGAATGTGTTTGGCATAAAACGGTGAGTTGAATGAATTTGAACGTTTAATTAATTTAATAAAATCTTATTTGCAATAATTTCGGTGTTTTGTGTCGAGTAAAGTGAATATAAATAAGATTTTCATGCAAATACTTTATGTATTTGATATAAAACGGTGAATTCAATCGAAATGTTTAGTTAATTTAATAAAATCTTATTTACAATAATTTCGGTGATTTGTGACGAAAAAAGTGAATATAATAAGATTTTCCTGCAATTACTTTATGTATTTGACATAAAACAGTGAATTCTATCGAGTTTAAACGATTAATTATTTTAATAAAAAAAATCTTATTTAAAATAATTTCGGTGATTTGTGTCGAGTAAAGTGAATATGAATAAAATTTTCTTTCAAAAACTTTATGCATTTGGCATAAAACGGTGAATTCGATCGAATTCGAACGTCCAATTAATTTAATAAAATCTTATTTAAAATATTTTCGGTGATTTGTGTCGGGTAAAGGTGAATATAAATAAGATTTTCCTGCAAATACTTTATGCATTTGGCATAAAACGGTGAATTGATTGAATTTAAACGTAAAATCTTATTTGTAATAACTTTGGTGATTTGTGTCGAGTAAAGTGAATATAAATAAAAATGTTCTGCAAATATTCTATATATTTGGCATAAAACGGTGAATTCAATCGAATTTGAAAATTCAATTATTTTAATAAAATCTTGTTTAAATTATTTCGGTGATTTGTGTCGAGTAAAGTGAATGTAAATAAGTTTTTCATTCAAATGTTTTATGTATTTGATATAAAACGGTGATTTCGATCGAATTTGAAAGTTTTATTAATTTAATAAAATCTTATTTGCAAAAATTTCATTTGTGTCGAGTAAAGTGAGTATAAATAAAAAATTTCTGCAAATACTTTATGTATTTGGCATAAAACGATCAATTCAATCGAAATATTTAATTAATTTAATAAAATCTTATTTAAAATAATTTCGGTGATTTGTGCCGAGTAAAGTGAATTTGAATAAAATTTTTTATGCAAATACTTTATATATTTGGCATAAAACGGTGAATTCGATCGAATTTGAACTTTAAATTAATATACTAAAATCTTATTTAAAATAATTTCGGTGATTTCTGACGAGTAAAGTGAATATACACATAAGATTTTCATGAAAATACATTATATATATGGCATAAAACGATGAATTCGATCGAATTTGAACTTTTAATTATTTTAATAAAATCTTATTCAAAATTATTTTTGGTGATTTGTGTCGATTAAAGTGAATACACATAAGATTTCCATGCTAATACTTTATGTATATGCCATAAAACGGTGAATTCAATCGAATTTGAATGTTTAATTATTATAATAAAATCTTATTTATAATAATTTTGGTGAATAATTTTGAGTAAAGTGAATATAAATAAAGTTTCCATGCAAATATTTTATGTATTTGGCATAAAACGGTGATTTTGATCGAATTTGGACGTTTAATTATTTTAATAAAATCTTATTTAAGGTATTTCGGTGATTTGTCTCGATAAAGTGAATATAAATAAGATTTGCAGACAAACACTTCATGTATTAGGCACAAAATGGTGAATTGATTGAATTTAGAAGTTTAATAATTATAATAAAATCTTATTTATAATATCGGCGATTTGTGTAGAGTCAAGTGAATATAAATAAGGTTTTCATGCAAATGTTGTATTTATTTGGCATAAAACGGTGATTTCGATGGAATTTGATTAATATAATAAAATTTTATTTATAATAATTTCGGTGATTTTTGTCAAGTAAAGTGAATAAACACGTAAGATTTTCATAAAAATAATTTAAATATTTGGCATAAAACAGTGAAATCGATCGAATTTGAACGATTAATTTATTTAATGAAATCTTATTTGTAATAATTTCGGTGATTTGTGTCGAGTAAAGTGAACATAAATAAGATTTTCATGCAAATATTTTATGTATTTGGCATAAAACGGTGAATTCATTGAATTTGAACGTTTAATTATTTAAATAAAATCTTATTTATAATAAATTCGTTGATTTGTGTTGAGTAAAGTTAATATAAATAAGATCTTCATGCAAATACTTGATGTATTTGACATAAAACGGTGAATTCGATCGAATTTAAACGTTTAATTAATTTAATAAAATCTTATTTATAATAATTTAAATTTTAAACGAAAAGTCTTTTTTTGTCTCGTTTTTTCACATATTCGCGCTTCTCTTTGTTGGCGGTAATTTGATGCTCGACTACAAGGCTACACTCTTCAATAAACCAAACACCGTTGGGTTTACTTTCGACGTACATACAGTCGCTTGAGCGGCACTGACAACTCAAGTTTTCAATACTATTTACATCATCAGAACTGTGTTTAGTTTCCGTATTGCAACTGCTAACATGATTTTTTTATCTTAGCTTTGCGGTGGACAACTGATGCGCACTGACTACAAATTTGGCAGACGAACGATAAGACCTCATATCTTGAATGACCCTAAGTGCAAGATACAATGAGATCGTGCTAAATCTGGCGGTCAATCGTGAGGAGAACGGATTCATGTAATATCATATAATCTAACCTGATTTTTGGCAGGCCTAGCATTAAAATCACCAGTCATCACTCACTTGTAGTAATAAGATTTTCTGGTGGCCAAGAAAAATTTAAAAAATGTTTTCGAAACCATCTCTACTGAATTTACCTTCGATTTTTTTTTAGACCCGCGAGTTTCAAGTGATACTCGTTTAAGGCTGACACAGTAACATAAAACTCACCTATCGTTTTGTTAACAACTGTACGTTCTACGTACCAATCTTAAACAAGTGTCCATTAACGTAAGCGGGTCTCCCCGCTAACATTTATTTGGATACATTTGATTAAAAATATTGTTTTAACACTCATCTAAAGCACATTTTGCTCGAAGCATCTTTTAAATAAGCACATATATCGTTAACAAAATTCAAAAGAAAACCATTAAAAAAATTCCAGTGAAATGCAGCATTTAGTTTCCTAAATTGGACAAAACAACTTTGCACAGAGCAATTTTGTTCTTGTTCCGTTTACGTGTTTCTTTATTTATTTTTTTTTGTGTAAGAAGTTGTAACATCTTGTATGTTTTTTTTATTATCGCGTTCATGTTTAAAAAATATATATACGAGTATATTGTCGCGACAAAAAATAATAAACATTAAATCATGAATTTAATATTATTATAACAGTTTTTAGTTGCTTATTATAGGTTTTGTGTATTTTTTGCTGTTTACAAATAATTAAGAGTTCCTTGAAAAAAAAAAAAAATCGTTTCTCGCGCACAAATTAATTGCAACAATAGTTTGGTATCGATAAAATGAGTGATAAAAAGTTTTTTAAGTGATTTCTACTTTTTGTTTTTACTACACCTTAATTATAATATTATAGAGTTCGATCATAAAATGTGCATTATTTATAGCTGCTTAATTATCATATCCGGTACATTATGTAGTGCTCGTACTCGTACATAAAAAAATGTACACAAATCATCGCTGGTTTTGTGCGTTTATTCAAATATAATTAATAGAAATTAATGAAAGTGAAAATTATTTTTGCGGCTATGTACTTACGTGTGTGTGTGTGTGTGTGTGTGTGTGTGTGTGTGTGTGTGTGTGTGTGTGTGTGTGTGTGTGTGTGTGTGTGTGTGTGTGTGTGTGTGTGTGTGTGTGTGTGTGTGTGTGTGTGTGTGTGTGTGTGTGTGTGTGTGTGTGTGTGTGTGTGTGTGTGTGTGTAAGTCTTATGTCAATTAGTGAAAGGATAAATCGATTTTTAATTTTTATTTCAAATCATAAATGCGCAAGCTTACAATTTATTGGTGATTTAGCTCACGGCCATCGATAGTTCAATCGCGAAATGCAATCATTTTTTTTTAATTTCATTGTTGCTGTAATTAATTCGATGAACAAACAACTCATGTACCGTGTATTGACACCAATTCGATAGAACAACAACACAATAAGAATCCCTTTCGATAATTATTTTATTATATGATTAATAATATCGCTAATTAGCTTTTAATTAATTTAACCGCAATAATATGAAGCAAATTAATTACAAAATCCTATAATTAAAATCCTTCAATTATATATATTTTTCAATTAAATATATATATATATATATATATATATATATATATATATATATATATATATATATATATATATATATATATATATATATATATATATATATATATATATATAAATATATATATATATAGAAATCAATTAACAGCAAAGAATTAACTGCGATGTGTTACTGTTGCCATCATGTCTTACTATATATTATACTCGCGTATATATATATATTTCAGTGAACTTGAACATACATCTTTCGCCTATATCGAAGACGTTAAAGGTAATTTAATTATGAATAAAAATAAGAATAATAACAAAAAAAAAAATTAAGTAAACTAGTTAAGTCATAAATGATGATGGAATAATACGATTATATCGAGATCTTTAGTGTTTTTGTTCGAATATATAAGAAGTAAAAAAAAAAATGTTTTTCTTATATCCACACACTTTTGATAATTATACCAATGTAAGATTGCCTCATCTCGGTTTTGCCTGCCATATGAGTGTATGTGTGTGTGTGAACAACATAAATTGAAAAACTACCTTAAGAATTCATAATTATATATATAAACATATTCAAGACATTATTCTTTAGAATTTAATTGTGATTATAAGTAATTTAAAATGGGTCTGTAATTTTATAGATGTAGATACGATCGAGTACACATACAAAAGGCGATATCATTAATTCACTTTTTTTTATTTTGATTGAGGTAATATTCAGATAATCAATCAATTTTTATATATATATATATACGCACAAGGTCTTTGCGATGATTTACTTGGGTACATTTGTTGCTTGGTGGTTACGATACATTAAATTATGAACATTGTCGTGCGTGGATGATTCAATTATTTCATGAAAAAAAAGAACACCAGATCGGAGTAAAAAAGTATTTAGCGCGGAAATAAATTAAATAAAAATAGTCTAAGTACAAATAAATGAAGTTAGTGCGCTTGGGGCGATCAAATCAAACGTAAAGATCCAAAAAAAGATAGTTTTGTCTAATACCGCAATTATTATATACAATACTATACAACTTATTTAATCAACCATCCAGTAATGCTGGATCAGTAAATGCCATAAAACAGCTAAACGACCCAACAACTCAGTGTCGATACATGCAATTCGAAATGTAAGAGTAGGCACCTTTCGTATGCAGTTCTTTTGTCGTATTGGTAATAACAAAAAAAAATTTTTTTTGAATCAAGACGCTTGTACGTGAACTCTCTAGGTCACCCTATTTAAAGTACCAGCTTTTAAGTTCGACTTACGTGGAACACCATCTGATACTTTAGTAAATTCCATATTGTAATTCATGTTATTATGATCATTTACTACATTACCATTACCAGAATGTGCTTCATTCAAGCTTTCATTTTGACTACTATAAACTAACGGAATACAACCACTCGTACTATTATAATAATTTTTTAAAATTGTTCTCCTTAATTGATTCACATGCGCAGTTTTTATTTTATTATTAACTAAAATACTATAAACCACTGAACTTTTTTTTCCAATATTTGTGCCCTAATCCAATTTACATAATCATCCTTATTTATATTGTTGCGTGAGAATACCATCCTGTCACTGTATTTGTATACTTTTATCACAATATAAAACGCAACAATATGTTCATGAGTGAATCAATCAAAATTGTATATGACTACTTGAACACCCTTTTGAAACTACGACAGAATAAAATTCTGTTGTATTTCAATAAAACCTGCCGAAGGAAGAATTTGATCCCGAATTTTATCAAAATTGGGATCAAAGATAAATCCTTGGTTGCTCGCACCACCAAAATAAAAGCTGAAAGGTTATGGTTAAGCAAAAGTATTCAGGAACTTTACACCAGAATCAACTTTCTAACCATAAAAACTTATAACCTGCAGTCAAAAATAGCGGATCAGTTCCACTATTTAGAGTACTGTAGTATAAGAGAATTTGTGGAAAAGAAAGTAGAGTCATAGTTGAAACAAAGGAGATTGAATATAAAAAGCAAAATCAGAAACCTCCAGCTAAAACCAATTAAATCAAACACCACTGAGGTTCCTCTTATAAAACATAAATTTCATAAGAGAACCATAAATCTAACGGAAATTATTTTTAATGCCAAGGAGATATGCCTATACTTGATAAATGATTAAAACATATTTTAACCCCTAAAAGTGACATACGGCAACAAAACAGATCTCTATTTAGTTTGGAAAGTTCGATTCAGTGCGCCGCGCTCAAAAAGGACACTATTCTACAAGATAGTTTGAGATATCAAATTATGGATGGGATTAGTAAAACTGATGTGATGCACATCAGTTCGGAGGTGAAGGTTACTTCCTGTCTGGCAAAGAAGATTAAAGAACATGGGGCGGTCGTCACTAAGTCCGATAAAGGAAACGCGACGGTAATCATGATGCAGAGTTATACAACAGCAAAATGTTGGACTACATTAAAGATAATGATATAATTAGACTTAATTGTGACCCAACTGATAAATTTTGCAGTAGTATCAACAAATGCATAAATAAATGTACAACTTTTCTTAGTAAACAAGAAATGAAGTACATGAAAATGATCAAACCGTCGAAGCCAAAAAACAAAGGACTTCCTAATAAAGGTTCATAAATCAGATATGCCTATTAGACCGGTGATAAACTTCACATCCGCTCCCACGTACAGGATAGCGAAACGCGTTAATCAGGATCTAATGAATAAAGTTAAACTGGAAAACAACGTTTCGTTGATGAACAACATAGAACTTGTAAACAGAATAGAATCAGTTAAAATTCCTCACGGTGCCAGACTGGCCTCTTTTGATATAACGAACATGTATAGTAACATTCCAATAGAAGAAACTATTGGAATCACTTACGACCTGAATCAGGGAGAAACGGAATGTGCAGAGAAAATCAAAATCAGGGAAAAACGGAATGTGCAGAGAAAATTAGAAATCTTTTAAAGGTGATTACTAAATAGAATTACTTCGAACATCAAGACATATTCTATGAACAGCAAGAACGACTACCCATGGGAAGCCCTTTAACGGAAACTTTAGCCAATATTTTCTTAAACCACTTAGAGAATTCGAAAATATTGAGTGAGAGTAACCCTTATAGGAACTGTGTGGTATACTGGCATAGATATGTAGATGATGTACTTACACTGTTTAGAGGAACCAATCGGCAATTGAAACAATTTCACGACTATCTTAACAATATACATAACAACATCAAGTTCACTTTGGAAACTGAAGAAAACAAGTGTATTAATTTCCTGGATCTAACGATTCGGAATGAAAATTATGAACACAAGTTTAAAATCATAGAAAACCAACACAAACGGACCACACAATCCATAACGACCCACATCATCCACAACAACATAAGATTGCGGCATACCTGCACATGATCAACAGACTGAATACGATACCAACGAACCAAGAAGACTACACAGAGGAACTGAATACTATTAAACAGATCGCTAGGGCCAACGGGTTTCAACCGGCAAGGATGGACCTATTGAACAGAAAACATACTAACAAGAAACTTAACGAACAGTATACTTCCCTGATAGCCAAAGACGACAAAGACAACAAATACGTTACATTTGACTACGACAGAAATACAGCTAACATCATCAGGAAAGTACTGAAAAATCATGGTATACAGGCAGCATTTAAAACTAGCAACAAAATAGGACCAAGACTAAACCCACCAAGAGTGTCTTCTCAAGATACGGGAGTTTATAGACTATCATGTGACAACTGTGATGGGTTTTATATAGGCCAAACCGGTAAATCTTTCGCAACTCGGTTTAACCAACATGTGAAAGAAATCGGCAAACTCAAAATAGACTCAAACTACACACAACACATGACTGACAATAACCGCAAATACACAGGCATTAACGAAAATCTGAAAGTGTTGCATAAATGTAAAAAAGGTAGCATGATGACAACACTGGAAGATTACGAAATTTATAAAAACAGACATAACAAGGACATAATAAACATTCAGGTATAGACTAAAATCAACCACCTGTTTAAAAAAATAATGGAAAATGAAAATAGCACAAGGGGGCGAAGCCAAAATCATACCTGAAAAAGGTATATAAGAACATGGTTAAGGTAAATTAGGGTTCAAAGTAGTACAGGCTGATGAAGAAGATAGAAATCCTCGAAATTAATCCTAGTTAAAATAAAAATAATAATTTATATTATAAAATTTTTTAGAAATTTTTTTCTTTTTAGAAAGAATTTGGATAGAGAATTAATATAAAAATTTTTTATTATCACATTAAAGAAAGTTTTACTTCTTTTCTGTAAATAATTTTTAATTTTTATATATAAAACAAGAAGTATTGAATTTTTTGTTTTTATTAAAACATGGTTCCTTATTTCGTTTTATTAAAATAAAAAAAAAGAATAACATCCTTATTTCTTTTATCAAAATAGAGAAAAATTTCTCCACTTTAAATTCATCAACTTTTTTTTCTAACAATATGTTTGTTCTGTTACAATTGTTAAACTTTACTTTTTTATTTGAATTTTCTTGACTTGTATTTGCAATATCCCTTTCTTTATACATCCTTAAGAAATCTAACTTGGTTCTTGGCTTATAATTAAATATACGGTGAGAATGAATTAAATTTTCTTCCGTACATGGGAGATTGTTATAATTTCTTAAAAACTCTTTCACTGCCAAATTCAAATCGATGCTTTGTCCAAATCTTCTCATATCTATAACATATTTTTTTAAAGTATTCTTTGTGGTTTGGATCGCTCTCTCGACTTGTCCGTTACTACTTGGATGATACGGTGCTGTATGTGTCAACTTAATGGCCTTGCCCTTACAAAATTCACATCACCAGACACTAGCTCGGTGGGAAATCCAAACGTTCTAAAAAAACCCTCTAACTCTTGTATTACTTTACTCGCATTTGTTCTTCGCATATAAACTACTTCCAACCATCTACTAAAAATATCTATCAATATAAGAAACTCTTTACCCTCGAAATGGAAGAAGTCGATATGGACTCTTTCAAATGGATAAGACACTTCTGGTTAACTCACGTATACCTTATCATGCTTATCATTTCTCGTAACCTGGCAGGAATGACACTGCTTCTTAACATAGCACTCAATATCACGATCAATACCTTTCCAAAACACGTATTCCCTAGCCAACGTTTTCATTTTAACAATACCACAATGATTTCTATGCAACAATTTCAAGAGTGTGTTCTCTTGCATAACTTAACCAACCTTCCTCGATACAATACACACCCTTTTTCGAATGACAAAAACTCGTTTTTTAAATTCTTTTAAAATCTTTAGGAATATTAGATTCATCCCACCCATTTAATATGTAACTTATTAATGCCCTCAAAACTTCATCTCTACTTGTTTCCTTCCTAAAGAATACAGTATCGACTGGAATTAAACCATTAACTTCCACCTGATGGATTTGAAATAAACTTTCCTCGTTAATATAAACAGATAAACGCTATATGTATCTCTGCAATCTTGTGATGCGTAATTCATCGCCTGGCTTTGGCACCACTACTATGGGTGAGATCCAATCTGATGTTGTAGCTTATGATATTATATCTTTTGGAATCATGCCATCTAGTTCTCTTTCAACTTTTTCCCGTATACTAAAGGGTAATGTGTATGCTTTATGGAATATAGGGACCAGATCATCTATCAATTGAATATTAACCTCAAAATTTCGAATACATTCACTTAAATCTCCATCAAAAACCGAACGAAATTCCTGTTGTATTTTTTTTAGATCTAAATCATAAACGACATTTTCCCTTCTTGTTTCACTATGACTCTAATTCGCCCTACTAGTTCAACCTCATTACCAGTTAGAACCGATAAAAGTAAATCAATGCTACTCAATGGCAAATGAGCAAAATATTTCTCATAAACCACGACATTACGCAACGAGACACATGCACCGGTATCAATTTCCAATTTAGCTTTTTGACCTTCAATTATTAAATATAAAAATTCCACATTTGAAACTTTGCATCTACTGTCTGTCTTATTCATTAAGTGATTTGAATCTTTAACATTGGAAACTCTAATTTTGCCGTTAATCTCATTTTTTCCATAACCGTAATATTATTTATCTCTGAACTATTTTCTATATCTCTCAATAATAGTTTGCCGAAGTTTAAACTTGAATCAACATGATTACCAGAAAAATAGCATTGGTAACAGTAGGCAACATACGTGTAGGCTGCAATTTACTAAGAGCATTAATTAAGCTAGGGTCACAAGCCGTATTCAATAAAATTGAGTAAAATTGAAGATGGTTTGACTTATACATCTTGTTCTGGTCGAAAAAGTGGGCCTGGTACTGCTGGTTGGCTTTTACAATAAAATATTGAGAAGGTTGCATTGGAAATGGTTTAGTGGTGGACATCATGTTGATTCATTTTCGCTGGGAGTCTTTCATGATCCTTGAGTACTGCTAGTTGCCTTTCCAGCTCGGCTGTGTTTGGTGCTGTAATTAGTCCAAGAATGTTGCCTTTTGTTTTATTTTATATTTGTAGGTTGAACTTCCTTAAGTGATTTATGGAATGACTTGCTTATATTGTTGTGTGATGTGCTGATGGCCATAATACGAAGCATTGCATCTTTTTATTAAAAGATGCAATGCTTCGTATATTTATATTTACAATGGTATATATTTACAACCGGCTTCTATCTTTAATATTCCAGATCCCAAACAATTGTGAGTATTGATCTTGGAGCCACATATAATATCGACGGTTGTTTCTATAGCTTAATCCAATGATTCGTTACATTTGTTGTCCTGGTTTTGTTTATTGTGTCAAGTTCCATTTGTCGCTGTAAGATTGCTACCTCACATTGCCCTTTGGTCATCATTGTATTGAAGATTGGGGATATCTCACATAGAGAATGCGACGATTGTTTATTACCATGGCTGATATCATAATTTCAATTATCACATTCCGTTGTGTTACCCTGCTACGAATATCCATGCCATGGTATATGTGCCTGAGGTCGTAAATATCGTGCCCAGGGATTGCGATCGACGGAGGTACATGCTCTCGAATTAGCTGCAGTTGTTATTCTAGCTTAGCTGGCGTGAGAATTGACGGATGTAATATCTCGTGATGTGCAAAATAGACTATGTCAAGTAGACCTTTAATATACCTGTAATTTAATCGTGTTGTCTATTATCGATATTTGATTTTTCATTATTGCCATTAGATGATTGTCATTCTGGTTAATGTTCTCAAACTGAGATTCATACTGACTTACCTCGCGCTGAGTGTGGATTCTAAGTATGTCTCCTAAAATAACTCCTGTCGAATCTCCCAAACCTCGTTTATGTCGACGTCTTACCTTATTGATTGATTGTAAGAGTTCATTGTCTGCTATTAAGTTGCTAAATTGCCACTCCAGTTGTTGTAAAATTATATCACAGCTTAAGTCAAATGTTGGTGAGAGACTATATAAGTAAATCATAACAGGTTGCTCTTAATTCTAGTTGCGCTTGCTCAAAAGCCTTTATTTATTCACAGTAGCTCGTAATGTTGTAATAGATTTCTAAAGTCAGAGTTTATCTATATCTTCAAAATATATGTCTTTCGAGTGATTAAAAGGGGTAATTACAACCTGGGCTTGCGTGTACTCCAGTATGCAGCAAAGTGAGGGTACCGCTAATGCAAGATGATTTACTTTAGATACATTCTTTGCTTGCCTGTGGGGCTGCTTTCTTAGGTTTTGGTTGTCCTTTACGGGTAGCGGGAGTCCCTTTGCGTGGTTACTCTTTCCGGTACAGTTTCGTCTAGATTTTATGGGGTTGGTATATATTGAGTAATGGTTGTATCTTTAACCACTGCAGTTGGAACAGGATCATCCTTCTTGTTAATGTGACCCTTTGGCTCACTTGTCATGGATAGGTGGTACATTTTAGTGATATTTCTTTTAAACGAGTCTTTTTTGTATTTAAGTGTGACTACTCTAACAAGGCCATCCTGTCCTGGATGTAGCTTAATGACTCTTGCTAGTGGCCGGTGCGTAGGAGGTAACTGTTCATCTTTGAGGATTACTAGTTCTCCCAATTGGATGTTCGCTTGTTATTATAACCATTTAAGCCTGCGTTATAGCCGTGATAGATAATCCGCATGCTTTTTTTTCAAAATCCTTTACAGCTTTGGTCAGCAAGTTCCATCTTGTAACGTTGTGGATAGTCGCAATTTCAGGTTGAGGTGTTGATATGATGGCTCTTCCTATATCAGAATCAAGAAGACAAGAAACAATATCGGGGTTATCTTGAATACTACTAGACTCTATATTGAGTTCAGGTTGTTCGTCAATAGATGACAATGGGATACTAGTTTCTAAACTAAAGACTAGGGTTAGAATTAATATTTGCAACGTTGGAACTTTTGTGACCATTATGATGATCAATGTGAATGTTATATGCTGCATGTGATGAATAATCATGGCCTTTATTAAAATTTAAGTTTACTGTATATAAATCAGGAAGAATTTCACCGACATTATCATTGTAAGAAAAGGCTATCAATAGTCAAAGATATATGTTCTACATTACCTTCTGAGCTTGCTACTTTGCAAGAATATAAAATTAGGTCCCTAGTTTGGCTGAAATGAAAATTATGATTATTAGTTCCCTTGGTAATTCCCCTCTGGTGTTCATTGTTAAATATAGTGGGAACCGCCGATCCCTTCAACAATTTTTTTTTCAGTTGCATAGACCATTATCATGTAGCAACTATTATCAAAATGTTCCGAGCAAACTATACTATTGTTGCTTAAAGCTTTTAAAGGTCCTGCCTGGTCAAGGCCTAGGATCTTTAACTATAGTTGTTTTGATTCATTACCTTTTAGTAACCTAAAAAGAAAAAAATATTATAATCTTTATAGCCACAAATTAACACCAAAAAAGCAATAGTCATGTCCATCAAAAGTAGCACAGCATCTAAACGAAGTGCTAATGTTCTCCATGAACCCATCAGAGGCATAAACATATCATGCATTTTATATTATTTTTATATGATTAGCCAATCAGAATTCATTGCTCTAATTTTATCATTTTGTTATACATATTTGTAAATCGATTTCATATTTGTTATTATCATAATAAGCATATTTGTAATCATGCAACATTTCATTGTGAATTGAAACATAAATCCGTGTATAAACACGAAAAAAAAGGAAATACAGATTTAAAATTTAAATTACTTTGGTTATTCAACAGCCAAAGAAGGCTGTAGAAACCACAACAAAACTAATATATTTTGAAAATCATAAAATTAATGTACAAGTTAACGGCGTTTTTTCAAACTGATTATAAAAGTTTCGGCACTGGAATAGTACACTGTATGCAACTGTATAAAAAAAAAAAGTGTATACAATTGATTACCAAAAACTAAATTATTTAGTTTTTAACGAGTTAGTTCAAGTTATATCTAGATAGATGGTACTATCACAAGAGTCACTTACTGTGCCTCAACTTAAAACTAAACTAAACCAAAAAGTATTATCGTTTATTTATAGTTTAAAACTATCATAGTTACTTTTCAGCTACCACCCATAAGGCAATAGCGGAAGCTTGAACAGTTAGAAAAGTTTAGTTTGAAAAGTCGATTAAGGGTCACCGCATTTCCATCCAAGACACATGCTTTTATTTAATTATCTAATAACAGATGGAGTTTATATTTATAAATCCTTTTGGCATCCAAACGATAAGGAAGCAGTAATCTCGATCTGTTATTTCTAACTGCCATGGTATCTGGTAGTATTTTGGTAGATTTCAGGTAGATTTTGTTTAATTGACACATTGCCGGTGCATTTGTCACGCAGAAGAAATTTAATTAATTTTGATTTCACTTGCATCTAGTGGATATAAGTCTTTTGAATTATGAGATCCTTTCACTTCGATTATTCCATCGTTTCCCATCAATCCAACAACCGTCGTTTAGAGCGCAGAGCACGTCTTTGGTCCCAATATTAATTGTATTTCCTAATAGTTTTCTTTGTGTGATATGCGTATTTGGGTACGGTTTAACCTCTAAAATTTGTAAACTAGCATCTCCGTTTGCAACTATTTTATGGTATCGAATGCCATAAAATTTCTCGCTTTTTCTATAATCAATGGCAGTTGAATTACCCGATACCAATTGAAATACCAGCTAAAATACTTTGGTAGTTGATTGAATTAGGGCTTGCTTTCTGTTCAGTCAAAACTTGAGATGAAATGTTTTAAATTAAATTGCACAATTTGCAAAGAGCATCCAAAAGCCATATTGTAGCAGCCAATTTTTACTTGTTGGTTAAAAAAGAGATTTATGCTTACATTGCGGTTGCCATTGTTTGATTTAAAATTATCATCTTGAAAATGGTTTCACTGTTTCAGATTTAAATTGTTGGTGGTTTTGAGGAAGATGTGATGTTGAATTTACATTTGATAAATCACAATAATTTTAGGCCTGTACGAAATAAATAACTCCCATGTCTTACAATTTCACCACATACGCCTTGGCTTGTCGTATGAGGCATCATAAACAAAGGTTGGATCATTGAGCTAACTACCCGCGTCCTTAAAAACTTCATTTTTAAAAGATGAACAAAAGAAAATATGAATACCGCCAAAATTTAACCCGATTCCCCCTTATGTTAACGGACACGCAGTTTAGAATCGGTACGTAGCATGTTCAAATGCTAAGAAAAACTGGCGCATTTGGTAGTCCTGTATCAGCCATGAAAGAGTATCGCTTGGAACTCGTTGCGCTACTCCAAGAAACTCGATGTCCCTAAAGTGGAGACCACGTTTTCCAAGGTTTCGCTCACATCCGTCAGTATCTGAACAACTTTTTCATTGGCGATGATTCTTTCTAAATATTACGAAAAATCTCGTGACGTACACCAGGTGTTATTGAATTTCCCACAAGCCTTTGACTCAATCCATCGAGCTAGCTTATGGTTTGCATTGCGATGTCTGGAAATCCCTGATAAATATGTGCGTTTATGTAAAATGACAGTAATGAAGTAGCAATGGTGTGTCAAAGTTGAGAACAAACTGTCAGCGCGTTTTACACTTAACTCGATTAAAGAGGTGCTCGGTCGCCGATACTATATTTAATCTCATAATAGAACTTATCTTTCGTATATGTGAACCCTCAGGATAACATCCTGTACCGTCAGTCCAACCAGATTCTGCCATATTTAAATGATATCTATATGCAAATAGATTGAATGGAAATGGTGTCAGAGGACTTTTGGAGCCCTTTGTAAGATCTTCATCTTCTTTTGGTCTCAAAATCAATGAGTCCAAAACAAAATATATGCTCACTGGTTTTGGAGACCAATACGCAATCGTTAATGGCGTTTGAGAGAAGAATCATGCGCACAATATATGACCCCAAACGCGACAAAGGCGACACTTTGAGAGTTTTATTCAATATCGAGGTCAGGAATTTAAAGAAAATTCTTGATCTCGTTCATGAAATAAACGGATAGTGAGAACGCTGTCTTACTCATAATTAAAGCGCAGCGATCTCTGATAGGAGAGCCGGAAGCGCATAATTCGTTTTTGGAGGCGATGGCACTTTGAGGTAGATAACGACTTGGCCCCTTCGGGTTATTTAGAACATTAAGAAGAGTAAGCTCGGAATCGAATGTTTGACTCGACACAGGTCAGTAATGATCTGTAAAAGCCGTTTATTATTTTATTAAATAATAAAAATATAGAAAATACAAAAAAAATATAATACAATAAAACACCGAACCGGATATCTAATAGTCGTTACACAACACAATTTTTAATTAAAAAAAAATTACTTCACACTTATTTTTTACTCTCCACTCTAATCGTTGTCTTTCAAAACAAATTATTTTTGATAGATCCAAAATCTCGAAAAAATAATCTCGATAAATATCCAGATTCTATCTACAACAATAAATTATAAACAGAATGAACAAGAAAAGTAAAATAATAGAATCTTTAACGGAAATACGAATATATGTGCATATTTGAGGGGAACCGTTCAGAACTGGACATTTTAAAACTGGATATTTCAAAATAGGATTTGACAAAACGAGATAAGGCACAAAACTGGATATTTCAAAACTGGATATTTTAAAACGAGATATGGTACAAAACGAGACATGGTACAAAACTGGATATTTCAAAACTGGATATTTTAAAACGAGATAAGGTACAAAAAGAGATATGGTACAAAACTGGATATTTTAAAACAGGATATTTCGACATGTGATTTAAACTTAAAATGATTTTTTAGGAAAGTTCTGGAATATGGCCAATTAGGAAGGAACTCGGCGAGTTCTTAACCGATTTTGATGAAATTCGATATGTGCTATCGAACTGTGCTACGAACAGTGAAAAACACTGTTCGATAGCACATATCGAATTTAAATAATCGGTTAAGAACTCGCCGAGTTCCTTCTTAATTGACCATATTCCAGAACTTTCCTAAAAATCATTTTATTAAAGTCCCATTTTCTTCCTACATATCGAATTTCATCAAAATCGGTTAAGAACTCGCCGAGTTCCTTCCTAATTGGCCATATTCCAGAACTATCCTAAAAAATCATTTTAAATTTAAATCACAGTTCGAAATATCCTGTTTTAAAATATCCAGGTTTGTACCATATCTCTTTTTGTACCTTATCTCGTTTTAAAATATCCAGTTTTGTACCATACCTCGTTTTGTACCTTATCTCGTTTTAAAATATCCAGTTTTGAATTATCCTGTTTCATCAAATCCAGTTGTAAAATATCCAGTTTCGACAGGTACCCATATTTGAGATGATTATGGTTTATAATTAAAACTGCCATCTGTTAATTGTTAATCTGTTTAGTCATAGTTTCTTCGACTAATAATTGAGAAAAGCTACATTTACTTTTCATAATCTAGTGAAAATGTATCATAATTACAATCAAATAATAGGAATTCTAAACGGAGAAATTTAAATCCTAAAAATATTTTAAAATTTAGTTGGAGCTGAAGCAATCACTAATTTGTCCAAAAAGCTACACTAACTTCGAGTATTTTTTTCATTTTTCGTGTATTTGGCCCTTAAGGCACACAGTATAAAACATTTTTGTGTTTCAGTTATTTTACAGAAAAAAATCACTTTGTGTTTTTCTGAAATTCGTAATAACTGAAGGTGCCAACTTGGCATCTTCAAGTTGTCATCTTCAGTTATTACGAATTTCAGAAGTTGGCGAAAATATATTCTTTTATAAAAAAATGTATAGTAAAAAAGTTTTAGTAATCCCGAGGAATATTCCCGAGGAATAATCCCGAGGAAATCCCGAATAAAATTAAATTCCGCGCGCGGGATTTCCTCGGGATTATTCCTCGGGATTTTGTACCATCGGGATTTTGTCCCTCGGGATTATATCCCGCAGGTTTCTATCCCTTGGGATTATGTCACCAAACCCAAATGAAGCCATTTGAATATAAATAAGTACATATGTAAACAAAAATTATAAACACAATGGCATTATCACCTACACAAATTACAATATACATAAACACATAAATCTTCCAAATTAACAAACAAAAAATTAAAATTGACAACTTGTCACATATAAAAATTTTTACGATGAGTTAACAACACGGAAGTTAAATTAGTTTATTGTTCTTAAAACATGATAATAATGTACGAAAATATTCTTAATAATAATTTCGTAACCGTGCAGCGTACAAAACGACGTGTAAAGTATTAAAATTGTGTGTCGAACAATTATTGTTACATGCAAACCGCGAAAAAAAAATGTATAATCTTTTGATTTGTTAAAATCGTGACAAGATTTAAAAAAAAATGTAAATCTAAGACAAACATCTTTATAAAGTACCGTATAACTAAAATTATGATTGGGTTTGATAACATTTTATAGAATTATATACTGTATCTATATACGCAATTAACGATAAAAATTTGATTTTTGTCTTTTTTGGCTTTGACATTCCAAAATGTCGAATATATATAGGAAGAAAACATAAAAATTGATTTTGATGGGAAAATGTTGACATTACACCAAAAGAAAATAAATCAATTTATTATTATTATTAAAATAAATGCGATATGAATGACAATCAGTCATACCAACGATGATTGATTTTGATTGGTAAAGAAAAAAATGTGTACATTTTAATTGCTACATGGACGACAGACTATAAAAAAAAAAGTTTTATTATATAGTAGACTTATATAAAACAGCACATGGGTACCACCTGTTCTCGTTAGTTTTCTAACTACACTATAAGATGTAATTATTGAATCTACCCAATTAGTTGTACCATAATTGTACAGTGTATTTAATATACGAGTAATATCATCGGTCAACAAATTATTCTTTATTTAGTTTTATCTGTAGGCATAACACTTTACGATTTTGTGGTGATGTTGTAGTTTTAACCACGCACATATATATATATCTATACATTCTATATAAACTATATACATTATGGCTATGATAAATCACGAACATTTACAATTAATATTATGACATTTAATCGTGAAACATATTTAATAATAATCTTATTACTGTTCGTAATAAAGCTAACACTGACTTTTAAGTATATATTTTTGTTGTAGCTGTACGTTATGCGGTTGTAATAGCCATGGATTCAATTTAAGCGACAAAAAAAATATAGTTTTACGACAAGATATCCCTTTCACAAAATTCACAATCTGCTAAAATAATCGCATTGACATTTTAATTTTGTTATTGCGTTAATTTTTTTTTGTTATCTGCGCCCAACCAAGAATGTATATGGAGATGATATTATTAAGTACTTCAAAAGAAACAAATCTTTGGTCGACGATGCGATAATGCGTCACGGTATGTGTTGGTTGGGATAATTATAATGACATTAAAAGTGATCATGGATAATTACACTAAGTTTATTGAATGTCTCAATTTTGTATAAAAGATACGTTTCATAATCTTAAAATGAAGCTTTTAAAAGCTTTGTTTTAATAATATATAATAAAAAAATAACAAAAGCTTTATAATTATTTAATAAAATAAGCAGAAATAGCTTTTTAACATGCTGCAAACCGTGAACAATGCCGAGGCCATTGACGTACTGTAATTATTAGAAGAAGCATGTACATAACTCGCATGAACAACGAATCATAAATCCGTTTTAAGTTCAGACATTGATGCGGTACTCGACACTTTGCTAGGGAATTTTCTTTGATTTACTCAATTATATATTCATTATATGTAAATTTATGTAAAATGGCCTGAAATTAAAGTACTATGCTTTATACAGTGAAAAACCTTTTATGGATGTCAATTAACAGGATTGCTATAAAGCTATTGTTCTCGATATCTTCATATATTTGATTACACAGGTTACCTACTGCTGCTTGTGTATTGATCGTTTAACCGAATTGGTTTTGATATATTATTATTCGAATGATCAAGAACTCCTCTATTTGCAAATTAAGGACTGTTTTAAAAACTTTTGCAAAGCAAGATACCCACGGAAAAAACTCATTGAGAATCACAAAAAATGTCATTATCATCCCAAAATTGTGCTCCACTCTGAGTAAATGTTACTATCTCAAAAGTACTGTGTTTAATTCTAATATTCTGAATATCACACAATATTTTAGTTATAATCACAAAATTTTGGTAACAAAATGTTATGACGTCATCAACATTTTTTTTACTAAAAACAATTAAACTTTTGTGATATTATCATGAAATTACTGTTATAAAAAGAAATCGCTCTTAAATTCAAAATTAATTAGGATGAATTTCACTGAATAAATAGTATTAAATATTAATAAAATTGTGATAATTATTAAACGTAAAATGATAATTTCTGAATATTTTAGTATAGCTTATAGAATATTTTGATGATATTTATTTATATCTTTTATGAGTAACAATGAGTAAATATTACGATTAGCACAAGTTGATACCGCAGACGAAAACATCGAAGAGCGGAATATTTTACCCATGGCGAGGTGGCGATTAATCAAACAAATGCAGCAATATTTTTGGAGCAGATGGCACCAAGAGTATTTAACGATCCTGTAAAAAAGAACTAAATGGACCAGGAAATCAAACAATCTCACAGTAGGTGATATAGTCCTGAGTCTAAATGAAAAAAATCTACATACATCGTATTCCAAATCAGTACGGCTGCATTACCAAATTTATTTGATAATGTAGGCTTCTCTAATAAATTTATCTCTCGTAGTGAGCAAGTCAATTACTTAGGTTTATATGTATCATCTAAATTTGATTGGTCTCTGCGTGCTGACATGGTAACAAATAAAATAGCTCTGATAGTTGGTGTCCTTAGAAGGATTTCTCCATTTATCAATACTAAAACTATGCTTAAAATATATTACGTATATTTCTTATCTAATATTTTGTATCTACTGCCAGTTTGGAGGATTTTAACAGAGACGAAAATGAGTGAAATTCAAGTGTTACAAAACAAATGAATACAATTGAAGTATGTTTATAAATTGCCTCGTTTAAAACCATCAATTGCACTATACAACACCAAAATTCTACCGTTCTCTAAATTAGTCAATTATGAATACATGTTCTTGATATATAAAATAGAAAATAATCTTTTAAGGACTAATAACTTTTTAACTACAAACTACGCGGTCAGTAATCGTTTAACTAGATCATCAGAACTATAACGTTCTCCCAATTTTACTTTTGAAACTGCCTTGAAAAGCGCTTTTCTAGAAAGGTATTACGTTGTACTACCAAAAGGCTATGAAAATTAAAATCCTTAAAATCAGCCAATTTAAAAGTTATCTGAAAAAAGAACTATTTGAAGAATTCTTCCTGGAATATTATATTGCTCATAGTAGAGATTTCAAAAAGTGAGCCACAAACGATTATAAAATACTATGGTTCGTCCACATGCACAGATAAAAGTACATAAGTTAATATATTTGTCGCTGATGCAGTAGTTGTCGTTGTATTTGTTGTCGTATACTAATTATTTAATTATTGTTGTATATACTAGTTATTTAATTATTTTTATTTTTTTATGTAATATAAAAATGTTTAGGAACAATGATGTTTAAATTATGATATTTATATGTTAAATTTTCTTAAATTTTCTGTATAAATTTATTGTTTTGGAAAAATAATTAAACCAAAAAAAAAAAAAAAAATTGCCGCGGCAGAACTACCATCGACATGTTGGGCATTAAGAAAGGTTACGGAGACACATCCAGGGTAGGACAGCAAGATACGAGTCGTAGATATGAGTCTGGCCAACAATAGTAAAATCATACAGCGTCCAATATACAATTTATGTAAGCTTCCAGTACAGTCATATGAACCAAGCGATCCATGGCCGGCGGAACTTAAAATTAAAGTAAATAACTAAAAAACCATTTAATTATAATATTTATGTAACTTATCTTCTTTCGCGAATTGTTTATGTTTATAATTTGGCATCTAATGTCAATATCAAATTAATGAAGTTAGCTTAATTAGTTAAGAAATTAGTTTAGTACATTTTACGATCAGATTTGTTCACTTAAAAGATGTCACTATAGTTAATAAGAATTATATTGAAATACAATTTGGCGGCTTAAAACCAGTTAAGCCGTACTTTCTTGTATATAAAATTGCAAGTAATGAATTATTAAAAAGCGAACAGTCTATCAAGCCTTTTATTTTTACAAACATTTTCCTGCGAGTTTAAAAGTATTTTTTTATTAAACATAATGCTACGTTCTCGCCTTGTCACTTAAGGTTCGTATCTCTGGATTGTGGATGACTATACCCGAACACCACTGTTCACTAACAAATTTCACAAAACTAGACAAGTCCCACTTTAAACACTATCCACTTTCCAATAACTTCCTCAATAAAACACAATTATTCACAACTTAGTACTTTTACCAATTCTTTATTTCACAAAAATCACTTAGTACTGTTAACTTTATTTAACAATAAAAATCACTTACTATCACTTTTTATTTTAACCGCTTGTTATCCCTTTCTTATTTCAAGTACAACTACTATTCGCATACAACATCGATTCGCTTATATACACCAATCAAAAATATCTCGAACTTTCTACTCCTATCAATGTCACTACTACATTTCATTTGCTCAATTTTTAGTACGACCAGTACTATCGATACCTAATAGATGTCTCTAAAGTTAAGCCTAGAGAAATCTTCATATATTTGTACTTGTGCTATCGCACGCTAGGTGGTACCGTAACAATAATATATGATGAATACGAAGAGGCACGCAATTGCCAGGAACATTTAAACAAAAATAATATGAGTATTGTAATAAACACCACCAAATTAAATAGAAATCACTGAACATTTTCAGTGATATATATATATATATATATATATATATATATATATATATATATATATATATATATATATATATATATATATATATATATATATATAATATATATAAATAAATAATAAAATGCAAAATGTACTAGCGAAATTAAAATGTGTATTAACCTTACCAATATACACCCAATCGGGTCCTTATTTTGTGGCTGGAGCTCAAAATTATCTTTCGATTGGTTAACCGTAATATTATTTCAATCATTGTTTGTAATATTATTTTCTATGGAACGTAAATTCCTTCAAACTTAATTTGTCTTCCCGTAGCGATTGATAATATTCCTCGCCACTTCCAAATTGATTTTCTAAGTTGTATTGTGTAATTTATTTGATTTCTTTTGAACTTTTTTTTTATTACAATATTCAAATATCTAACTATTTTCTTCATTTGGAAGTAGTAATATTTTTCCGCACATTTTGGTACTTATTACCCAATAATTTTGAAAATAGTAAGTCTCTGAAAGATATCTTATAGTTATAGATTTCGTGTAGAAGTGATTTCCTTTCACGAGTGTCATTTAATATATTCAAAATATTGTCGGGCGATTCAGTAGTTGCTGACATTGTTCAGCTATATATAAAGTGTTGTAAGAAACATTCTCCCACTGAAGTAATGTATCACCAAATTGAATTAATTTTAATGAATAGATTTTAATAAAATTTTTAATTACATACATTAAAACTTACTGTCCAAATAGATATCAAGTTTCCTTAAATTCCAGGAGTTTAATAAGTTCCATAATTTTAGTTGATCCTCACTTACATTTGGAATATCGATGAGAATTGTGTTACTTATTTGTAATTCCTTTATTGGTGGTTAAAACGGACGTAATTGGCTTTTCACTCAGTTATTTGTATCTTGTTCGATTTCATTATTACTCATATTCATTTTTAACAAAATTAAAGGAGAAGTATAAAATGCTTAAACTTTATGTTGTTGGTCATGCATTCCTTATACAAAATGTTTTGTCTGAATTCTGATCGAACTGTTTATCAAGGCTAACACTATTAAGTCTCTGTCTCCCTTATTAAATAAATGGTAAATTCTTTTAAGGATTGTAATTCTAACGAAATTGTTTTTCACAACAATTATCTAATGGTGTATTGCTCTCGGAAAAATTAAAAGTTTCTAGATGCTTAATATTCACGTGTTTCTAAGTATTTTAAGTATCGAGAAATGAACTATATGATGATGGTATTTACCTAAGTGTAGGAGGTTTAGTTCCATATAGCTAATTTTTGTTAATGACAAATTCTCTAGTTAACTAAGCCCCAATTATCTAATTAAAGCCGAAAGCCGTTTATGATCCCATTGTTGGAATATGTACATATAATGTCCATTCCAATATAAAACATTGAAAATAGTTATAACTAATTTATGATAAACAAAATTTTATGATAAACATTAAAATTTTTGTGAATTTAACAAAGTCTGATGTTAATTCACAAAAAATTGAATGTTTATCATAAAATCTAATTAATAACTATTATTATTTCACTACTGAAATTAATTCATTAAAAAATTTATCGTTAAGTTCAGGAAAATTTTTGTTGATTTACATAAAACTCTGTAAAATTGCAGTATTGAATTTTATTGTAAGTGGTTTACTGAAAATAGCAATCACAGAAAAATCAGTAAAATGAGTTTTGTCGGTATAATGAAATAAATTGTTAATTTCACAAAAAAAAATATTGTTTAACAAAAAAATCGGAATAGGAATTAATTTTCAATGTTTTTACCATTGAGTGAAGATAAGCTTCAAACTTTTAACATCCCAAAAGATTCAAAAACATTTTTTAAAGAAAAAACAAATTAAAAAACGTCGAGGTTTCTTTATTTTTATTTTTATTTAAATTTATGCTGAATGCATTTCGATGTATCGATACATCATCTTCAGTTGCGTTTTTGCGTCTAAGATGTTGATGTGTAAATTATTATGTGGTGTAAAGAGTTACACTCAAAAAAATAAAGCAGTTAATGTGACAAAATTTACATCTGAATTGAAGAAAAAGCGTTTAATATACGGTCAACGAAGGTAGGTCATTAATATGATTATATTTTATTCAAATTAACAATGGATGTTTAAGTTAATCGATCCAATGAAATATCTTCGATTTAAATAAAATAGAAAAATAAACGTGTTTGTCAAATTGACAACCATTAGTCAGTTGGAATAAGGAATTCAACACGATATTTGTTGAAATGATGAAATTTTCGTTGAAATGAAAACAATATTTTTTGATTTGAAGATAACTTTCGTTAAATCAATGAAATAATTTAATGGCAATTTGTTGAACTAAGGAAACATCGTTGATTTGATAATTATATATAAATATATATATATATATATATATATATATATATATATATATATATATATATATATATATATATATATATATATATATATATATATATATATATATATATATATATATATATATATATATATATATATATACATAAATATCTATATATAAAACATATATATATATATATATATATATATATATATATATATATATATATATATATATATATATACATATATATATATATATATATATATATATATATATATATATATATATATATATATATATATATAATATGCATATTACATAGTAATTATAATAAAAAAATAACCAAAACAATATTATATTTGCACACATTTATTTTTAAAATTGAAAATCAATTAATATTACAAAAAAATTTAATGTGAGTCTTCCTTTTTATCTTTTAAAATTAGAATAATTTCTAATTGGGCTGGAGGCTGGTGAACAGTTGATGGAAATCGATGTTTACCTATAAAGAAACGATTGATAAATTACACACTCAACAATATGACTCACAGTTTAAACATTAAACAATTATATTTTAATAAGAATTTACGCACCTCAATTATATAAAGTAAACAGAAAATGTACAGTTGGTATCCCAAGGTGCCGCTGGTCGCCTCGTTTTATTTATTCTGCCATTAAATTAACATTACTATCTAAAAATAAAAATAAAAATAATTATTCACTTATTTGTATTCACTAAATTATTCACTAAACATTTTCATTAGTCTTACCTTAGAAACTTTTAATTTTTTTTAACGTGATGTTAATAACAAATCTTATGTTATTTTTTATCCAAAGTAAAAAAAAAAGTTTTTAAATCCTATGCACGCGTATACTAAACTCAGAAGCACAGACCAAACATTATAAAGTATGAAAAAAATCAATCATATTTGTTTGCGTTGGTCTTACTTTATTTCAACATTAAATTCGTAAATTTAATGGAAATTCTTCAAATGTACGATTTGTTTTACTACATGTAGTAAAACAATTTAGTTGAATTAAAGAAATTTATTTGACCCAACAAAAATAGTTACTACCTTATAAAAATATTCAGTATAGCGTATATTGACATCGTTAATAATTATCTGTAATTTTTAAATTTAAAAAATTTGAAGAAAAATTTCTTCAATTTGAAAAAATTTAATCTACATTTTTGTTTTATCATCATTTGAATATTTATTATTCAAATCGATTATTTTCGTAACTTAATCAATAATTTACTATCAAATTGATTAAAATTGTTTCTTCAAAATTCAACGAAATCGTTTAATCAATATGACCTACGATATTTTTTTGAGTGTATGTAAAAATTACGACATGATTATACGTGTCAATTAGTGGTTGGGGGAAGGCATTATATAATAAACGTGTACTACTCATTTGCATGTAGAGTCTTTCCCACGCATTAAGTTGCATTGGGTCGTTGACCGGTTCCACTAGTGTTAAGTTGTGTTGCATATTAGGCTCTATAGTTTGTTTTGTCGTGTATTTTAAAAATTGTTTTTAAATCGGTTCGTAATGGGAGGCTCGAAACAACATTTAATCTGTTTAATCTTTTCCAAGTCCTTTTCTAAAATTATTAGATTCTGCTTTCTTATTGTATCTGAATGTTTCCAAAGTAGCAAGTTTCGTTGTATCCGTTTACTGTCGCGATATGTTCAACAATTCTTTCATAAAGTTTTCTATTGATAATGGTAGACGACTCATTCTATATAGACCATGCTATTGAAGGCTGCGAGTTTTATGTTGGACGATGTGTGTGAGTCGGATGCTATGTATCTTGTTATGTTAGTTGTTACGTGCCAACAACAAGATTAGAAACGGGAGCTTTTGATTACTTTCTACTTCTACCTTGAATTTGATGGTTTCATATATTGATTGGTTAAACATTCCAAAACAGCATCGACTTCCAAGCTTTTCATGATTGCAAATACATCATCTAAGTATCTGTGCCATGCTTCAGGCAAATTTTGGTTTGTTTCAAACGTGACTTTAAATGCCCGATGAAAACGTTTGAGATGAAACGAGACAGTGGATTTCTCATGCTAGTGCTGTGTGTTAGTTTGTAGAATTTGTTGTTGTATTAAAGTTCGTTTTGGTCCATCCACATTTCAGTTATAGAGATCCGCCTTATTTTTTGGAATCGAAATTTGTTGTATCCAGTTGTTGGATACCGTTAATGCTTTCGGAATTGGTACGTTTGGGTATACTGAAACGATGTCGAATGAAACTAATATTTCGTCATTTTTGAGTTTGTTTCTATTTTAAACTTTAAAGCTTTTATATTTTAGGTATGTGAATCAATCTGTTTTCGATTGTGATCTCCGTTGTTCAGGTGTTTAGTGATTTTTAAGTGGAGATTATATAATTGTATTTCTGTGTCACACAATTTTTTATGAAAATGTTGCCGTTCGAGATTCAGCCACTAAAAAGCTATTTGTGTTTAAGTGACCCAGCGTCACAATTGATAAATATTAATTTCCTGCTTGCAGCATTATCTAACAAGCTAAATGACGAATAATTGGGGGAAGTGTAAAATATCAGCATTCAAATGTGATATATTTCGCTATATCAGATAGTTAAGCAACTTACTAATAGAATCGATGCTATAGTTTTGAACTATAGTTGCGGTTTATATGTTTCGGAGAAGATCAGCCAGTTGATTTAGAGTGTCCCAATTGCCCTACAAGTACAAAACGTGATAATATCGAAATAGATGATGTTTGAAATCATGACATTATATTGAACATCAGTGGTGCTGGGTTTATTCGTATCAAGAACTTGATTGTGGGTGTTTTTAATCTACCGAAAATTGAAAACTATTGAATGCGTCAATTCAATCCAGTATTCAACAATTTAGCCCGTATTTTAGACCTAGTGTAGTGTTTTCTTCACTTAGGGTCTATCCTAAACACCGACTTATTTCAGACTTATTGACTTATTTGACGCCATTTTGAATAAGTTGATCAAGCCGTCCCAATTGATTTTGTTGACTTATTTTGACAGCTCTATTTAAATACAAATATTTTTACAATCTGCTAGTTGAATACTAAAAAAATTAACGCATAAGTTAATTAAAATCGACAACCAACGAACATTTGTATTATTATTATATTATATTGATACGAAATAAGTATTTTATACGATGTTTACATTCTATCAAATAAGTTTTTTTTTTAAAACAGAGACGGAAAATAAGTCACCTCGCTAGCAGGCTTATTCAAATAAGTCTGACTAATTAAATAAGTCGGTGATTGGGACAGACCCTAAGTAATATATTCAAAATGGCCTTTCGTCATTTAGTTTTTGTTACTTACATATTCACTTAACGGTTGTTTCGGGAAAGACTTTGCTAGAAAACGTATCATTAATTTATGTTTTTGACAATTTGATTCTTTAAAATGTGAGGACAGAAAGTAAAATCAATTATTTATATATTTATGGTTTGGTCCTATTGAATTCCCATGTTTCATAAACTGACAACTCGTTCCAAGGATTCATTAGTTAATATTTCAGTTTCTGTAACAAAAATTGCTTGTCGAGGTTGCCTATACAGTTTCGCTGGTTAGACCCTAACTTCTTCTAAAATCGTCCAAGTTACTCTCAAGCACCTTAAAATTCCTTATCCATTATCAATGCAATTACAGCTAGTTGGAGTCAGACAAAAATCGTTTTTTTTTTCTTAAAATTTTCGAACGATTTTTTTTAATGGAAGAACCGTCCAAGCTACCTGCATCACCTTAAAACTCATCTTGAACCATATCAATGCAGTTACTGGCAGTTGGAATCAGGCAAAATCAATTTTTTTTTTTAATTTCTTAACTTCTAGAATGCTTATAGACTGACAAAATTTCGATATCTAAAAAAACGAAGATTATTTTAAATAAAAAATTGACCTTCTAGAATCGCACCAAGCTCTTAATAATTAATATATATATGAACATGGAAATATGAAAACTTTTTCTTTAATTTGTGCTTCCATATATGCATTTTATATAGTGACGTATATAGTGACGTCATATATTTTCTGTTACCTTAGCATTTCGTACATTTTTACAATACAGTTTGATACTGGAGTAATAATCATTATATTCAACTAGCCGACAAATACCGACATCATTACGGTTGTATTTTATTTTATGGTAATGCATGGTTATGTCGCAAAGTAGGATGATAAAAATTACCCTAGAAAGAGTGTACCCATAAAAGTTAGATGAAATAAAATTATGATATGTGAAATAGTAAAAAGAAAGTAGGCAGACTGCTAGGTACAACTTTTCAAAATAATTGTT